>JALBCR010003197.1:150000-575000 GCA_030710515.1 Abscondita cerata
TATATAACATTTATCAATATAATTATATTAAAAAAGTTACAAAACAATCCTAATAGATACTAATATATTCATCCAACCACCACTACCACAGCCCACCACTTGCGGAAAGCAATTCATTGCAAATTCACTTTGTGTATACACTACCCTTGTATACTACGTAGCGTGTATGCTCATTTGCGTTCGTATTATTCTTTAGCCGTGCTGAATTTGTCGAGTGTTCTAAATCAGTCTTTATCAAGACTATTTATCCGCTTTTGTGTTTTGTTGTGTAAGTGATACAAAAGAATATTTTTGGTTTTGTTATTTTGAATAGTGTTGATTTGTAGGTAATCGTTTTATCCACCATTTACACAAAGTTATAATGCCAAGAAGTACGATAGTTCACCGAAAACGCAACAAAAGGCCAGAGCAAATAAGCTGCGCCTGAAGAGAACAGGAACATTTAATGAATGGTTGGTGACAAATGTTGTTTACAAAAAATTAAATGTTTTTCATCTCCAGTGAATATTCTCTTTTCCATGATTTTACTGAAAAGAAAGTTTCGTTGGAAATAGATGGAAGGAAGGAGTAAGTTGATTTAAAGTTTTTGCTTGTACAATTTCTGCAATTAGCTGGGTTGGGCAAGCTGCGCTTATTCATTTCTATTTTATGTACAAGAACACCAAAACTGCCCAAAACTATATCCAAACACGTGGTCGATAGTTTTTGTGCAGTTTTTGGTGTTTCTTTTGTTCAGATAGACCAGTTTTAGGTCCCAGTCGTTTGTTCTATTTTTTGTTTCTTTCTATAATTTTACTATGATAGTAGTGATTTGGAAGCAACCTCATCATTTACAACTGTTGGTGTCTTGAGCCAGCTGACGAATCAAATAGCATTTATCGATGCGAGTATGGAAATCCCTTGTAAGTATCTCATATAAAGTTAAATAATGAATATTTTTATTTAATTATGAATAATTCTAGTTTCTCAAATCCTAACTTAAAGTTAAAACTTATAAGGCATGTCCCAGAAAAGTTCAAGAGACGACCTATGGTATTATTTCGCCTAAAGAATATCAACAGTAAGAAAGATCTTGGTATGTGAAAGAGCATTATGAAAATTGTTTTATTTAACTTTTGAATCATGCAACATCCACTCGTGTCGAAACTTATACTGCACCCCAATCAGAGTATCCAATTAGTGGAAATAGAGTTGTTGAGCTGGGATACGTATTTGCAAACAGCTTTAAATTTACAATATACGCATTTACGAAAGTTGTACATTTGGTAAAACCATTATTAGGGATTGAATTACGTACATCAAACGGCTGACTAGTACAGTTATATTAAACTGTTCTATGTGTGATGAACGTGTTCCAGCTAGAAACTGAAACTCCTCGTACTTCTGGTTCCTTAATAAATGTTGGAGCTGTTTGGGGAACCTGTGCTACAGGAAGCACTTACTCCCATTTATATGAACTTTTCAGTTGCATGGATATTCCTATGATGCCGGAAAAAATTTAATGACCTTGAGGTAGAGATGGGATATGTAAGTATATTCACTTTAGATTTGTGTGTCAACTATAAAATAAAATCTCATCAGGAATGGAAAGCTTCTTTATGGCGCTCTATGGCAGCAGCAGGTGTTGAGGAGAAAGAATATGCCATTTCCATGGGTCACCTATGTGAAGACGGTGTACCTTGGATAACTGTTTATGTCGATGGCTCATGGAGCAAACGCAGTTATGGCACTAACTACAATTCTTTGTCAGGGATGATTGGGATTATTGGTCGACGTACTGGAAAGTTGCTGTTTATGGCAGTAAGAAACAAGTTTTGTTGTGTGTGTGCTCGTGCAGAAAGTAAAGAATTGCAACCAAATGTACACACTTGCTTTAAAAACTGGAATGGATCTGCACCAGCAATGGAAGCAGATATGGCTGTGGAAGGATTTAGTCTTAGTGAATCAATGCATGGGGTAAGATATCGGCAATTTATCGCTGATGGCGATTCGAGTGTGTTTGCCAAGTTAAAGCAACAAGTACCTTATGGCTCACTAATTTCTAAAATTGAATGCACAAATCATGCGTTAAAGAATTATGGAAACATTTACATCAAATTAAAAAACACAAATATTAATTTAGCCGGTAGAAAGCTCCTGACTTTAATCAAATAAAATTATTACAAAAAGAGCTAAGTGTTCCATATATCAACATTCCAGAAATGGGAAACACGTTGATTTATTAAAAAAGGATTTAAGAAATGGTCTTCATCATGTCTATGGGGATCACTCAAGTTGCAGAGAAGGTATTTGTAATACTGTTGGGGATCAAACACAAAATAAGATACCAGAGCTAAAAACAGCATTTATTTACAATCATTTGTGTGGTAAGTTTTGAATATTGTCTAGAAAGTATTGGAAATTTTTAAAATATATATTTTTCGTTTTAGGATGTCTTGAACTGCTTACAAGGAAGGCGAGTCTACTAATTCACAATGGAAAACAATAACCGAGCAGAGAGGCTAATGAACATTGTTTCTCGATTCAATATGGGTAAGCGATTGAACCTGATTCAGAGAGGATCATACGAGAGGAGAGTGTACCTGGCTGGTCTTAGATATAATAAACAGACTGAATGGCATTATAGTCCCTACAAAAATATTACAAAATGCAGTCCCGGTCAACACTTTAAACATTTTATAAAGATCTCCCAAAAAATACAGTACAACTGCACGTAAGAGGCTATTTTCCGAAGACGAACCATCCGAGAAAATTAATAATAAGGCAATTAAAAACGTAAGTTGGTTGTAAAACCAAATACTGATTATGGAGCAAACGTAGAAGAGCCAGAAATGGACCCAGAATTAGTAAAGCAGGAATGTGAACTTCTACTGGAAAAATTGAAAGTAAGAAATATTTTGTTATAATATTTTATTGTAGATAAATAGACCAAATGCAGTTAATATTGAACAATCATACATCTGTCAAATGTATACTTTGGTTTTAATCGCATATTTTTAATCCGCATGTTATATATAAGATGGGAAGTTAAGCGACAGTTTCAAATTTAATACTTTAACATCTTTTTTTTTCATAATATGTTTTTTCTGATTGAACCAATATTGAACGATATCGCCGTGGTTACGATATGTCACAACACACTCATACTTCCCGAGGAAAATATGAAACGGTCATATTGTTCCTAGGGAAATATAAAACTATTGTAATAATAGCTATACAATGAAACAAAAAATTAATTTTTATGAAACTTGGCAAGTTACTTATAATTGCGTAGATTTGACTAGTTTTGGGTCTAATCTATGAAATCAAAAGAGTACATATCCTGCACAGATTTTCTTATTTTTAAATACATATAGTTACTTTTGCACATGTGAAGTTTAGTAAAAAATGCTGATTTTAGGTTACTAAGGAGGAACGAGATAATATCCAAAAATCAGTCGGGCAATTTGGAAATCCAATTTATGAGTGCGAGAGAAAACTTCGATTGACAGCCTCACTATTTGGAAGAGTACTGAAAAGACGATCATACCACCATGTCACAACATAGTGAAAAGCTGTATTACAAATAATAAATTCTATTCAGCCGCAACCGAATACGGTATTTCTAAAGAACTAGTTGCAATAGAATTATTTGAGCAAAAACCCAGAAAACTGTAGAAAGGTCTGGTTTATGGGTCGATTTAGAATATGGTTTTCTTGGAGCGTCGCCTGATGGTAAAACAATTAAAAATAATTTTAAAAAATACTAATACGTTTGAAACTTCTTGTAGGGCTAATTGGTGACGATGCCATTTTAGAAGTCAAGAGTCTTTATTCGGCTTGTGACTATAACGGTACAATCGAAGAATTCATAAAATTGAAAAAAAGTCAAATTTGTCTCGAACAAAAAGATTCAAAATTAATATTAAAAAGAGAACACTCATATTATTATCAAGTAAGTTGGATTACAATGAATTTCCAAGACACGCTTAATTTTTTAGGTACAAGGGGCACTAAATATCACCCAAAGAAGAAAATGTTACTTTGTAGTATATTTTAATAACCATATGAATTTGTTCATTGAAGAGATTGAAGTAGATACTAAGTTTTGGAAAACTAGAATGTTGCCTGAATTGATAAATTTTTATAAAAATTGTATAGCTCCAGAATTAGTACAAAACAACATAGGGAAAGGAAGACGCTGCAAAGATCCACCTTACATCTTAACTGCGATAGAACGGCAAAAAGAAAAGCAAGAGGAGCGAATAAGGCCTGCTTAAGTTAAATTTGTATTTCGTTTTGTTATTATAGAGCAATCATTAAATTATGTCCATACGATACTACCTTCGGCGTTTCATAAAATAAATGTTTACACCGTTATTTAAGTTAGATGAAATTAAATGACAATACCAAATGTCTATCTTTGTGTTTAACTTTATTTAATGAAATATTTTATATTTTGTTATTTTATATTAACTGTAAATTAAGTTTTAAATAATTAACATAATAATGATATAATTAACAATAGTTATGCACTCAAGTTCAGTAGAGTATGTGAAGACATTTGAAGTAAATATAGACACATTGAAAATTGAAAGTACTTTTTATTTGACATTATTAAATGATTTCTCTATTAAAGTATAATGGTACAAGTGAATAAAATGGATGGAAGAGCGCAAGCAAAGCATAAGCTATCATATATGTACAACAAACAGTTTTGCTTGACTAATATGTTACACAATACCAGGCGTATACTATGTACAGTATCTATTCGAAGTTACAAAGTTTGTTGAGGATAAACAAAGGAGACAATATAAAATAAAAATTGTTAAATAATGTTTAAATAAAGATTTTACATTTGTAAGTAATATTTTATTTGTCGTTACAATAAGATACTTCTGTCAGATCAATAATGAAAAGTTTTCATTTAGGCCGTTTAGGCTCAGGTTTCCCTAGTTTGTTTTTGAAAGTTTGACTTAAACAGGAGGATGCGTACTTTCAATAAATAAAAGGGGCATCAATAATACAAATACTTTAAAGCAACTATTTCTTTGAGATTATGTCATTTCAAGACTCAACGACAATAGAAAGGAGTTTTTTTCGAATTTTGCATAATAGTTATAGAAAATGGTTTTTCCTTTACTTTTCTGTCACTTTGAGTCCGTGAGAGGTTATTGCTTTGCGTAGTGTGTTCATCATAGTCAGGTCGTCAAAAGTTGTTGGTTCCAAAATTACGGTCGCCTTTTTTAACAGTTTCCGCGTATAGTAAATGTAAAAATTAAAAAAATATACAAAAGGGTTACTTTTGCGAGATTAGAAACCCGTCAAAACGCGAACGCGATTCTCGGAATATATCTCAAACCGCCCTCTATGAGACAGACGCTAAAGTTTAATGTCGCTAACTTCAACGTCACACTCGTGTAACTATTTGTCAGTTCACATTTTTTCCATTTTCTCAGTTAATTTATCACAAATCAACGTGAAACTATAGAACTATATTTTTCAGAGCACTTACAAGGCAATAAAGAAATTTCAAATAAATCTGTTACCAAAAAATCGCAAAGTTTAATGATTTTTAACTAAATAATTCTGGTATTAAATGATACAATTGACCGGTGAAACTTGTTCATTGCCTCAACTAAACATTTAATTGCGTATTTAAACTTAATTTACAACATACATATTATTAGTTACAAAGAAAATGTTGAAAAAGAACTTGTGCTTGCATTTATACCTATGGCGCCATCTTTGATCGACAATTACTTTCGGCCCCCTCTTAAAAGAGCTTCATGTTAAACATAGAGGATTTAAAAACATTGTTACGCCTTAGAAATATTGTTTTAGTTAACGTAAATTAATTAAAAGGGCTAATAAATGTTTTAGATTAACTCCGTTATACAAGATTCTTACCAAGTTTACAATGTGTACAAAGCACTTTATAACGAAATTAGGAAAGTGCATTAAAGAAAGCTTTTCATTAATTGTGCTTACAACTACTTTTGTTTATTTGATCTTCTGAAGTTTTGGAATCTCAACAAATTCACTAATAAAACTTTAATTGTATTAGTACATTGCTGTTTAAAATAGTTACTTAGGAGTATCTTTGTCTTTGTGATAGTAATTAGCGCCAAGCAGAAAAATATTAAACAAAATTATCAGTGCAAAATGTTAGAACGTCAGGTACATCTATTTCACTCACAACATTTATAAAAAAAATTGAATAATGAGTTAGAATTCAAAGAAATTGGTTACTTAATTCACTTTCGTACTATTAAGAAATAAAATCTCTATTTAATGCTGGTGTGTTTTCTGAAGCTTACGAGTTCGGAGAAGGTGTTTTGAGCACTGGTTTTATAAATTGAACATATAATAAATGTTTCTCTCATAATCATTGGTATTTGTGTAACCATCAAAAAAATTCACACTAATATTTACTTATGAGAAAAAATATTTTTTTATTTCTTTAAACAAAGCTTCATTGAAATTTATAATTCGAATTTAATTTTGCTTATACATATTATTTACGTATCTGATTGGTGCATGAATAACATTTGAATTGAAATTATTAAACAAACAAACCAAAAATAGCATAATTCTCGAGAACGTTATTCTTAAAACTCTTAAAGAATTAGAATTTAAATTTTACCCGCCATTCACTTTGTAAAGAAAGGGAAATGGGGTAGAAATTACGGATGAAACAACAAACTCGTATGCAACAACTCCCATGCAAATAAACTTGTGTAATGTAAAAAGTTTTTTATTTACTAAAACAACGAAACAGTCATAATTTTCGAAATTTTAGATCTAGTACAATAAAATTTGCTGTTTCCCTTACTTTGAACCGCTATTTAACGGTAAGCAGTAAGCATGCAAGAACAAACAGATCTGCAATTATTTTTGTGTGAAACTTGAGACTAGGTCTTTTAAAAGTTTGAACCTCGATATCTCGAAAACATAAGCCGATTGGAAAAAAAATTATTTCGAATTTTTTTTGCTTAGAATCAAACTGTTAACACATATTTTCATTTTTCGTCTCGTGGTATAAATAACCCTGTATAAAGGTTTCGATATCTGTATACCTAAAGCAAAAATTAAATCTGATAGTAAATACCCAGATTGGTTTAATAGAAAAATAGTGGAACTGATAAAAAAGAAAAAGAAATCGTCAAAAAAAAGTAAATGCTCTATATATTTTAGGGATAGGTTCAGAGACCTGAGAAAAATTTTAAAAATCAAAATTAATGTGGCTTGCTCAATTTTGATTAAAGAAGTTGAAATGTCAATAGGCAATGCTGTAAACAAGTTTTGGTCTTACACAAAATTACTTAAGTCAAAAACAAGAATTTTAGGCCAAATGTTTTATAATGATATTAAATTAAATATAGTGGTAGTGTATTAGTAATGCATTTGCAGATTATTTTAATTCCGTCCATAGCAGTGTAAAGCCAGAGTATAACATTGATAAAATAATGAGTGATAATGACAATCTAAATAATAATAATAGTTTTAATTTTGGCTTTGTTTCTGCTGACACTGTTTTAGTTATTTTTAATGGTTTAAAAAGTAAAAAAAGTAGTGGGTCAGAAGGCATTCCAACCTATTTACTTAAATAACTGAAAGATGTTTTGCATTTGCCTTTGCAACATATTATTAACTTAAGTTTGTGTAATGGCATTTTCCCAAGTCGCTGGAAAGTTGCAAAAATTGTTCCTGTATATAAATCTGGGGATGAATCAAATATAACAAATTATCGACCTGTATCTATTCTGAATAGCCCGGTAAAGGTTTTTGAAAATATCATATATAAGTTATTATTGAGTAGTGTTAAAAATGTACTAAGTTCACTTCAACATAGTTTTCTTCCAAATAGAAGTACTGAGACTAATCTCTTAGTTTTTAATAATCATGTACACAAAACGTTGGATATGGGTGGCAGATTTGATGTTATATATACATATTTTTCTAAAGCCTTTGGCGTGATATACTTTTAGGCAAATTATTTAAATTAGGTGCAGATAAATTTATTTTGTTCTTATGTTCAAAATCGCATCTTTAGTGTTTGCTTTCTAAATCATGATTCCAAATGTATAACTCATTTATCAGGTATTCAGCAAGGTTTATTTTTGTAAATGATTTGCCTAATATATTTGATTCGTCTTGCCTGATGTATGCTGACGACTTTAACATATATAGAGTGATTCAATCCAATGAAGATGTTAATGCATTACAAGGTGATTTAAACAAATTAAATGAATGGTGCAATAATAATAAATTGCTTCTCAATGTGAAGAAATGTGTAGCAATGTCAATCTCCAGACAGAAATCCTCACACCTATCTAATTATCATATAAATCAAAATTACTTAAATAATGTTAAAAGTGTTAAAGATCTAGGAGTAATTTTTACACATTATTTTTGTTTTTCAGAACACATTGATGCAATTATTAAAAAATCATACAAATTAGCTGGTTTTATTAAAAGATGTACTAGGGACTTTTCTAATCCTTTAAATTACCCGACTGCTGAGCTTAGGGAAACTGCCTGCATTGACAGCCTCGCTGTGCGTAGGCAGATTGGGGTGCTACTATTTATATTTAAATTAGTTAACAATAAAATCGATTGCCCTAAACTTTTAAGTGAAATCAATTTTCATGTCCCTAGAACACCAGCAACTAGGTCTTTGGACCTTTTAAAATTAATAAAGCCAATACGGAAACATTCTAAAACTCTATATTAATTTCTGGATTGAACACTTATAATTATATCAATAGAAATAGCTACATAAACATATTTTCTAATTCATTAAATAAATTTAAAAATTATATAAGAAATATTTTACTTAATGAAAATGACTGAGTGAGTAGAGATCTGTATCTTTTAGTCTAGTTTTTTTGTATTTTTTTTATTTTTTATTATGTATTTTAATAATAATAATAATAATAATAATAATAATAATAATAATAATCTTTATTACCATCTAACGGACTAAAAAGTCTATGAGGATCAATATACCGTATGTCCACGGATGAGGTTGCCAAGAGGAACATAGTTAGGTATTTATGTATCAAGACACTAAAGTATGGTTTTTCATGACGAACGTGTTTTAGTTGCAGAGGCGATAACCGAGGCAAATAAAACACGTGAGTCATGAAAAAGAACTTTAGTGCCGAGGTACATATTATATTTTCTCCGAAATCCCAAAATCTGAATAAAATCTGACAATTGTGTAACCATATTTTAGTGGCAAATGTAATCAGCTGTTTTCTTTTTTTACGTTAAATGTTTCCACCGCACATGCGCGATTCTAAAATTTACATACATTTTACACATCTCTACTAGCGAAAATGTGTACTTAAAAATCGTCGTATAATGAATTATTTTACTGCCGATTTTTTTGTACTTTAGTGACTATTTCGGAAAAACTTTTTTATTTTACGTTTTATGAGAAAAATGAATTCTTTACAACATTTTTTGCTTATTCCAAAACGTCTGAATCTATTCTCACTGTCTCAAATTTCTTTTCCGTTATAGAGAAACATCAAAAAATAAGTAAATTTAGTCAAAAATTCCCAAAAAGTAATTTTCGTTTTCATAACAACCGTCAAAATGACATGTAAAAACAGTTAAAAGTTTGGTGTGCAATTTCTCAATGTAACCTGGAATGGCATGTACCTAATCAAAAACACAAAAAAACACCGCAAATTTAGTTTATGGGAACTCCAACAATTGTAAATCTCAAAGCAGCCGTCGAGTACAATCCTTTCACGTATTCGATTAGATCCGCAGTTAAAAGTGGAAGAATTACAATCGTACCTCACTAATAATGGTTTTGATTTAGTAAAATGTTCAAAGTTAAATGCTAAATACACCGAAGAGTATTCTTCGTTCAAAGTGGAAGTTCCACTTAAAAAAAGGGAAGATCTCAAAAATCCCAATCTATGGCTTAAATACACATGTATAAATACTTTTTTTCGTCATCTAGAAAAGAAAACGCAACCAGCAACAACTTTAGTATATTTCACAAGATCTATTGGTAACAAAAGCGTACTGTTTGAAGCTTTTCTTCAAAATAATAAGTATTCCTTTGATTGATTTGTTTAACCAAACACTGGCAAAAACTGAATAAAATTTTTACTTTTGAATTAGAAAATTACGCGGTTTGTTTATTTTATTGTCGTAAAAAGGCTTACGGCTCGGCGGGTCTCTGATTCTAACAAAAGATCAATCAACATTCAAATGCTTTTGTCCTTTAAATAAGTTATCTATCGAAAGTGTATGCGAAATCTCAGCTTGCCAAAGTTCTGAGACAAAACTCTTTATCATTTGTGTTTATCGTCCACCTTCGAGTGACTTTGCTACATTTCATTTCATGTCAAGTATTTTTAAGCTTTTAAATTTTTGTAACTCTGCCGACGCTATCATCACGGATGATTTTAAGGTTAACATTAACTTTGGTTAGATCTTTGTAGTTCATGCGGTTTTAATATCACTATTTGCGTAAATACCAGAAACCAAGCTTGTTTAGACAATATACTAATTAATACTTACCTATTTCAGAACTGTATATTTACCATGGACGTTACTGAAACTATGCTATCACACCATCTTGCACAATCCCTGTCCGTAATATTTTCACAAATAACTGTGAACAACGCAGCTACACTCATTTTAGTTCGTCCACTCAAGGAATCGTGCTTGTACAATCTTTACTTGGCTCTCTCTCTCATATTGATTGGTCTTTTTTTGAACGCAAACAACGTGGAAACATCCTTCGTAATCTTCGTCGATACGATTGTCAAATTATTAAATATCTATGTTCCTCTTAAACAAGTGAAAACAAATCATTCCAAACCGATGAAATAGTTCAACGTTCATTTAAAAAATATACGAAATGAATTTAAAATGCTTATCGATTTTCAAAAGATGTTTCCAAATTTGAATTTCGAGGAATCCGTTTGTAACCTAAAGATCCGCTATCACAATGAAATCAACAAATCCAAATTGAACGCGAACGCCAAATTTATAAATAATGGTACCAATAAACATTTCGAGCATACTATTTTTACTACCGACGAATTCAATTCTTATTTTTCCAAAGTTGCTTCAGAAATAATATCAGACGTAGATAGTACCGATATAGATCCTTTAAAAATTCTGCCAAATATAACCTATGCGGATCCCTTTCTGTTAAACGATTTCTCATTCATTGAAACCAGAGACGTTATTAAAAGTCTGAAAAACAGTAACACTGCAGATTATTTTGGTCTTTCATTAAGAGACTAACTGAGGTCTTGGTATACCCTTTAACCAAACTCATAAATAAGTTTTTTAAAGAAAACATTTTTCCATCTTGTCTCATAACTTCAAAAATAATACCTTTACAAAAAAATAAAAACGATTATGGCATAAACAATTACAGACCAATCTCAATAATACCCATTTTTTGAAAATTGGAAAAAACGCAAGAACAGTTTTCTTTCACCATCTCAATTTGGCTTCCGTAAAAGACTATCGACAACTACCGCACTCATCGAATTCACTCATTTTATTTATGAAAGTGATTATCTATTTATAATGAAAGTTTTTCTTAAGTCAACGTTATAGGCCCAACGTTGTGAAATATTGTGTCCTGTTTTTCCTTTATATCATTTGTTTTACTCGTCCTTGCTTATAATAGGTTAATAAACGTTTTTAAGATGGTTATGATTTGTGGCAATTGCAAAAATATTATAGGTTCGCGTTCGAAATATATAAAATGCCAAGGTAATTGTAAAAAATGGTATCACTTAGTTTGTGCCAATCTTGATATGGATAGCTACACGTACTACTTAGATCAAGAAAATAAACCGAATGAAGATGTTTGGATCTGTGATTTAGATTCGGATCTAGATGCATCTACAAGTCGTATTCAAATTACATCTGAAACTCCTATAACAGAAGCTACCATTGCGAAAATTATGCAAACTCAATTGGATACCTTTAAAAAGGATATTTTTCATGAATTTAGAACTTTAAATGATGAACTAAAAAATATAAAGCTTAAGCTTGAGTCTTTGGAATCTGAAAATACATTACTTAAAGAAGAAATCAAAGTATTGAAAAATGCTGGTTCAGAAAAGGATAGCACAAACAACTATTCTGACATCATCTCTGAAATTGAAGATAGGGAAAGACGGTCTAAAAATCTTATTATCTACAATGTCCCTGAGTCTATGTCTGAATCATTGGAAGAAAAAAATTGCTTCCGATTTACAAGAACACTTGCAACACTTTATTAAAATGAAAAAAAAACAACCAGATAAACCAAAATACTAAAATAATCATTAAATCGGATACTACGGACCTACAACAGAAGCATTTCAAATCCATACAAGAAGAACTTCGTAGGAGAATTAGTGAAGGCGAGAATAATTTATCTATAAAATTCGTAAATGGTGGTCAACCCAAACTAGTGAATACTAACAACATGCGCAATCTTACAAAAACTAAGTATTAATAAATTGTCAGTGTATCTTTATAATGTTGGTGGTTTAAAATCTAAAATATTTGAATTCTCAAACAATGTTGTATTTATTGTTATAGAATCATGGCTGAACAATACTATTAATGATAATGACTTCAAATTATGTCATTTTGACATCTTTAGATGTGATAGGTCAAAATTAAACTCTACAAAAAGTAAAGGTGGAGGCGTTATGATATTAACTAAAAAGTTTTTGCGTGCTACTTGTTTACCATGTTCTTCCATATTTTCATTAAGATTAATTGTGAAAAGAATGTAAATCTCATAGTCGGTGCGGTATACATTCCTCCAGCATCTAATCATTTACTTTATGAAAGCCATTGCTCGTCAGTTGAGGTTTTATGCGAAAAATATGATAATTCTAAAATTCTTATATATGGTGATTACAATTTGCCATCAGCAAATTGGATAAATGACGATTTTGGTGTATGTGATGCTAGCTTAGATGTAAGCTATCCATCTAAAATAGTTGCTCATAGTTTTGGTTTTCTCAATCTTCATCAAATAAATTCAATTCCTAACCCAAAAGGAGTATTTCTTGACCTACTATTTTCAAATATTTCTGAAATTCTAGTTTCTCAAGCTGTTGATTTTATGATGGGTCCGTCCATTCACCATGTTCCCTACTCAATAGATCTAAAGTGTTCGATCAAGTATGAAAAACAAAATAGTACTAAATTTAATTAAAGATTTTAAAATGCGGATTATAATCAAATCAACAATTTTCTTGCTGCAATAAACTGGGACGATCTTTTTCCTAAAGATAAAGATATAAACGTATGCACTCATATATTTTACGATATTCTTAACCATATCTTAGAAAAATTTGTTCCCAATAGATTAATTCGTACAAACCAATATCCTAAATGGTACTCATTAGAGCTTACTAAATTAATTAAAGATAAAAAAAAGCACATATAAAGTATCAAATTTTTAACAACAATATAGACTACAATACTTTTAAACATCTGCGTTCAAATTGTAAAGCGTTAAGTAGTTCCTTATATAAAAATCATATTAATAAAATAGAAACAAACATATGTACAAACCCCAATTTATTTTGGAAGCATGTGTCTAATCAAAAAGGTTCCAACGAATTACCAACCACATTGGACTATAATAACATTTGCAGTAGAAACATACAAAGTTCAGTTAACTTATTTGCAGACTACTTCAATACTGTCTATACTAATCATAAGAATGCAAACTTTTTCAATCGAAACAATGTTCTAAAATCAGTGGACTCAAATTATCAGTTGTCAATCACTCTTGAATCGGTATTTCATATGATATCATCCTATAAAAAGTCTATGTCATGTGGCCCGGATGGAATACCATCATCTTTTCTAAAGAAATGTTGTCAATAATTATCGAGGAATATGTATTCAATCTATTATCCCAAAAATATTTGACAAGTTAATATCTATTCAACTTCAGTGGTTATTTAAACAAATTATTGCAGACTAGCAACATGGTTTCATGCCTGGTAGGTCCACTTTGACATAACATTGTTGGGTGGATCTAAAGTTATTTAACAGAAAGATCACAAAGCGTTAACATTAATAGAATCCTGTCTAAATCAATTAATGTATTATCTGGGGCTCCACAAGGTTCGCATTGCGGTCCTATATTATTTAACATTTTTATTAATGATATCCGAGAATATATTAAATACAGTAACTTTTTATTATTTGCAGATGACTTAAAACTATACCATTCTATACAATCAAGCGATGATTCACAAATGCTACAAAATGATTTAAATAATCTAGTTCAGTGGTGTATCAATAACCAACTTTTTCTTAACATTGCTAAATGCGTATCGATTACTTATTCTAGAAAACAAAATCTGTCTACTCCATCTTACTTCATTGAAAATAACATGTTAAACATTGTTTCGGATGTGAAAGATTTAGGTATTTTGTATGATAGTCGTGTTACTTTTCAAAAGCATATATTGCTAACAATATCATCTGCGTTTAAGCTTCTTGGATTTATATTTAGGACTTGTAAGGACTTTAATGCACAACCTCTTCAAATTCTATACGTTTCACTGGTTAGGTCAAAAATTGAATATGCCTCTATAATTTGGTCACCTTCACATCAAAACCTTAATAGGTCAATAGAAAGTGTTCAAAAAAATTTATAAAACTTATGTCCTGGAGAATGAATCTTAGTCACATTGACTATACAAACTCTTTAAATATTATTAATTTAGATTTGTTGGAGCGTAGAAGACGTATAGCCGATTTTATATTTCTTTTCAAATTATTAAATAACTACATTGATAGTCCACAATTATTAAATAAAATCAATTTTTTGTTTAAACCTTTGGTTGTACTACCAGAAGTAATCTGTTACTACGTTCTAACTTCCATCGTACAAATTATGGTTACTATGAATCTTTGTCCAGAATAATAAGAGAATTTAATCTTAGAGTTTTTAGTGTTTCTATAGACATCTTTAAGCGCCAACTACGTAATTCCGTTATTTAATTTAATTCATTTAAGTCTTGCCCTTATACTAATTAATATTTTTTATTGTATTTTTAATGTTAATATGTCTCGTATGTAAAACTTACTGTTACGTTTGTATTTTTCTTTTATGTAACCAAAGGGATGTATCCCGTATTGTAAATATATAAATAAATAAATAAACAACGGCGAATACACTAATGCACTAATATGCTTTTGACACAGTCTTCTACTCTGTTCTTTTAGGAAAATTAAAACATTATGGTTTTACCAAAACCCCATTTTCTTTTTCAATTCTTATTTTTCTGACAATGCATCGAAATCTCCGGACGAACTTCACATCTTCTTGAAATAGATATGGGTGTAATTCAAGGCTCAGTGCTTGGTCCTTTACTATTTCTAATTTACGTAAATGATTTAGACAAAAACATTTGCAATTCAAAGTTGGTATTATTTGCTGGCGATACTACCGCTTTAAACTCCGATTCAGATTTACAAAACATGTACGTCAAAATTCAAAACTCTAAACTAAGCCTTAAAATATGGTTTGATGCAAACAAACTCTGCCTTAATGATACCAAAACCAGAAACTAACGTTAACAACTAGACCTCTACCATTAACAACCCAAGATAACCAAATCAAACTATTGGGTATTTTTTTTTTGAATACCAGACTCACGTGGTGGAATCATGTTAATCACCTTGTCTTCAAATTGACGTCGGTGGTCTTCCTTATACGTTCGATACAAAAACTAGTTTCCCAAGAAGTTCTTCTGATAGCCTATTTTGGTCTTTTTAACTCTTTACTTACATATGGTTTAATTATCTGGGGTCATAGCGCCGATGCTAAAAGATTCTTTCGTTACAATGAGCTGTTATCCGAGCCATATGTTGTGTGAGTCATACAAAAAACTGCATTCCGTTTTTCAAAACGTTAAAAATTCTCATTCTTGCTGCAATGTATATTGCAGAGTGCCTACAATACATAAAAAATAATTCACATCATTTTACTATCAATCAGGAGGTTCACAATCACAACACACGTGAAAAAACACACATTCGAATCCCTTATTTTCGTATGTACTTACAGAACCTGTACGGGCATTAGTTATTATGGTATAAAAGTGTACAATTTATTACCAACGGCAATTCTGGATCTACCTCCGAAACCATTTAAACAAAGAATCCGAGAAATCTTGATAAACATGTGTCCTTTTTCTATAGATTAAATTTTGTCTTACAATTATGTATCATTACTGTAAGTGTACATGTGATTTATTATTAACTTTTAAGAAATTTATTGTAAAAATTCATTTCATAGTTTCCCTTTCATGACTTGTGCAAAATGTAATCATTATTAGCATGCATGTAAATAAATAAATAAATAAAAATAAAATTTTATAACATGGTGTTATTGGACCTTTTTTTTAGAAAATCTGGTTAATCAACATTCGTATTTGGATATGCAGCAAATTTTTTAAATAAAAGATTGGACGATCTACCGATTAATTATCGCGCGGGGTAAACTTTTAACTTTTTTTAACATGTCATTTTGACGGTTGTCATGAAAACGAAAATTACTTTTTGGGACTTAGAAAAATGTTCGATTAAATTTGCTTAGTTTTTGATGTTCCTCTATAACGAAACAAAATTTCGTTCGTAAAAAAAAAGTTTTTCCTCTTGGCAACCCCATCGGTAGACATACGGTATATAAGTAGTGCATGTAGTTTCATTACTGTTTTCATAATTTAAATTTGCATTTTTTTGTTTATTACTGTAGATTAAAAATATAATAATAATTATTAAATAAGTAATATGTTTTATAGACTAATCTTTTTTTAATTTTAATAGAACGGTTTTATTTGCTTTAGTTTAATATATATGTTAGTAACAAATTTATAAAGTGAATTAACCTTAAAATATGAATAAATACTTACATTACATTAAGTTTTTTAGAAATATCAAACACTGTAGGACAGAAAAGTAGACTAAAATTTTATTGTTTTTTTTTATGGTTGTGCGGAGACTATAAAACCATAATATATTCGCCATTTTCATGGTAATGATATGTTTAAAAAATAATGTACTTATTGAAATTACTTACAAGGTAATACACAGTTTATAATGAGCAATTGGTGATAAAGTAATAGTAATTTACAAATTAAGTAACATTAGGATGCTTTCAACGTAAAAAAGTTAAATGTTAAGCAGTTATCGTTACAAGTATCGTACACGTTTTATTTTACTTTATATTATTTTGTCATAAATAAATACATTAACTGGAATCCGTTCATAGAAACAAGACAACTACATTGTTAAAGTTGTATATATTTTAACGATATTTACGTGTCTATTATGTAAATGTTCGCTGCATACCGATTATCGATATCGTGTTGGTAAAATAGTTGGAAATCGTTCAATATTCTGTCGTTAGTTAACACGACATGTTTGTAAAAGCTCTTAAATCTTTTAATATAAATAAAAAGGGTAAGCATTTGTAAATTTTTTAGAATTTATTGTAATTTCGTTCAATTGTTTAAAGTTTTATGGTTTAGTTATCGAAAATCATATAGATCGATACCATATCGTTAGTCGGACCGCTTCAGTGGTTTATGACCCTTTTGTAGACAAAGAAAATTTCAGTAATAATTTGTTGTATCTATAAATCATCATATTTGATCATCTTGTTTGAACCCAATTCAGATGCTGTGTACTATGGATGGGAGCCGCCGTTATCGCTACAAATCGTTCACTGTTGTATTGAAAGAATATCGTATTCTTCACCATTGTTATGTCTTCATTGATTTTGGAAATTAAGAAAATAAGCGTTCCTTGTTATCTTTGGCGTTTTGTGGAACGTAACTTCGGTTACACCAACAATTCGCGTTTGTTGTTTTTTGCAATTCGTGGAACTGAATGGCTTCTTTATAAAACAAATCAAATCTAAATTTGTTGAC
The DNA here is from genome assembly GCA_030710515.1 of Abscondita cerata. Classification (NCBI taxonomy): domain Eukaryota; kingdom Metazoa; phylum Arthropoda; class Insecta; order Coleoptera; family Lampyridae; genus Abscondita; species Abscondita cerata. The sequence continues at coordinate 167,934 of JALBCR010003197.1, forward strand.
GTAACTTCTTATAACTAGATTAGTCCATAAGCTTGGAAAGACAGATCTGATCTTAGTTCCAATTTAGATGATTAAGAATTTCCAATTTAAGAAGTTCAAGTTGTTTTTTTTGTTGCGGAAAATGTACAATTAATTCTTGGGCGAAAAAACAAATGAACGACGAGAAAAAGTTTTCAAATAATTAAGAAAAATAACGTGTACTTCTATGTTTTGTGGGTAATCGAGGATTTCAATCAGAAGTAAGAGAAGACATCAAAATACAACTTCAGAAATTGTTAGTTTTTGTATAAACAAAATTATGCAAAAATTAAGAATCTGGATAAATTTTTCAAACAAATGAAATCACATATTTAATTTATGTAAATCATTACATCATTCGTAGACCGTCAGCCTTGCTTCAAAAAAACTAGATCATTTGTCCAGGTATGCCCTTCAAGGTAACGTGCATGTAAGAACGGTAATGTTTATTTAATTAATGTTCTATAAGTTATGTAAGTGAACGGAATCAATTTGTTAAAACCGAATTTAATTTGAATTTATTAAAGTATGATTAACTGAATTTACAACTTCTTTATTTAAGTTTCCTCGACCATCATAACTATATAGTATATTAGTGCAAAATTGTACGTTAGTTGATCTACAGTTAAACAGGGAGTTTTTAAATTAAACCAAGTTTTCCTAAACTCAAAACTAAACTCGCACTGTACAAGTGGGCTTAAAACCCATTAGTACGGTATAAGTTTAAGTCGCGTTTAAACTAAGTTTAGAATAAAAATAAGTTTAACGGTTCAAGTTTACCTTTGTTCAGTCAAAATTTAAGAATTAAATTAAGTTTAAGCTTAGTTTAACTTAAAGCACTCCAATTCGTCGTTTAACATCAATTTAGTACAATTGTCAACGTCAACTAACCTTGTTCATAAAATGTTTGGAGAAGATAACAGACGATGAGAATTTTATTGAACATGTCGACCTTATTTTTCACTTTCAAATATCGTGGTTGTTCAGACCAGAACTCTTCATTTTGAGATATAATCTGAAATTGAATTTAAAAAAAGATTTCGTCTTTCAAAAAATACTGTTGCATTGTTACTAATCTTATTGCACAAGACATTGTATCACTTATAAATTGGTAAGTTAAACTTTGTTACGGACAGAACAATGATTAATTTCAGCTTTCTTGCTACCGATACAGGTAGTGCACTACAAGTTAATGCAGACTTTAGTGACATACGTAGTTCTACTACAAGCAGAAATGTTATCAAAGCGTGTAGAGCAATAGCACTACGCATAGGAAGTCCTGGAAAATGATTATAGCGTTGTAGTGTGAAAACTGTTGCTTGGAATTTTGAAGCTGGTATCCCTGTATCATATGCAAACATTCCTACGGTTGAGTTTTTTACTGTGGGCGCATCACATATGAAGTTTAAACAAGATTGATCCCAATCGGCTCCCTTGGAGGACTCTTGCTTTTATGATTTTAACACTGGATAATGCTACATTGATCTGAACATTCTGTTGGTTAGAAAAGATTCTATAATTTTTATTGTATATTTCGGAGTGATTAATTTGATCAGTCAGTCTAAAAAGAAACCTTCTAGATATATTTATACCCTTTGATTCCTTTCTCAATAGTTTCTGTTATGAGTTGGTCAGCTAAATGATTGTCTAAACCCAAACTAATGAAACGGTATAACTTCATTTTTGATTATGAAGTCTTACGGTTTAGTAAGGATCACCTCATCTAGTAGTTTACATAAGGTGGACAATAAGTTCATAGGTCTGTAACTATCAGGGTCATGTTTGTTCTTGCTTTAAGAGAGAGGAAGCACCCTTCTACAGAGAATTTTTGATAATTTTTACATAATCTTGTGTTAGGTTATGAAATTTAGCAGCTCATTGTTTCCTTGGTTTTGGCTGCCCGGGGCACTTTCTAGTATTTCTATCGTAGATGACATAATTGCTGTATTTATGTTTATGGAAAATTGGCGTGGTTTTTTCACCATAGTTTCTTCTCTTTTAGACTTTCTAATCAATTACTAATTTTGGTACAGAGCTCTTTATTTAAAGCATATCGTAGAAGGCATTATTACATGAAGGTGATCATTAGTTACCTTTATTGAAAGGGTATTTCTGTAGGCTAAGATGCTCGGTTAATGGTCCGCCCTATATTGACAACAGGTATAATCAATTGGGATGATAGCAGTATTCATTTAGTTTTGCTTCCACATATGTTTTTAGCCACTCATAGTTAGCTGGTAATCTTTGTTAGTTTGTTTGTATGCGGAGATTAATATTAGTGGACGACTGTCCCCATGTATCTGCACTTTTATATAGTTTCTATTCTATAGAGGTGACTTAATTAATGTGTTAGTTTTTTTTTATAATAGTAACTACCCCTGACACCTTATCTGCTTCTCAGTTCCTTCTGTGCACTTGGTATCCAAGGAGGATACAAAAATCTTCAGTACTTATAAAATGAGTTTGATAAAAAATCAAAATATTTATGAGTCTGTCTTCTTTTATGTACCCCCAAATTTGGGATGTGACTGGGATTACTTTTTATCAGGAGGCAAAAACATTGTGGGACCAGTTGTATAGCAGTACTCCGCAGATTCCTCATATGCGGAAGAACTGGGACTCTTTTGTAATTGTTGACCACTTGTATAGTTTAAAACATGAAACAAAGAAAGATGAAGCCCTTTATCACACTGTATCGCAGACAGAATCTGGAGCATAGCTTGATGCATTGCCGTCAAGAAACATTGACACCTTAATGGAAAACGATGGGGATGTTTTTGTGAGGCTGCCCGAACGTTTATTGAGGATTTGGAAAGAAAGTTAATTTTGGTTAGTGAGAAGTATAGATCACAGTTATACTTGTTGCAGCTGATCAGTTCTATCCTTCAGCAAGGTAATGCTGCTTGCATTTTTGAAACTATTTCTTCTTCTCGGGATCTAAAGAAAATATACTTTTATTTTGTTTTGAAGGTATCATGTTTAAATAAAAGTTTTTCATTCTTTATGTGACTTTTTAAGCTCATTGGCTTTATACACACAATTTTTTTGCCAACTCGTGGTAGTTACTGTCTAGACAATATATTAATTAATTTTTTAAAAATTTTCTGAATTGCAACATTCTTAAAATGTGTTGCTTAATATGTGTGTGACTTTCAATTCAATTTAATAATAAAATTTGTTTTCTGTAAATATAAGTATATGAATAGTTATTTATGTAACAAGGACAAAAAAGTGCACTTTTATGTACGAGACTGAATTTGCTGGCCGAGGCAAGCAAACAGGCGAGGTTATTAAAAGCACTTTTTCCGAGGTACATATTAATTTTTCCGTTGACCTTAAATTAATTAATTTTCTATTGATTACCGTTTACTGAAAACAAAATGTTTAGTAATTTTAAACAAAAATTTTACGTTTGTTCTGATTTTACTGTACCTAATGTTCACTTCACCGTTCAGTATTGTAACATTTGTGTCAAAATTTATTAAAGGAAATAAAAGCTTTCCGCGTTCGAATATTGTACCGATAAAGCATTTGTTTACAACAATCACATAATTTTTATAAGAGCACTTGATTATGATAGGTAATAGGTAAAACATGTACTTTTTATAATTTATTAAAATAATAAAAATTACATTTAGGTAGTGTTATTTTGAAGTATATTTAAAAATGTAGTTATAGTTGGAAGCCTACCCTCAAAATTAATGCATTTCTTTAATTGTTTATGATCAAAGATGTAATGAAGTTTCTCCTATTAAACACATTAAAGTCGATTCTTACTAATTGGACATATAATAGTTATAAGACTGAGTTTGTACCGTGGTCAGACTTATAATCATTTTATATTCAATAAAAATATTGCCTGACCGTAAGAAAGTATGCAAACGTAGTTTTTGATTCACTCCGAAAATGTTTCAAAAATGTAATAATCTTCTTTCAGCTTATTGAAAACTGTGAATATCACCTTGTTTTTGTGTACGAATAAATCTTGAACCCAGTAATGTTGATGGCTTATATGATTCTATTTTTGTTTTTCCTGCGACAGAATCAATATTCAAATGATTTTTCACAAGTAATTACTGTTCTTGTGTTTTCCATTATCATTATTACTTATTTACATCAATCAAATACAGTAATAGAAAGGTACCCATAATTAACTCACTTCTACTGTAAGTTTTTGTATTTTATGATCGTGAAAATTTTGTATCGGAACTCCGCTTCTGTATCAAAATGTTACCTAATAAAATTGTCTAAAGCAATCTCAAGTCGTATGAATTCTGTCTTACCTTATAAATGAATAACTTTAAAGAAGTTAAAGTGTTACATATTGAAAACAATGTATCGAGTATTGTGAGATTACAACCAGGCTCTTCTATATGCTTCGCACATTGTAGAAACTATAAACAATTTATTAATATCATTTCAAAGCACTTAAAATCATTTACTTGTAATTTGAACAACAAATTGTTTTTGTTCAAAGTTGTGTGGGATTGAGAAATTGAGGTTATAAATGGAAGTAAACAAACAATATTCTGCAGTATCTAAAATGTTTCAGTATGTACCTAAAGTACTGTAATCTCCTATGTAGTCACTAAATTCATCCTTTCTTAAAAATGGGTTTTCATACTGGTTACTTCGACTTTATTTAATTTGACATAAAATAATAATTGACATTGACAGATGTTTGCGGACGAAAAGTGTTTGCGGACGAAAAGTATTACAGTTAAAAAGTGTTACTTTATGATTATTCAGGGAGTACGTAAAACTCAATTTTATAATGAGATCGACGGAAAAAATTTTTATAGTCACACACACTTGGGTATTTTCTCTACGACTAATGTCAAAACCCGTTTTCAAATTAACAGAAAATTAAAATAGTTATTAGTAATTTACGAAATTACTATCTCCGGTGTGCTCTTAAGCACTGGTTTATCTGATCATCTTGGTCAAGAGCTAAATTTTTTCATTGATACAATGAATACAAAGTTACCTAGTTATAACAGGTATCGTCCTATTACTTATGAAGGCCGCATTACTTTCTTTCATGCCTTATCTAACTATGTGTCACGATAAACATAATAACGTTTATTAGAATTTACTTTTCTAATGTTAAATTTCCATGAATACTTTCGTTATTACGGCTCTGGTTACTTTCGCTGCGAGTTTAATAGGACAAGGTCAACTTCTTAATCTAATTGCAAACGTTTGAATTCTTTCTCTTGGTGATTGACTTGCAACAAGTACAGTTCGTTGATTGTAAAAAAAAACTGCATAATGGAATTTTAAAAGTATGGAGTCAGCCGTAATATTTCTAATCATCCGTTTATTAGGGATTGAAAGTTAATTAGAAATGCGTTTATAAATTGAGTTGGATCGTGTCTTGCTAACTCGTTTTGCAAGTGAGCATTCTTTCCTATATTTGTTTCATGACAGCAAACTTCTACAATGGGGTTTTTCTAATTACAGTTTATTCCCGTTCCTTATTTCTAGTGTTACTGTGGTTCTCTATTTTCTACGTCCATTAATTATCTGCTGTCTTCTGAAATCGTTTATGCCACATTATGTCGTAATTGGGATGGTTAATACATCAATACTTGCAGTGCACAAGTATCTGTATTTGAAGAAACAAAGTATAAGTTTGTAAAGCCCTTTGGACCACCGCAACCTCGTCGCTTTTGCAGGTTCCTAGAGATTAACTACGTTGGGGTCGTCTTTCTTGACGCTTGAAGAAACTTTCAAGACCTCAACTCTTTGACAGTGCATTCTTTTTTTTTAGCCACTTCGATTTTAGCTTGTGTGTCCGAACTATCCAAATACCAGTACTAGTACCTTTCATTAACTATAAACTTGGAACTATTGATGTCGAACGATCTAAAGAACGCATTACTAAATGATACACGTATGTTATACAGATATATATGTTAATTTACCACAAGGTAATTATATCTTTAATTATGTCGCTAGACAAATTTATTATTTCTCAATAGTTTTATCCATTTTTGTTTGTGTTTTTATCAAAGTAACCTTAACTACTTTGACGAATTACTTTGTAAGTTAAGGTGGCGCTTACAAAACATATACTCTTTGTTACATATGAACTCACACGCTCTATGTTCTTCCTAAGCTAGTTGGTTAAGATAGCCATTCAAGAAAGGTTAAGAATCCGTCTCGTTTGGTAGCAAATGCTATCTACGTTCCAATTACAATTTATTTTGTGTGTCGCTAATTTATTATATATGTAGTTGATAAATATAAAAGAGAAAGCACGATATTTTGAATTGCTACTGATATATTTATGTTTTTTGTGTAACCACTTAAACAGTGCTTAACCGACTTGTTAGTTTAATTTCCTGTAACATATGACTGGAATCTATTAAAAGATAAACAATATGATTTTCTGTTTGCACAGAACACAGAACACTTATCAGTTGCATAGAAAGTGTAAAATATAAACACAATCAAATTTATCAGCAGACGATTTTAATATTTATTTTACTAACATAACAAATGAAATATTACAAAACCTACAAAATAATAATGCTGATCCTTTAAAATATTGTAAAATTTCCGTCGCTGATGTTACCAAATTTTATTTTAAACATGTGTCACAAATTCAAGTGCGGAATGCACTAATTAGTTTAAATGTAGCAATTTTCAAGATATATGTGGAATAACTGTAAACATTATTAAATATAATAATAATATTTTAGTCAATCCATTAACTATTGTTGTTAATGCAATAATAAATAGTGGATGTGGAGTATTGCCTGATTTGCTAAAGAATTTTTGGTTCTACCTTTATTTAAAAAAAGGAGAAGTAAATGAATTAGGTAATTATAAAGCATTTTTTTCAAAAATTATAGAAAAAAACTTTTTGTGTAAATCATGGAGTATTTTGAAAAAAAAATAGAATTTTTTTGGAGGTTTAGTAAGGGTACCGAAAAGGAGAGCCACTATGAATGCCCTTAAAAAATTGCTAGAGTGCTTTGAGGAGCACTGTTTTAGACCATTCCCAAGCATTTTACTGTGTGGTGCATAACATTTTGTTCACGAAATTAAAATTTGTGGCATTAAGTTTGACATTAATTGTAACTTATTTGGAAAATAGGTTACAAAGTGTACTTTAATAAAATTTTATACAATTAACTATCTATAAAGAAGGTATACCACAGGAATCCATACTAGGACCTCTACTATTTATGACATATATTAAATGCATATGATGTATATTATATGCCGATAACATCACTTTAATATCTGTTAACTATGATTTGCATCGTGCACATAAAGTTTCTGATTTCACAATAGTCGTTGAGCAGTGGTTGGTAAGTAGTTAACTTAAGCTAAGTACATCAAAAAGGATTATAATGCCTTTCACACTTAATAAACTAAATGGTCGTCATATAACAACAATCAGTGCTTACTATGCTGTGTATTTTGTGTTATGGAATATTAATTTGGGGTCATAGTCTTTGTGCAAAAATAAGTTTTAAATTACAACGTAAGGTTAAAGAGTAATATACGGATTAAATTTTAGGGTCGGCTGAAAGCAATCGTTTTCAGGAAACGTCCATTTTCATTAAACAAAGTGATAATTAAAATTTAAAAACAAAAGAACAAAAGCTTAAAAGTTTTTTCAATAATGAGTTGCTCCGCCACTATTTGTAATGCACTCATCTAGACGGCTTGGCATGCTTTCAATCAAGTGATATATAGCGGGCTGTGGTATATCATCCCAAAATTCTTAAATACGTTGCTGAAGATCGTGTAAATTATATGGAGAGTGCGGTAAACTACCCAGTCGCCTACCAATTATATCCCATACATGTTCAATTGGCGACAAATCAGGCGACCGAGCAGGCCATGGGAGGACGGAAATGTTAGATTCTTCCAAAAACCGTGTTCTAGCCCTTGCTGTATGAGGGTGCGCATTATCCTGCTGGAAAATGGGATTTTGCAGCCCCTGAAAATATGGAAGGCCAACTGGTTGTAGCACATTAGCAATGTAACCAGCTGCGTTAAGGTTGCCGTCAATAAAGACCAAGAGTGATCTGCTACCATAACATATTGCACCCCATGTCATAACTCCTTGAGTGAGGGCTGTGTTGCGTTCCACAAAAAATGTTGGATTTTTACGTTCTCCACGCATCCGTCTGACCCTCCTACGACCATCGTGGGCCCACAAGCAAAATCGGGACTCATCACTAAACACAATTTGATGCCATTTTGCGCCCAATTAACCCTTTTGTTGCTCCACTCTAGTCTGCGTAGACGGTGAAGTGGTGTAAGAGGAAGACATAAAAATGGACGATATGAACGCAACCCATAAGATCTTATCCGGCGATAAACAGATGAAATTGACATCCTAAGTCCTGTACCTCTCATCTAATCATTTTCAATTGATCCAGTTGTTGAAAATCTATCTCTTGTGGCCAAAACTTATAAGCGACGTTTTTCGCAATCTGTAGTCCTTCGAGGACGTCCAGATCCACGGCGACGATGTTGAACCCCTTCCTCGGACCATTTGGACCAACATCTTAATACCGATAAAACATTTCGGTTTACACGACGAGTAATTTCTCTTAGCGAAAGTCCGGCCTGTCTCATACCAATAATACGGCCACGTTCAAAATCACTTAATTAGACCATATGTTGATGTTCACGTACTCTCGGCAGAGTTTTCAAGTTCAGAATGAAATTGTGAAAAAACAAAATCAATTTGCAAACTTGACAGTTACTAAATGGTCTAATACTTCAAATTTATTGTTACTATGTGCTATAGAAACAACACGTAAAAAAACAAAAACTACTGGCTAGATTTTATTCAAATTTTAATCATCACTTTGTGTAATGAAAATAGACGTTTTCTGAAAATTTCATCAAAATCATAACTTCTAGGTATTGCAATTTTTTTAGAAGTCAGTATATCTTTAAATGTTTTGTTATATATTTTGGAAGCACTTTGTCATGCCAAGAAAAATGTAAGTAATTTTGAATATCAATGTGATGTTCATTGTCATAATACCAGAAATAAAAATATTAGAGTTAATTCTTGTACATTGGCAAAAATACAAAAAAGCGTTAGTTTCCAATCTTGCTAGTTGTTTGAAAAAATTTGAAATCTGATGAGTATATTTTAGATTTGATAACACCCAAAACCTGAAGAATTTTTTTCCCTAAAATTATCAATAAGTTTTTCTTGATCCCATCTTCCAAAACTAAGGGTCCAATATGATGTTTATAATGCTGAGTAGATACGTTGGTGGTGGTGGTTTTATTTTCTTATTTTCTGGCTCTGGTATAGATTGTATTTGGCTACTACTAGTATGCATTGAAGCGATCTAGGCAGAACGGCACAAACGCCATCTCACTGATTTTACAGGTAAGACAAAAATCTTTATGAGGCGTTTCGTAGCTTTTAGATTTTTACAAGTTTAGTTTTAGAGGAAAGGGTTTTCTTTACGTTTACGTTTAAAAAAAACCTATATTAAAAATGTTTGAGTTTAAAACTTTTTATGTGCCTAAAAGAGAGATTATGTCACTTATGCCGATTTGTTTTGATATTACCACCTCATGTCAAACTTGTCAGGTCGCTTATGTGGTTGCAACTAGAAATCTTCGCGTTGTTTGGCGCTTAATTAGGCAAAACGTTATTTACTTAAATAAGTGTATGCAAAATGAAATATCTTACTTAAAAGCACAAATTAAATAATTTTTGCGCATCAGGTGTTATTTCGTACGTGTATGCTACTATACAGAAATACCTGGCTTTGTCGACACGAATGTGTAATGCATTCTAAGTTATCGCTTAGATAACTATTTGCATTTAAACATTCAATCGTCGTTACAGTTATCTGTTGGCATTACTTAATTTGTGCTATTTATACGTGTCCGTATTACATGAGATGTCATAAGACACACATTTCACTTAAATAATTTTCCTTTCGACAATTTCAAAAACAAAAAATAAAAAGTTTTGAATATAACATAATTATCTGTTTATCTTTGTTCTGACATAATTAAAGATCTTCAATATCGTTTCGGGTAAAATATCAACAATATTGATTTTAGTGTCAAATATTCCCAATGGTATTTGAAATCGATTGCACTATTTTTGCAATTTTTCGTAAACTGGCGTATTTCTTTGCACTTCTGATTTTCTGATTTTATTTCTAAATCAAAGCTAAATTCTTTATCATTACAAAAAGATGATTTAATTTTACTCAATTTGACATCTTTAGAAATCCTTGATGTTTGGACCGATTTAAAATCAAGAAAATTTTTGAATTTCAGTTCTTTATTTGTGTGTGGTTCAGGATTAATACGTGCATTTCTTAGTAAAGTCACAAGAGGCTTGAACAATTTTATTTTCCAAACTTTTCTCAATGATACCGTGCATTGAATCCACTGGCATATATGTATGTTCCGTTATAAGAAACGTAAGCTTATTTTTTTCAATGAACTGTGACTTATTCAAAAAAAATCTAATCATGGCCAGTATTATTCAATTTTTGATCTGGTCAGGACAGTTATCACAATACAGTGAGAGTATGTTGTAAATCCTTTGCTTGTCTACTTCTTGTTACTAACAATATAAATTAGTACAAATTTTATTGCTCCCTCGTTTTCCATCTTTTTTTGGCCATAAATAACATTAACCTCTTCCCGAATTAGTAAAATATCCCAAAACCATACTATCCCCATGTGGCGTTGCCCAAACTTTTTGGAGATCAAAGCTGGCTACGAGAAGTTTACTTGCAGTTTGCTCTTTAATAAAAGTTTCTGTATAGCTTCCTTTTTATGTATGTGGTTATCATAATTTAGAGTATCTACACCCGTCCTACTTCCTTTGTTGTTCTCGTATTTATGGCAATAAATACATTTATCCTTCGAGGAACATGAATACCAATGTTATAATTAGTCTTCAGCAATTGATTGAATTTTTTTAATTTGAGAGACGCTAACCCAAATTCTTCTTATTGCTGCAAGTACATGCTATATAAATTATTAAAATTTTTTATATCAGACGGTAAATACTTCCTTGTGCTTGCACTACGGCAATAATGAGATGGAACTAGAGGGAGCATTTCAACAAATTTGTTTAAGTTACTGAGATTTGTATGCGGAACATGCTTTCCTCGTAAATCAAGTTCATAACATTTTTATAGTTTTTTGGACAAAACTGTTTCTATTAATCTATGTGAAATTGCCAATGTGTTTCAAATAAATTGTAGACAAACTTGTGTTCTTTTACTATTTTTTAATAGCAAATACTTGTTAGTTACTCTTCTCTTGCTAACGTTGCTGTTAGTTCGACTTTGCTTAATCTCAGACACTTCTACGCAATCATTTCAAAACATTTTATGTTTTTTGCTATCGGACAGTTGCCAATAATAATTGAAAATTTTGTCACGTTGTTTTACAGTAAATTTGCGGCAATTATTTTGGGAATTCTTGCAAGGATTGGGCAACATGTTCTTTGCTTTAATTTTTTGCCCAGAGAATTGACGTATTATTCACCTCTATCTTTTAGAGCCTTCCTATTCTTTCTTGCAGTAATCATTTTGTCATTTGGAGGACTGGCGATAATTTCTTTCTCTTTATCTAGACCCATGTCAGAAGGCAATTCTGAAAAATCATTGTAGTTGGCAGCTGTTGGCTCCATTACTCCAAAAGTTTATGAACTTTCAACTTCATCACTGAGGAAGTCATTTTCACTACTTAGAGTGCTATCTACGAATTTTTTGATTCGCCGTATTACATCCATCTTCTTCGACAGCGATAAACGAGACCGAAGGTTGCTGGAAGGTTTCTTGTAGACTAGTGATTACATACGCTGATAGTAATGGTAAAGTATCAATAACGTGTTGGTTAGTAGTAACAATGTTGCAGGGACAACGTCAATTATTAAGTCGTATCCTAATGAAATTTTCTAAATCTGTAAGCTGTATCAGTTTCAGTCTTATTAGTTGTCTCAGGTACAATAATGAATGAATTGGTATAATCACCTATCTCAAGAGATTTAGGTGTTGCTGAGGTTTCAAGTTCAGTAGGGGTTGAGTTTTCTCTATCTTCTATTTTTTGTTGGTATTTAAATCTTCATTTTCTTTGTTTTGATTCATCTAAAACAAAATAGATGAAATGTCATAAGCGTCAAACTCAGAATGACTAATTCTTGCGTTTCTGATGCAACCATGTTTCACCAAATAACAATTTTATATTTCCTGACAATATACACTACACACCAGAATAGAAACACACTCTAAAATAGTCAGAATAGCATAATAAAACTGAAAATAGCTTTACAATAGAATTGTTATGGCTTATGTCGCTTATGCCAACTTGGCTTTAATATACCCCAAATTACTTTTTTATGAATAAGATCGTAACAAAATGCAATAGCAGTAAAAGATATAATCTAGAAGTACTTATTTCTTCAATTGTATCAATCTATATGAAGTAAAACTTACTATTTGAGTCCTTCCAGTTGGATACAGCGACACGACCACACATGTGCTAAAGCAAGGGAAGACTGGTGCTTATGACAAACTAGAACATCAAAGTCGCTTTTGCATACATATGAAGTGAAATATATTGTTATAGGATTTTTTGTGGCATATGCCAGTTGTACTGAAAAATTCGCCTAAAAAGTAGCTCTCCAACGACACCGATATCTCAATTTTGCTTTTTTGGCGCTCATGTCGTTCTGCCTTCACCGCGTCGACATAGCGTTGATCTTGGGGTTGTTTACCTTGTCAAATAATGTTGACAGTATTTTCAATTTCAAGTTTGTATAGAATTATTTTCTGTGCTTTTGTTGATCAAACTGGTATTTTTCATTAGGTTAATAAAAAATCGGTTGATGATAAACCGCCGCTGATTCTTTTGATATTATACTCCCTATATTTGTAACAGAAAAATTTTAAAAACACTTATAGTGCAATGCTGACATGCAGGAAGTGCACTATCACTACAGATAAACCGAAAACTAACTTATACTTTTAAGATACTGAGCAGATAATATTTACACTATGAGAGTCAAATCACTACTTCCTGAACCGTATATGGTATTGTTAATAAATATGTATCTTGTTATTTATCAATACATAGTTCTAAAAGTAGAATTTAGGGATTTGACGAATTTGAGAGTTGTAAATTATGTAAGTAACTCGCAAAGTTGTATTCGTTTGAGGATAGATAATTTCAGAAAGACGAATTGTTTTACCGTAAATGAACTTTAAATTATGCAAATTTCTCCACTAACTGCGTATACCAAAGTTGTTACCAAAGCAGACGTTCTTCATTTCATGCTCTCTTTACATATTGTATTTGGGTATTTGTTATCAACTTAAATCGTTAGATATTTACACAGTTCTTGACGGTTTTAAAATCTATAATATAATTGTTGACACTTATAAGATTTAATTCATACTTTAATATGTTCTCTTTTCTTCTATATCACGTAAAGGTTTTTATACCAAGTAATCGTTAAATGTATTGCACCTCGTCATTAGTTACTAATTTACAATAAATGTAACAATAAGTTTCTAAACTTGTACATGTACGCTTTTAGGTACAGAACGTAACTTTACCCGAGAATTATATCCATAAACGTAATTACCATGACACCAATAAACATTAATGAATTTACTATAAAATTGGCAATCAATAAAACAAACGTATTGTTAGCTCAAAAGAAACTTAATCAAGAATTTTAATAAACAATTATTTTGCATGTATATACGTACAAAATATATGCAAAATATTGCTTGTATTGTAAATAATTATAAAATACAAAAAAAATTAAACATGAAGTTTTTTATTATTAATTTTGCATTCGTTTTCCGCTGGCGTTTACAGTAAATTCATATTTGAAAAAGAAACAAATCTAAAACAATTATTTAACCTACAATAAATAATTTATGTAGACTTTTTATTTTGGGAAAAGTTATCGTACAAACTTATAAAGAAAAAGTACTGGTAAACATCTTAGCACTTTAATTAATGTTTTCTCTATTTATAATTTATATACTTCGTATAACTTTCTACTAATTACATATTCTTGCCAAAAACTTAATAAAACATGATTAATAAATGACACATTTCACTTTTCAGCGCAGTTTAGAAACTTCGTTAATGTTGTAATTTTGTTACATGCAGGGAAGATTGGTTTTTGATACGTATTAAAATTAGTTATACAATAAATCCAAATTACACATCGCGGAAAGTAATTAATTAATTATTGTCGATTCACGAAAATGTTATTGGTACGGAATACTCTAGGGAAAACCGCAGCGATTCCGTTTCTTATCTTAACATTTAATTACATTTATCAGCCATCATTATAAATAATTTGTGTAGGTGCACTGAGAAAATGGAATATCTACTTGCACATAGTTCTTATCGTAATTCCTAATGTATTACATTACAAATTATGACACAAATAATAATAATAATAATACCTATAAAATCAATTTCAATTTTTTTATTATTTTATTAATCAACGCCATTAAACACATGTAGCAAGAAAACACGGAAAAGGTTAAAAACGGTAAATCATTTTCTGATCTGTTCAATACAACAAAAGGACTTAGACAAGGGTGTAGTCTGTCACTCACATTGTTTAAAATTTATTTAGACAAAGCCTTAGTTAAATGGACAACTAAAGTAAGATCAATAGGGCTGCAAATCGGTGATGATAAGCTATTTAGCTTATATTTTGCTGACGATCAAGCGGTTATAGCTGATGACCTAGATGACTTCAACTACATGATGAGAAAGTTTCAAGAAGAATACAAAGCTGCTGGACTCACAATCAATATGAAAAAATCGGAAAAGATTGTAGTAGAGGACGATCATTAGAAAGACTTACTACTAGAATGGAGTAACCACATGTAAATATCTGGGAATTACGTTAAACAAATAGGGAATATGTGTAATAATGATGAAATAAAAGAAAGCATAAAGAAAGGAAGACAGACAATTAGTTCATTAAATTCCATTGTATGGCATAAAAACATCACTAAAGAAACAAAGAAAATGATCTACAAAATTCTAGCCCAAAGCATAGTCATTTGCGTAGCTGAGGCTTGGAATATCACAAAGAAAAACAAAAACAAACTTATGACGACCGAAATTGACTACTTAAAACGAAGCTGTAGAAAACCAAAACTAGAGCATGTTAGAGATGAGTCGATTTGAGAGAACATGAAAATGACAAGTAATATATCCGAAGAAATTGAGAAGAAACAGTTAATTTGGTTTAGTCACACAAAAAGAATGAAGGTTGTAAGATGGCCAAAAAAAATATTGGATTGGGTATCCACAGAAAGAAGAAAAAGAGGAAGACCCCGGAGAAGTTGGAGAGATGGCATAAATTAAGGTATGATAGCCAGAGATTTAGAAGAAAATATGACTTTTAACAGAAAAATATGAAAACTGGGGACGGAGAAGCGGCATAGTCTGTAGAGAATCCATATATACAGTGCGAGTACAAAGTCTTAAGTAAATTCTTCTTCTTCTTATTCTTCTAATAGGTCTTAGACCTGTTTCTTCCAATGTTATTGTTGCTATTCTTGCGACACAGAGGACGAGCTGTCTTTCTAGCGTTTTGGTCGTCTTCCAGGTAGGCGTGTTGTTCCTGGTTTGTGATCCCTAGCAATCTTTGGCAGTCTATCTTTATGGATTCTTGATACGTGCTCATTTCATTCTCTACGGCGTCATCTCGTCCATCTTACAACATCTTGTATATTGCACGTCTGTCTAATGTTCTCGTTTGGTATTTATTGATTTGTGATTTTACCTCTATATTTAGGTTTCTATCGCTTGATATTTCCACCCCTAGGTATTTAAAACGCATTACCTGTTCAATGGGTTTTTCGTTAATTACCAGTTTGCATCTTCTAGGTCCTTTTGTTATTACTAGAGATTTGGTTTTTTCTGTTGATATCTCTAGATTGTAAAATATGGCTGTCAGATAGAAGGTGTGCAGTAGCCTTTGTAAATCATCTTCATTTTCGGCGATGATTGCGGCGTTATTTGCGTAGCATATCAGTTTAAGTTCTTGGTTTCCCATTGTATACCCATGATCCGTTCTTTTTACCTTCTCTATAATTTCGTCCATTATTAGGTTAAAGAGCAGGGAACTCAATGAATCTCCTTGTCTGATTCCGGTTGATACATCTATTTCTTCCATTAATCCATTGTTGATTCGTATACGTGTCTGAATGTGTGTGTTTAATTGCGCTATTACGTGTATTACTTCCTTGGATATGTGTTTTTCTTTTAATATTCCTAAAACGCCATTTACTTTTATTCTATGGAACGCCTTCGTGAGATCAATGAAGCATATATTTGTTGTACTCAATAGATTTTTCGACGATTGGACGTATGACAAATATTGCGTCTGTTGTACTTCGGTTGTTCCGGAAACTTTGCTGTTCTTCGGTTAGTTCAACTGTATTGGCAATGATTGATTTTAATATGTTTGTAAATAATTTCATAATGCAGCTAAGCAGCGTAATATCTACAGTTTGTGGGATTCTTCTTATCACATTTCTTGAATATGGGTATCGTTATGCTTGATTTCCAGTCTTCCGGTGGTGTACCTTTATTTAGTATTGACTGGAACAGTTTTCTCAGTTCTGTACTTAGGTCTATTCCTCCGTATTTAAAAAGTTCGTTTCGAATTTGATCTGGTCTCGGTGCTTTCCGGTTTTTCAATTTTCTTGTGACTTCAGTGATTTGCTCTGTTGTTAGTGTTATAGGAGCTATTTCATTTTGTGGGTCGTCGTGGTCTGCTATCGTTATGTTATCTTCTTCATATAGATTCCTGAAGTACGTTACCCATGTTTCTTCTTCTATTGTTTGTGTCTGTGTCTATTCATTAATGTCTTTCCTTCGTCGTTTCAACATCGCCCAGATTTTGCGTTGAGCACCATAGAGATCATGTTCCGTGTTCTGTGTGAATTTTGTCCAATATTCTTTTTTGTGTTGGCAGATTTGGGCGTTTACTCTGTTTCTTATTTCAACGTAGTTTACGTGTTCGTCTATTGTTCTGTTATTAATGTATCGTATATATGCCGCTGAGATCTTTATTTCTTCCGTAAACCAAGGTTTGTCACTTTTCTTGGCATTTAGGTTAATTTTTCTATTACCTAATGCATCATATGCGGCTTCATTAATGTTGGATAAGATCTTTTTCCAACCTTCTTCTACACTGTCATCCTCTTCAATTGGATTAGCTTTGATTTTCTGAGATAGTCTGTTGGCGTATAGTGAGTTAGTGCTCTCCTCCATAATTGATTCGATATTTATCTTTTCGATGATTTCTGGTTGTAGTTTTTTCTTCCGTTGTATGTTCAAACGTACCAGATTGTGGTCCGTTCCTATGTTAGCCGAGGTCAATGTGCGGACATCCAGTATTTACGACGGATGGATTGCTCTGTTTGATATGATGTAGTCTATGGTTAATTAAGTAAATTCGTTAAAAAAAACGGAGGATTTTTCAGCATAATTCTCGGACACGTCGATTTTATTTTTCAAAAAGACACCTTTTTCTGTTGAAATTTTATTTCGAGTTGTTTTTCACTGAAAATGAAAGACCAAGTGACCCTTTAAATAGAAATGTCAAAATATTGACAAGTTTCATAAGAAAATTTTTGTGAAAAAAACTTTCTTTTAATAATTTTTTCGAAATTGGTTATTCAAAAATGACAAAAATAATGGTTACAAGCACTTTTTGAATACTAAATTGTTTATACATTTTAGAAAAGAAAATACATATCAAATTAAGTGTTCAAACTGCCTCCCCCCCCCCCCCACTTTTTGACAATAACCTAACCTTACTTGAAATTCTTGAAGCACATTGTGTAATGTTTCCGTTGTAACTCCAGGTTTTGTTCTTCTGATTCTATCTGATTCTATCCCCACAGGTAAAAGTCAAGTGGAGTAAGATCTGGTGATCTCGTATGCCATTCCACTGGTCACTTCCGTCCAATCCACCTTCCAAAAAACGTTTGGTTTAAATATTGTCGCACTCCTACTGCGAAATGTGGTGGCGCACGGTCTTGTTAAAGCCACAATAAATTGCTGGGAACATCTGGATCTTTGTCAATTGGAAACATTTCGCTTAAAGCGGATACTATCTCATTGCGTAAAAATTCTAAATACATTGGTTCCGTTAATGTATTTTCGAAGAAGTATGGGCCGATAATGCAATCACCAACAATTCCAGCCCATACATTTAGTTTCTGAGAATATTGTGTGTGGTGTTCCCTAAACCAATGGGGATTTTCTGGAGCCCAATATCTACAATTCTGTCTATTCACAGTCTCATTCAAATAAAAAGTCGCTTTATCAAAAAATACTATTTGATTATTCCATGCGGCATTTATTGCACATAATCATCATTAATTTTGTGGAATCTATTCCTTGTTCTGGATCTTCTGCATTTAGTTCGTACAACAAGATAATTTTGAAAGGGTGCCATTTTATTTAATTTTTTTAGTTTCGAATAACAGATTTCTGGCTAATTACATGATCAGCAGCAACGCCTCGGGTTACCCTATTAGGATTATCTTGCAAATCTAAAAAGACGTTTAGAGTATGTGTTCTTCAACTGTCGGACGGCCAGATCTTGTAAGATCCTTCACATGCCCATGTTGCCGAAATTTTCTTTCTGCTGCACCCACAGTCGCGAGTGATATCTGATTTCTTGGATATTTGTTGTTGAATAATCGAATGACCTCTGCGTGCGTTCTATTATTTTCATCGCATCCTATAAGAATTTCTATTCTCTGCTTTTCTGTGTTTTCCTTTCTAAAATGTATAAACAATTTAGTAATTTAAAAAGTGCTTGATAACATTTTTTTTTCAAATTTTCTTATGGGACCTGTCAAAATTTTGACATTTCTATTTAAAGGACCACTTGATCTTTCATTTTCAGTAAAAAAAAACTTGGGTTACCATTTAAAAAAAATTGCTGGAAAACAAATTAACATCAAAACAAAATTCCAACAGAAAAAGGTTTAATTTGAAAAATAAAATCGACGTGTCCGAGGATTTTGCTGAAAATTTCTTTTTTAAAAAATTTACTTAAGACTTTTGACTCGCACTGTATATAATTTTTTTAATTTACATTAAGTGAATAGTTACGACGTGAAGTAAATTAAAATTACAGTCTATCAAGTATATCAAGAACTGTAAGGACGCGAATTGGGATATCGGCAACAGTCTCGAAGCAACTAAAAATTAAACCGTAGAGTCATCTACATTTCGGGCAATTTTGGGTTACATTTTATTTATAAACGTTGCTTATCTTTACAAAGTTTTATAATCAATGATAGAACTATGAAAAATGCTACTAAAGCTGTTACTGATTTTTACTATACATCTTATGAAATAAGATGGGGAGTTATGCGGCGGTTTCCAAACCGAAAATTTTAACACCCCTTTTTTTTAATTTTTCGACGAATTAGAGTTAGTACGATATAATGAAACAAAAAAAAATTTATGTTCGCCGGCCGGCCGGAGTGGCAGGCCGTCCGTCCGTATGTAAACAAGATATAGAGAAAACCAGCGATCCATTTTTATGAAACTTTGTACAAGGACCTTAATTATCATTCCAAAGATCTGATTAGTTTTTGGGCATAATATATGTAGCAGTCATTAACCTACACAAATTTTAGAATTTTTGAAATAATTTAGAAAAATATTCATTTTACACACTCTTGTTTCAAATAAAAGTTGTTTATAATTTAATCATACACATTTTTTGTTTGAACTATTTTTGATCCGATAAGGAATCACGTGACTAATATCAATTCACAAAAAAAGTTGAAGGAGAGAAGTTGTTGAAAATTCTATTATCAATAGCTTTTGTTTAAAACATTTTTTTCTAAAACGCAATCTTATTTTACGCTTATCGGGCGATGTGTAGTTCCGCGACAAATGCTTGTTTTATATTTTTACGTTTTTATTTATTGATTTTGAGTTGCTCTTGTAGTACAAAATCGTTCGTTAATTATAGATCTTGTAAAAAGTTTTACCACCACCTTCGTTCAGTAATGAGAATACAGCAAGTTCCGTTTGTATTGGTGCAAACAAGAGCTAAAACAGCATTTGACAGTTTTAATGCTAAAACAAATAACCTTAAAAATCTTAAATTGCTTTGTAGTCGACAGCAGGTACTACATATTGTTTTTTCACTATAATATAAAATTATTCGATAGCTGATTGTTTATTCTTACCGATCCTTTTAGAAAATTCAGTAAATATAAAACGATAGCCAAAATCTGTTTAATACAAAAGCCTTTTTAACCTTATAACATGTTTTGTCACTTCAGAAATTAAACACGTTCGTATGTTTTACGAAAACTACGAGACGATAAACTCTTTTGCCATACTGTACGAAGGCAAAAACGAATTTTATGCATTTTGTTATCATTTAATTATTCAACTTTGTAACGCTGTTAGCCTAAAAAACACTATATAAAATAGGTACTGGTGTATACAGGGTGTCTCTCGGTCACCGTCGGTTAGAAGTATATCAAGAACTGTATCTTTTCACATTCGGATGTGTCGTTAAATGTTTAACAGTCTATGCTTAAAATAATCGGCGTATCAATGTTGATAAAAAAACATTTTTTTAGTAAAAAATTTCAAAAATCTTGTTTAGGAAATAAAATTAAAAGTCGTAAGTGGTAAAAGTTACAGAAATGGGATTTTAGGTTTTCAATGTCAAGATATAAGACACAATTGTCTGTAATAGGAAATAAAAATTTGCCCGCGGTTACGTATCTATTTGACGTTATTTCCAGAATTAAAAAAAAACTTTAAAAAGTCTCTTTTTTGAAATTTCGAGGCAGAATAAATTTTATTTAAATTCATACGTTGTGTTCATCTACCTAAAATCAATGATTACAGAGTTATTAACAATTTTGTATTCAAATTAAATTACATAGGTATACTTCACAAAACATGGTTAGCTTTGAAAATTTTCAAACAAACGAGAACTAAATTCTAATTAAAATTTGTAGCGTGGGTGGGTATACAAACAAATTATTATTAAGTTAAATTTATGTGACATTTTCTACGATGACCAAATCATGGAACCACTAGGCCGAATTTGTATTTGATGTCGCCTATTGACTAACTTAAACACAGCGGTTTATTAAATTTTTGAAAATCGGCACCATTAATTTCCACACATTTTATGAGACTTCTTTCAACACATTGAATCGTTGCTATACTGATCTCTAAAGAATATAAGTCTAAGTATTAACAGGAGTTCCGTACACTTTTGACACAGTATACAATAACATTCAGTAGGAACAGATCGCATGTCTTTGATGACAAAATTTACCTCGCGCATGAGAACCAGTTGGTAAAAATTTAATCATGTTTAAAGTTATTTCATATAAATATTGCTAGAAATATTTTCACTTTTGTCTCACAATAAAAAATTATTAGTGTGTAGGTATTTTAATTAACGGGCTCAATTATGTGGTTGCGAGTATTTACTCAATACTGTTCGATGTTTATATACGTCAATGTACCGGATATGCCATTTGCACATTAATAAACAAGTACATACCAAAAAGCTAAAGGCAGAAAGCTGCAACGACACAGCTTACCAACTTTACTGTTACTAGTTTAGTTTTTAGGTCTAGATTGCGAATATTTGATTCGAACATTTACCATATTAATAGATCATCTAGTTCCATTACAGAAAACAGGTGATGAGCTGCTGTCATTCAAGCAATCGTTGGAATCTCAGCCTGGACCTCTCGTAAGTTATTTTGTAGTATACGTTGTGGTAGTAAATTACTGAATTTTATTAGACCTATGATATGAGACATTGGTACAAATGGATGTTAAACCGGAACAACCGACTGAGTCACTTTCCCAATTATATTTGGATTCCCCGAAAGTGCAAATTAAGAACCAAGTACATTTTTTGATAGCAAGAATGCAAGATATCAACAAGAAAATTGGTTTACAGAAAACTAAGAACTGCGTTGTAGACACCGCCTCTTTGGAGAATTTCAAGGAATTATGTTCTTAGCACCAGAGTGTTCCAAATTTGTTAAAATTCACGCTGAGTTACAAAATAAATCTTCTCAGCAAAGGAGATATACGAAAGAATTTTTACAGACCTGGTTTAGAACTTATTTCATGGGACCGAAAGCAAACAGAGAATTAAGCAAAACGTTTGTGTTGCCCACAAAGAGAACCTTAAATAGGTTAACGGACAACATACATTTTAAACCAAAGTTTAATGAAGAAATGTTTTATGCGCTCCAAGAAATAGTAGTTGTCTGTGTTTAGATGAAATGGCAATCAAGTCGCATTTGTTTTATAATATTGGAAAATATGAAGTTGTCGATTTTCAGGATTTTGGAGCAGAAAAAGTGTACGCACCTTCCCGGAATGTTTTGGTGTTTATCATGAAAGGGATATCCACCAACTGGAGCAGGCATTATCATATTTTTTTGTCCAAAGCACTTGCACACCTACGAAGTTACGCGATATTATTAAAGCAAGTATTATTAAATTAAAAAATATAGATCGACGAGTAAGAGTGATTGTTAATGATATGGGTGCAAGTAACATAAGTGACAGAAGATAATCTGATTTATAATGTTAATGGTGGGGAAATTGTTTACCTTTTTGATGTTCCACAACTCATAAAGGCTGTACGCAATAATTTAAAAGACAACATCTTGTATTTCGATGGAAAAGGAACATAATGGAATATTATTACAACATTTTATAATAGCGACGTAGAATGTTTAAGAAGATTAGCACCAAAGGTCACAAACTCTCATCCATCAAATATGGAAAAAATGAGGGTTTCTCTTGCAACTCAAGTTTTAAATGCAACGGTAACAGCAGGAATGACGGTATGTGTACATTTTGGGCAACTCGATGAAGAAGCAACAGCAACAATTGAAGTTATCGAAATATTTGACAAACTTTTTGATATTCTAAATTCTTCACGAACAAGCAATACAAAAAAATATAATCGTGCTTTTAAAGGGTTGGAATATCAGAAAAGTCAGGTTAAATTCATTCGTTGTTTTGCAATTACAATAAAAGGTGTGTTTATTTTATGGGATAAAGTCTGAAGGATTTGAGTATTTATTTACAAGGCGTTTATGTCAGGATGCGCTTGAAAATTTTTTGGATCAGTCATACAACAAAGTGGGAATTGTGTCAACCCAACACCAATTCAATTCCAAAGAGCTTTCAAAAAGGTATTTTCTTAACACTTCTTTTACAAGATTTCGGTGAGATCTTAAAATTAAATTTAGACACTATTTCGAGATCAGTGGATGAAAATGCACTTTTAAAAACACAAGATTTCAATAATTATTTTAAAAACTGTGATTACCGTTACCATAACATTGGAAAAAACTGAATCCGGTACATTTGTATCCAAATGATCACAAAGACCTTAGAGCTATCTTCATTCATCCCTGTGAACATTTACCATATACATATTTATTGAAATTATATAGTAGAATGCGGTTACCTTACGCCTTAAAATTTATAAACAACACTTTCAATTTACAAATGATAAGGGTGAACGTATAAGAAGAAAAACATTATTTGGCCGCATGCTTAAGGGTTTTACAATTCTTTTGGCTCACTTTGCATTAAAGCCCTTGGCTGAAACCGTTTTACATTTTGTGTTTTATAATAAACAAATTTGAAATTGGGCCTTTTATGATTCTATAGCTTCATTGGGGTCAATTGGTTTTGGTTAATTTTGTGGCTTATTTACTTTTCCAAGATTTAGAAAATTTTGTTCGATCCTCCTGAATTTTTATTCTGTCATTGCAGGCAAATGCGGATATATTTTGTTATAGGTTCTGCAGATTTCAAGAGTAATACCACCAGATTCACCATGAATGTAAAACAAATTAAAAATATTAGCATTTGTGTATTCCATATTGCCCAATTCAAAACAAATATCAAGCGCAAAAATCAAAATTCAAACAGATAACACTAATAACAAACGTAATAAAACACTAATAACAAATAAATAATAACAAACGTAAATGTAGTGTAAACTTTCAAACTAGCAACTGTCAAATAAAAATAAAACATAAGAAATCATAAGAAACAATTGAATAAAAATTTGTTGGAAAATTTTAAAGTTAGCCATGTTTTGTAAAGTACTTACGTAATTATAAATTTAAATAGAAAAATGTAAATAACTCCCGTATTTATAAGCGTTAACACAGCAGTAGCCGGCTGAGTCGGTGAGATGGAGGAGGTCCTTGAGAAAACTAGAAGAAATAACTGCTGCGTAACGAAGAGCCACCTGCTGGGTAACAGAGAAAAATACAACCGACCAACAGGAATTCACTAGGTTTTACTTAAGGTCTACTACGCTACAACGAACACAAATCAAAGAGAGACAAAAGACATATAAATATAGCAAATGCAATTTAAAATATTCAAAGAATCTGGGAGAATTAAGAGATTGTGTCGCATGAAACTTGCGTGCATTAGCAATAACCAATTAGTTATAGTTCGCGTTCAAATATGTCACAATTCAGTTAAGTTTTCGTTAATTCACCCCAAATTCAAAGTAGCGTACCAATTTAAGATTGATGATTAAGGAAACTCGACGTACACACGTCACTTACACACTTCGTTTAATCGCTAGGGATACAACCCCTTGATCTCACGTGTACTTGAGTTACAAACGCATGCAAAATAAAAAGGTTCCTTAAAACAATAACTTAGCTGTGTACTGATGCATGTCGTTCTGATAAGGAAAGTCCTTGCTAACGACAGCCAGTTGACAGCTACTCGAAGATCAGTAGGATTGCTCTGAGGTAGAGGAGACGACACAGCTCTGGGAGCAGATCGTTGCCTTTGTAATACCAGGAACGCCGCGTGCGCGACCCACAACCGCTGGAGTATATTCGACCGTGCAGTTCCGAGGTCGGCGACAGCGTGATAACAGGCACGTTTTGTGTAACAAAGGATTCTCAATTGCTTGTTCCAGCGCCCTCAGGAATTATCCAGACAGTAAGATATAAGTAGAAGATGAAGTCAAGACACGTGCTAAAGCATACGTTGTAATTAGCAATTAACACAACCACTAAACTAACCAAAGAAATAACAAAGAAAACCATTTACGGCGAAAATCGGTCGGATTTATATGTGCACACTAATGTATCGTGCAATTATTGAAGCCACATTGAAATTGTACATGTAGTTTTTAGCTTCGTGAAGCACCGCCAATCGCCCAAAAGGAAGAGAGAGTCCTAAGATGTCTGCCCGTCGTTTCGATTAAAAATTCCGAAAATACCGATCCACCAATAGGAAAATTTGTTGCATGCGCGGTAAATTTAATTTTCGTCGCAACGCGCAGCTCGAGTATTTTGAACCGTAACATCGCGCACCTAAGTTCCGTAAAACGAGTTGAAAATTCTCACTCTCACAAAGGGAAAATGAAATTGCGTTTTAAATGGTTCAAATAAAATCTATAGACAGTAAAATTTACAACAACTTTTCTCTTTCAATTTTGTTTGTACAGGGTGCGCCATCTGTTGCAAAAGCATTTAAAACTTGAATAACTTTTGATGTGGACAACTTTTTTAATTTTTTTTTACACAAAGTTTATTTGTTCCTTTCTATTTTATTTCCATCATGTTATGAATATAATATCCAACAAATGACCGCCTTTATTGTTGATGGAAAAAGATGCCCTTGTTCGTGCATTTTGCATCACATTTTGCAGCGTCTCGGTGGTAATAAGCAATATTTTGGCCAATATGCCGCACCAAACGGCCACTTGTTGATCATGGAGAAGCTTTCGACGAAATAAGCGTACGCAAGACGTCGTGGCTTGTCTTGCGGCAACAAACGTTGTGTAATTTGCACTTTGTAAGGCAGAAGAGGCAAGTCGTCCTTCAAAATGCGCCTCATCTTCTTTACATACGGACGGACGGCCGGCCGACTGGCTATCGGACATACATTTTTTTTTGCTTTATTATAGCGTACTAACTCTAATTCGTCCAATAAAATGAAATAAAAGGTGTTAAAATTTTTGGTTTGGAAACCGTCGCATATTTATTATTTCATAAGATCTGGAGTAAAAATGGGTAACAATTTTAGTGTAGTCATTTTCATAGTTCTATCATTGATTATAAAACTTCGGAAGATTAGTATATGAATAAAATGTAACCCAAAATGGCCCCGAAATGTAGATAGCTGTACGGTCGAATTTTTAGTTGCTTCGAGACTGTTGCCGATATCCGAAATAAAAAAAAGAACATCGAAGACACAAGTTTTTTTAATTTTCTACAAAAAATGTAAAGTGTGCAAGCAAGTGACAAAAAAATTGTGGAAACATTAGTATTGCGCCTATGGATACTGATGTTGATACCGCTATGATATTTTATTTACGAGCACTTTTATATTATTGGACGATTTCGTTTTGTTATTTTATAAGTTCTAGTTCAAATTAGGCGCTAAATTGCAGGCCATAGCAGTTACCCGCACAAGCGAAGCAAGGGCGGCTTTGCTGCTGAGAGTCTTCACGGCGCCAGTCGTGTTTACAATTGTTTGTCGCCTAGCGCCTGATTTTAAAATTTTCACACTTTTTTTTTAACTTTTTTTTGTAACTTTTTTGGTCACACAATGTGTATACTTTAAAAAAAAAGTTAGAAGAATGCTGTGTAATTTATTTATCCTCATATACAGGGTGTCTCAAAATATGTGTTCCTGGTTTGAAGGGGTTTTAGAGGACATTTAAACTTTTCTTGATGTAATAGTCTGATTTAAACGAAAATTTGGTTTTACCGGTTTCAAAATAAGTAAACAAAATGATTAACTTTTGAAAATTTAAAAAAAATGTGCCATGGATCGTTTCTTGTCGAGATAAAAATTTTCAACTAATTTTGATGAAAATTTACCAACTTTAAAATATCTTAAACGTAACTGTCGAACAGATTTTTAATAACTTTAAAAATAAAAATTTTATGGTGCATTATAGTCGAAAAAATTAAAAATTTAATATTGTTGGAATACTAAGAAATTTTGCATAAATGGTTTCTAAATTCTCCTAAATACAAATTAAATGCCAAACCTAAAGTTTATTTATTTTGTAGGCTAAAAATTTGGAAATGACTAAATCCATATCTAAATAAGCAACATTAAATAATAGGAGTTACAAAGGCGACTATGATGTAGTTTAATTTGCACAAA
This sequence comes from Abscondita cerata, assembly GCA_030710515.1. NCBI lineage: Eukaryota > Metazoa > Arthropoda > Insecta > Coleoptera > Lampyridae > Abscondita > Abscondita cerata. Next base: position 195,180 of record JALBCR010003197.1, read on the forward strand.
TAGTTGCTTATTACGTATTTATTACTTAACCCATGTTTAAAATGTTCAATTTTAACCTCCAAAAAAACGTCACTGCACTTCATGTTCATGTTCGCTTCACCATCGAACAGATTGGTGATAACTTTAGGAATAAAATTTGTATACAACAAAATTTAAAAGTAATTAAAAATTTATTAAATTTTTACTACAGATTAGTCATTTTTGATTGAAGATGGAGTTGAGAAATAAAACAAGTATAATAGGTTTCAATTTACAGTTAAGTGTGGGAAACTTTTTTGGTTGAGTAGATTCATCAGACTTTCATTGAGTTATAAATAAGAAGCGTCTCGATTTAATACGAAATACGTTGAACTAAATATATTTACACTAATAACCAACGTGTTAAAAAATGATTGTCGTTAGAATGCATGCAAAACTTTCACGAATGGTCTGACAATAGTGGCGAGAACAATTATTGATAGTGAATTTTGATGTTTATTTCTTTCGTAAGCTTAAATATAAAATTTATATTATGGTTAAAATAATACCACCTATTAAATAACCATAAGTGCTAATTACATTGGTCGCCTTTCTAATTTTTTATCCGAACAGTTTCAATTAAAACAACACGATGCACAGTAAGATCGTTTGGAACTTGCAAACGTTAAATAAGAGCAATTAAAAAAAAATCATTTTTTTAGGATTAACAAAATTACTATTTACAGTTGCAGTTTTTAATGTATCCCCCTGAAAGACAATTATCCAGTATAGGTTCAACCGTTAGTAGTCTATATGATCTGAAAAGTCCCATAAGTGATAATATTACAGCTGTATGCAAGGATGTAGTTACCCGCATTCAGAATCTTTTCTAAAAGCCATAAAAAATGTTTCATTCCGATATTGTGGAATATTATTTCATTCACTAATACACTTAATTTTTTTCACTAAAGGCCCCCACACACTTCGTTGTTTTTTAGCAATGTTAATCGCGGCGATTAAAATCGACGATTAAGACTGCCAGTATGTGGCGTAAAACCGATAACAACACCGCCGGTGAAAATTTCTGACTGCGCTTGAAATCTTAATCGTCGGTTCGTCCATCTTTGTTTAAAACCGAAGTGAGTGTGCAGTTCGTTTTTAATCGCCGGTGTTTTATAGCAGCTCATTGCCGTTCCACGTGCAGCGTACATTCACCGGTACCGTCAGTTTATTAAAGCAAATAAGATGGATACAAGATATTTAAATAAACAATTTGTAGCAGAATTTATAGATCTATACAAAAGTATACCTTGTTTGTGGAAAATGAAGTCTAGTGATTATAAAAATCGCGAGATGAAAAATAAAGGATATGAACTGCTACTAACCAAATTGAAAGAGGTAGATGAAAATGCCACCATACAAACTGTTAAAAATAAAATAGACTCTTTACGCGGTAACTTTCGCAAGGAATTAAAGAAAGTTCGAGATTCTGAGCGATCAGGGGCAGGAACTGAAGATTTTTATACGCCACACTTGTAGTATTTTGAAAACTTATTATTTTTGCGAGATCAAGAGACGGCCAAGAACTGGAAGGAATAACATTGAAGATCAAGAATCCTCAAATGAAGAGTCGGTAAGTTAAAGTACACGTATTTTATTTTTTAAAGTTTGATTATACAATTAAAAAATATAGGACATGTGTTTAGTGTTAAAAACTAGATTTGCAATCTATATGAATTTGTCTTGCCATGGCACGGCCCCTTCATTGCAAAAATATCTTTTAAAGTTGTCACGAATAGTTTTAGCCGCTTCTGGGGCATTTCTGTTAAATCCTCTTTGTAGATTTTGCATATTATTGTCGTTAGTTTGTAACCCAATTTCTATCTCTCCTGTGTTGTAATCTTCATTATAACAGCCTAGAGGAATGTAAACATCTGTACGTTTTCTTCTTAAATAATTGTGTAAAACACAGCAACACGACTTTTCTATGTTTTCTAATTTTAGATTAATTGCGTGATTAAATATTTGAAATCTTGCTACAAGTATTCCGAAAACATTTTCTATAATACGCCGAGCTCTAGATAACCTGTAGTTAAAAATTCGCTTCTCTCGGTCAAGTTCTTTTTGACTATATGGTTTTAAAAATCAGGTCTGAGAGTAAACGCTTCGTCTCCAATAAAGACATATGGTAATGTTTCATTACTATTATCCAATTTTGAGGGCTGTGGTAACAAAAGTTTATCTTTGGTCAATTTGTCATAAAAGCTTGTATTTTCTATGACCCCTCCATCTGAGACGCGACCATTTGTACCAAAATCGACCATTATGAATTCATAATTAGCATCAGCAATGGCCATTGATACGAGACTATTTGTACCTTTATAATTCCAATAAAAGATCCACTGCGAGCAGGAGGCATTATTTGTACATGTTTTCCATCTATGCTTCCCAAACAATTTGGAAAATTCCATTTGGTTTCGAATGTTTTCGCTATTGCCCTCCATTCATCTTCACTTTTGGAAACTGAAACAGAAGGAAAATGAAAATTCTCTAAAATTATTCACAATTTAGCTATACGTTAATGCCGGTTATTATTATTTTTTTTCAGATTAACAATGATGCGTTAATATTGTCACCGCCTAATCGTCCCCATCGAGTGCTTCGGATTACTCTTCAGCGACCATATCTAGTGGGCCATCTGTCCAGAAAAACAATAATAATTCTTAAAGTGTAAAAAGTCAAGAAGTTGGAAAAGGGCGTCTTGTACTGCTGATGAAATTTTACAGAAGGTAAATCAACAGTTAGATAAAGAAGAGGACAAGTTCGATATTATTGGAAAAAATTTCGCAAATAAACTCAGAGATCTGCCTAAAGAAGCTGCAATTATGGCAGAAAAATTCATAACAGATGTTTTGCTCCAAGCTGAATTAGGTAATATCTCACGATATTCAAAAATTAACATTTATGATGACAGAACAATCCAAAATGCCCCCAATGTGTCATTGATTATTACCAATGGGAGTGCCAATAATACTACTCAAAGGACATATTCAAGTCCAAATGACAATCAGAACAATAGTTGGCAGATTTCAACACTTCCAGGAAGTCAACGCAGAGAAGAACCTCAGACCTATAAAAATCTTGCGGAATTCTATACTCATTTTGCACATAATACCAACTAATATACAAGTTTTGCCTCACTATACATATGTGCCTTAAATATTAAATATTAAAAGTCTTGTAAAATGCAAAAATGAATATTAAAAATAATGATGCATACTTAAATTTATGTAGGTTTTCTTACCTTTAAGTACTCCTTTCGTAATACCTTGTATAAAGCAACACAGGTTTCAGGTATTATTTGTCCTAAGGCTTGGGGTGATATAGCAACTGAATACTTTAAGTCTTCGTAGGTTCGGCCAGTTGCTAAATATCTCAGAGTTGCAGTAAGCCTTTCATGAGGAGAAATTGATTGACGTAAATGCGTGTCTTGCTTTTTAATTAACGGTGTCACTAAGCTCAGAAGCTCTAAATATGTTTCTTCCTCCATCCGTAAGTAGTTGAACCAGTCTCCGGGCTCTAATGTAAGTCCTTTGAGTAAATTAATATGTGACAATCGTGACCTTTTAACAACCAATCTTTTGTCGATTTCGATCTTTTTGTTCTTTTCTTTTTTAATGAGGAAATTACGGCCGCCACTGCTAAGAGATGAACGTGTTTCATGACGTTGTTTTAGTAAACTAAAAAAACGAGGTGTAGGGGAAAGTTTTAATCGCCCAACTAAACATTCTTAATCGGCGATTAAAAACGTTAAAAAAAGAATGAAGTGTGTGGGGGCCTTAATACACTAAAAATTTTGTAGTTATTTCAAAATGACATTTAATTTTATGTATACAGGGTGTCCCACGATGATTAAGACAAGTAATATATCAGAATTGGGCAGTAGTAGATAATTATAATTTTGGGGGTGTAAATTAGAACAAATGTTGCATATTTTCTTGTTATTGTGTTACCCAATGAGGTTTTTTTTGTTGGTCACGTGACGTCGCATTCAAAATTATTAATGGGACAACCTGTATATTTGTGCCTTTCTGTGTTCCTCCCGATAAAACAATTTCAACTAACTAGCACACTTGGGGTCTAAAGTGATTAATTCAAGAGCTACAGGTACTTAAAGGATTGGAAGTTAAAAAATTCAAATTGAATCCCCTGTAATTTTCGGCTACAGATTTAGAAGATTTGAAAAAATACCTCATTGGGTAACACAATAACAAGAAAAGATGCAACATTTGTTCTAATTTACACCCCAAAATTATAATTATCTACTACTGCCCAATTCTGATATATTACTTGTCTTAATCGTCGTGGGACACCATGTATATTTTTCTGGAAATCAAAATCTAACGTTGTTTGTTAGAAGTGGTTCTATCAATCCCAATATTACCAAGTTAACTTTATTTTCGATCAATACTGATGCAATGGCATGTAACACATTACACAATGAGGTTTGCAAAAATTTTCAAACAATTACACGATTTTTAACAAATGTTCGAAAAGTCAATTGATGTGTAAATAAAACAAACAATACTTAAATTACCACGTTTTTTTTGCGCGTGAATCATACGGTAAACGTACAGTCGACCATGACAATGAGGGTTTGAAAAATGAGGTCGAACGTGACTTTCCATACCGATTTTCAGAAATAAAATAAAAATTTAAGAGCTGTAGCTTAGCAAATTCTCAAATAAATGTTTTCTAGAATAGTTACAGACTGTATCTAATTATAGGGAAAGTTATGATATGTATCGGCATGATTAATTCTAATGATATTAAAGTAAAGTTTAATTTGGGTTTCAAGTTTATAGTTAGAATTTATTAAAAGTTCGTTAATATATGAGCATAAATTCAACTTACCTTAGTCTTCAAGGCAGGAATCTGAAAACACAAACATAGTATTTAAAAAGTTTTAAATGTAAATTTATTATAAATATAACGATACAATGCAATAAGCACTGTTAAATTGGATTATCATAAAACAGTTTTGTCAAGAAAACGGAATTTGGTTGTCAAAACATAAAGCTTTCTTTTATCCCCAACAAAATTTATTTTAAGGTCTATGTATAATGTAAATATATTCCTGAATATTTTCGTTTACAATTTTTATTATTACGGCACTTATTTTCATCAAAGTTATTTTAAAAAACCAATCGTTATGTAATTAGATGATAATCAGCGACCCCTAACTTATTTATGAAACAGATAATCTCAAGGAAAAGTACTACTTCAATGTCAGCTCATAAAAAATTAATCTTCCACTTAAACCTTTTAAAACGTAAAAGAACATTACAAAAAACTTAATACAACTTGATCCCGAATAAAAATTAAAATTTTCTTGCACATGGAGTAATTTTTGAATAAAATTTTATACATCTAAATAATACGATTTGATTATAAACGGTCACTAAACGTCAAAAGAAACATTCTTTAAATTTTTTTGTCAAGTATAAAGGACTATTATATTTCCTTTAAATTCTATTACAAAGGAAGGACGTATTAAAATAAAACGTTAAAAAAAATAAAGTAGTAGTAGGATGCAATTTAAGTTAATTTTTTTAAAGCTACGTTACTTATATTGTTCAATTTCATTAGCAGTTTTTGATGTTTTTATTATTATTATTATTATTATTATTATTATTATTATTATTATTATTATTATTATTATTATTATTATTATTATTTTGTTTTTTTCTCGACTCTTGTCGGTTTTAGTCGCAAGTCGGGCTGAAACCAAGACATTGCAGACCATTCATGTTTTGTGTTTGTGCGTTATTCGTTTCAAAATTTTCTCACTATGTTGCATGTGTTGAGTATGACTGCTTTTTGTAGTGTAATGTATGTGTGTTTTTCCAGGTTCAGTGTATGTAAGTTTTTGTGTAGTGTATGTGGTATGATGCCTGTGGATGACAGGATAATTGGTACTATGACCACTTTCTTCATCTTCCATAGACGTTTTATTTCTATGGAGAGATCTGTGTATTTTTGAAGTTTTTCTGTGTTGGTTTTTTCCGTGTGTGTTGGGTATTGCTATGTCTATTATGTATGTTGTTTTGTTATGTTTGTCTATGAGTGTAATGTCTGGTCTGTTTTGGTGTATTGTTTTATCTGTAATTATTGTTCTGTTGAAATATATTTTATGTGTTGTGTTATCTAGTACTGTTTGTGGTATGTATTTGTAGTAGGGTGTGTAGTGTCTATTAGTTTGTGTTGAATGGCTAGTTTTTGATGGATTATGTTTGCTATTTAATTATGTCTGTGTAGATAGTCTGTTTGAGTGTATTGTGCACCCAGATGTAATATGTTGTATTGTTTCTGTGTGTGTGTGGCATTTTTACATTTGTCGTTTGTCTGTGTTGTATCTCTTATTATGTGTTTTATGTAGTTTTTGTGTGTATGACCTGATCTTGTATTGCGATCATAAACCCTTCTGTCTCGCTGAACAGTTCCCCACGGGTCAACCACATGTTTGACGCTTCTTTGTCGACAGTCGGTTGACTCAGTTCGTGAGGATGTCTGCCGTGGAGGGTCTTTTGGATCCATGATTGTTTTTGTGTTTGTGTTATTTTTATATGTGTTTGTATGTCCATGTCTGCGTTCTGTAAATATAGTGGTGTGTAGTTGTTGTCTGTGAGTGTAACTGTGATGTGTGTTGTTTTGTGTAGAAAAATTTTCTTAATGTGTCCATCTGTTTGTAGTGTAGTGTGGATATGTCTATGAGGCCCCATCCGCCCTTACATCGGGGTAGGGTCAACCTCTCTTTGGCGGTTCTTGGGTGATGTTTGTTGTATTTTGTTAGTATTGTTCGCGTTTTCCTTTGCAGTTCTTCTAATTCTGTATGTGTCCAATGTATGACTCCAAAGGAATATGTACGTGTGGGTATAGCGTATGTGTTTATGGCTTTTGTGATGTGTTTGAATTTAATTGTGTTTTTAGTAGTATATTTAATCTGTCTGTGTATTCTTTGGTGAGTGTTTGTTTTATGTGTTTGTGTTGTGTAAGTTTAGCCTGTTCGAATCCCAAATATTTATAAGGTTCACCCTCGTTCATTGATTCTATGAACCTATTTCCAACCGGTACTTTCTCTGTACTTAGAGATCCTTTTTTTAAGTGTAAGGTTTTACCTTTGTCCAGCTCAAACTCCATGTGTATGTCTTTTGAAAATGTGTGTGTTATGTTTAGTAATTGTTGTAAGTGTTGTTTTGTGTCTGCGTATATTTTGATATCGTCCATGTATATTGGGTTGTTTTATTATGTTTTATGTGGAAACCATATTTTGTGTTGTTTAGTGTGTTGGAGAGTGGATTAGGAGCTAGGCAAAACCAAAGAGGGCTCAAAGAGTCTCCCTGGAAAATACCTCGCTTTATTTGTATGGTATCTGTTTTTATGTGTGTATTGTTTAGGGTTAGGTGTAATGTTGTTTTCCAGTGTTCCATGATGTGTTGTAAATATGCCACGAGCGTTGTGTTTATTTTGTATAATTGCAGCGTATGTATTAACCATGAGTGTGGTGTGCTGTCAAATGCTTTTTTGTAGTCGACGTATGCTGTGTGTAGATGTCTGTTTTGTTTGAGTGACTGTTCAAGAATAACTGAGTCTATCAGAACTTGTTCCTTGCAACCCTTGTGACCCCTGCGGCAGCCTTTTTGTTGTTCTGTAAGTATGTTGTGTTGTGTTATATGTGTATATATTTTGTTTGTGATGCATGCTGTGATTATTTTGTAAAGTGTTGGGAGACATGTGATTGGTCTGTATTGTGCTGGGTTGTGTGTATTTGTAGATTTGGGTTTCATGTATGGCACTATCTTGTATTAGAAATGTAAGTGTTGTGTGTGGATTGTATAGTGTATGTGTGATGTTTTTGGCTAACATCGGGTGTAGACACGAAAATTTCTTATACCAGAAATTTTGAATTCCGTCTACCCCCGGTGTTTTCCAATTGTGTGTCTTATTTATTATGTCTGTGAGTTCCTGTGGTGATATGTTTGTAAATGTCATTTTGGGTATGTATTCTGTGTTCTGTTCCTCTTCCCTGATCCAGTTAGTATTTTTATTATGTTGTAGTGGCTTAGATCACAGAGCAATCCAGTAATCTGTAAGTTGTTCTTGTGTTGGTGTGCCGTTATTTTGTGTCTGTATTATGTCTGATTTTAAAGTTTTGTAAAATATTTTTTCGTTGTTTGTGAATAGTGCATTTTGTTGTTTGCGTAGTGTGCATGTTTTGTATCTGTGCAGTATTTGTGCTATTGCTGCGAGTTTTTGTTTAAGGGTGTCTATATACTGTATGGTTTAGTGTGTTTTTATTTTCTTAAATGTTTTATGCAAATGTTTCAGTAATTTTGGTGATGTGTTATGTTTTATGTATTGTGTTAGTCTACCTAGTTCACGGGGAGTTCCATAATTTGATCCTCCAACGTCCGAGGTGAGTAACTACCGCCACTGCCCCAGCATAAACAAGTGTCTGTATTTCTGTGAGTATGGTGTCTGTGTTGATATATTGTGGGAGTATGTGTGTGTTCAGGTAATGTAGTGTTCTGCTGAGTGATTTTGATGTGTGTAGTTTTGGTATTTTTGGTCTGTTTGTAGAGTCTGTTCCTGTGTATTGCATAATTGTACGGTCTAATGTCTGTGTGAGTTGTATTAATGTGTCCTTATCAATGTTTTCTGTTGTGATTTTGGGGTGATCATAAACTATTGTGTCGCTGTCATTGCTATTTTCTTGGGTGCCTACTGTTAGTGTTGTTTCTTGTCTGTGTGTATCTGCTTCTGATTGTGTTTCTGTTTGTGTATGTAGTGTGTTTGCAACTTGTTGTTTTATTTGTTGTAGTGTTATGTTGGGTAACATATTTTTTTTTACTATCGCTCGTCTTTGTTCGGTTACTGTAATGTGAGGGTATTGTTGTATAAATTGTGTATATAATTGTTGTCTGTATGATATATTTTCTGTTTCCATGTGTGTTATTGTGTTATTGTATAGTAGCAGTGTATGATATGCATGTTCATGTATGTAGTCCATCTTATGCACGGCCGTGGCTTGCCTGCTTTAGTGGTCGGTGGTTGACTATTCACCGAAACATTTAAAGCAGGTGGGGACTAAAGTTCTGATACTGGCCTTTCCGATAATAATGGAAAAACTATTGCAGTAGCCATACGCGGACCCGTGCTGCTTTCGCCACGGTGTACCTCGGGAGATTGTAGTACATTTTTCGAACGTTAGCCTCTGCCTAACTCACGAACGCGACAAGAGATTTTGGTGGTACAATGTCGATTCACCCGTGAATCATTATCATTCTCCATTTCATTATTTGAACACTGCCAGAGCAGGCAGCCTTTAACCGTCCCCCATCACTCTTAGACCCGTTCGCTCATCTAGCAGCTATTTGGCTCAAGAGATCATTTGAATACTCAGGGTCATGGAACCGCCGTAGCTCCTTACAGCACCTCGGAGTCCGACCCTGAGTAAGATGCAGTTGCCGGACCGGGCATTCCTGGACGTTGTCCCTCCCCCAAAACGTGGACGTTGGGCCCAGGGGAGTTATAAATATGCCGATAGACCTACTACTGTAGTTTACATAATATATAACTGCACAGAATTACAAAACTAAGTACAAATTCTTTATACAAAATTCAAACTTAAGAAAATAAATGAATAAAACAAAATTAGAAACAAAAAAAAAACTTGACTACATAATTGCACTGTAATTTATAGCATAATACACGATAATAAAATAAAAAATAAAATATGTACTGCTATGAAATTACAATAGATGTTTATCGAGAGAATTCTTAAATCTGTTTAAATTTTCACTACATACTATTGATGAGGGTAAAGAATTCGACAAGAAATGAACTCGGTTTGACAAAAACTTTTTCCTAGGTAATTTATTTGATTTTTCTAAACTTAACTTATAGAGATGACGAAATGTCTAGAGGTGTGCTGTAATAGTCAGTCATTATTTTGAAGGTTTTGATTAAATCATTTCGTTCTCTTCTTTTTTTTTCAATGTGGTTAAACCAAGCGCACTTAATCTTTCTTCATAAGGAAGACACTTAATTGCTTTAGAAATGTTTGTTATTTTTTTTTGTACTTTTTGTAGAAGCTCAATATCTTTGGCATAATATGGGGACCATACAGAAGACGCGTATTCTAACAATGGTCGAATATAAGATTTATAAATAATTAACAGTACTTGTGGGCTTACATCTTTAAAAGCCCATCTTACCAAGTAAACAACGGAATTTGCCTTTTTCACTATTGAGTTAATATGGTATTCCCATTTTAAGTTATTTGGTATTGTTACACCCAAATCTTGCTGTTTTTTGACAGATGTTAATTTAATTCTATTTAATGTATAATTGACTTTTGGATTATTGCGCCCAATATGTAGCACTACACACTTATCAGAATTTAAGGTTAATAACCACTGTGATGACCATTGTTCTAAAGTGAATGGAGATATCTTACTAAATCACTTATATAGAGAACAAACAACAACGGTCCTAGGACTGAACCTTGGAAAACACCACTAACTACTAAAAATTCTAACGAAAGTGATCCATCGACTCTAGTTCTACACTGCCTATTTTGTATAAAGCTGCCAATCCATTTCAGCAATTTGCTTCTCACTCTATAATGTTCTAATTTATAGAGAAGTCTTTGTGTAGGAACTCGGTCGAACTGGTGCTCCTAAGCCAATGGTGGACGTCGATTTATCAAGATTATCTAGCAAGTTTGTTATAAAAGAACGTTTTGAAACAAAACCATGTTGATTTGAGGGTATCACGCCGTTTTCTGTCTAAAGTAGGTAAGTTTTTTAATTAATATTTTGTCCATACATTTTCCTAGAACAGTCGTGAAACCTATAGGTCTGCAGTTTTCGAAAGTAGTCTGTTCCCTCTTTTGTATATTGGTACAACTGTGGCACATTTCCATAACTGTGGTACTTCTGATTGTTGAAGAGATTGATTCATCAAAATTGTTAGTGGAGCTGTTAACGATGAACTGCACATCTTATAAAAGTGAGGAGATTGTTCATTATGAGCAGAACTGGAGTTGGAATCTAATGCAAGTAATTCCTTTTGAACTTCTTCTTCTGTAACTTCTATACTAAAGATACTATTTTGGGTACAAGTTGATGGAGGCAAAAGTGGAAAGTTGTTTAAATCTTCTTGCACATAAATAGCATGAAATTGTTTGGCTAGCATATCAGCAATAATTTAGGAATTACAATATATAGTGCCGTCAATAATGTTTTTTAATGTTATAGACCTCGTACGTGTATTTAGAATGTTTATAACGTATTTGTAAAAAATTTTTGTAACACTAGTTGCTATTTTTGATTCGTATTTAGTTCTGGCCAACCGTAGTTGCGTTTATTTTATGTTTATTTTCTGTTTAAGTAGAAAAATCAAAATTGATGTGTGAAATAGGACGAAATTTACATTAATAATCAACACTCGATTATGCACACAATAAAACTACTTTTAGTGCTGAATTCATTTCAAATGTAGAAGCCCAACGTCGGCTGGGCGATTAAGAAGAGCGGGTTCGAAATGTTTTAATTCATCGACATGATTATCTCCGCTTTTTCTGAATACGTGTGTGGTTTGTAATTGTTTTAATTACTGTATATTTTTTATTAACATAACAAAAATTTAATCATCTGTGTTGGGGTTCTACATATACAGGCTGCTTCATCAAGCTTGGTTCGAGGCCATATCTCGAAAACTATTGGGTATAGAACTTTGGGAAAACAAATTTCATTACTAAAATGAATATGAAAAAATCCTGGAAATAATTTTGAAGTTCCGAATCTCACCACAAGGAGGTGCAATTGACAGGGCAAGACATAAAATTCAAGATTTCACCGAAAATTCTCATATGATATGCAATATTTAAAAAGTTTCAGCAAGTTTGACTAGATATAGTTCCAAATTTTCCACCATAAAGGAAGCTTTCAAACTATTCTTTTTACAAGATATTAGGGATATAATCCCAATTGGTTATTAATGCAGCATCCATTTTTATAAGCCAAAAAAAATCGCATGTGAGTATTATTCGTAGGCCTTAGAGTAGTATAAGCATTATACAGGGTGTTTCATTAATCAGTACAGAAAATGAAACTGGAGATTCCTTGCAAAATTTAAAGAGGGGTTTAACATAAAAAAAAATTTCCTTAAAGCCTCCCCTGAAGAGTTACAGCCCCTTGAAGATGTGTAAAAAATTCACATTAATCGATTTTTTTCTGAAATGAAATAAAAAAAAGAAATCTAAACATTCAAATACTACTACCAAGAAACCTCCATAATTTCATAATTTTATTCACCCTTGTTCTCTGCAAGGGGGTGAGTCTTACTACCCCTTAGAGTGTTACGATCAGGGGTGTTAGAATTATTCCGGTCAGTCGGAGAGGGATCGTGGGGTAGACCAAGTATCTGGTCTCGAAATAAGGGAGGTTTTGGGCGCCAAGTTCGAATGCCTAAGTTATCCAACGAGAACTACTTGTTGGAAGCTACCCGATCGTAGAAAACGCATACGAAATTGTACTTTGGTTGACTTCAGAGAAACGCTAGAAATTTCACCAAACACACATATATTGTTATAGGTTGTCTGTTTTACAAGTAAACTAGATATATATTTACTATAGCACATTAAGATTAAAAACATTTACCAAGAAGTACTTATAGTAAGCACGCATAAAATTGGTTGTGCATTCGTCACCGTAATTTTTAATAATGTTAAACACGACAATAATAGGCGAGAAAGGTAAAAAGAAATTTTATACCCCGCCACTGGAAATTCCTGCGGCTAGATACGCCTCTGGTTAGAATTTGTTTACAAATATGGCGCTAGTTTTACGTACATATTATAAGCGTATTCTTAAAGTGTAACCTTTGATCGTGCTTGATTAAAGGAAACAGAGAAGTAATTATGGGAACGCACTGCGTTGTAAGTAGGAAATATAACTCAACTGATTCTCGTTATAGCAACCCCGATACTAATATCTGTGGTACCACCGACTCTAGTTCGAAGGGAGAACTCAAAAGGTTCCGGTATTATGAACGCGAGAATTACACCTTACAAAGCGTTTACAGAGTAAACATAAACATAATGTTTGTAGTAATTAATCAATCACGATTAAGAGAATTTAACCTGAAGGGTACGTACAAATGATAGTTACGATCTGGTGACTTATGTCGTATCATGCGTGTTTAATAGTAAGCGTTTAAAAACAAAATTCACACGGTTTAAGAAAACACCGTGGTATAAGTAATTAAATTAAGAGAAGCGGTTTGCTGATTTCATAGCGCACAACGTTAATTGTCTTTTAGGTAGGTGCGAACATTACACTCCCGGAGATAATAAAGGAAGGAGTACAACCTTATGATACCGGTGGCCTCTCTGTCCCAACCCTGAATTAGGAAGTCGTCGAAGGTGGTCCAGCCTGTGATACCATTTGTTTCTGAAGAGCACGGTGTACTACGGAGAAGTCGTCAGCATTACCCAATTAACCAGCAACTGTGCACGCCAAGGATCAGCATTCTCAAGAATTTAGACTCATTAAGAACGAAGAACGACGAGCAAGCAGAAAAGAAGAACCCCTAAAAATCAACATGTGACATCAGAAAAGAATCGTTCAAATTAACTCATTTACCTGCCAATTTGTTAAAATAATGTATTACAGATGACCGTCAACATATGTTTATTAGGATTACATCTAATTTGGCACTGCAATGTATTTAATCACGCCGATGATTACCAAATCTGCAGAAGGTTCTTTCTACCACATTAGCGAAGCCATGTGCCCATTGAAAAATACAAGGCGGAAACGGAAATCAAAACGAAAGATGGCCGTAACTAAATTTTTCCTCTCTCTCAAAGTTTTGACGGCAAATGACACCTTAATTTACAATTTACGCGCCTGTATGCCTGCAACCTTCTGTGCACGCATGCATACATTGTTGCAATAACAACTGTAGTGTAACAAACTCCCCTCCACAAAACTTCAAGCACGGCGCGAAGTAGAAAAGAAAGAAGCAATTCGAACACTAGTAAGATCTTAACAACACATGTTTGAGGAAATAATGATACCCAACCCTTAATACGAGAAACCCGCCCCCGAAGAGTCAGACGGTTTGTTGAACTAGAGATAGCCAAAAGTTGACACCTGTCAAAAGCGCATAAAGCGATTGATGTATCCGAGCAACCAAGTCAAATAGCGACAAAGCAAAGAAAAAGATACCCTCAAGAATGATTTGGAACGTCCAAGTCGATCCGCATAAAGCGATTACCGAGAAGCCAAGTCAAAAGAAGTGGAACGTCCAACAGTGTCTCAACAAATAACTAACCCAAGACAACAGAAAATTAAGGGAGAAAGAACAGATTGAAATTCGGACAAGTGTCCAGGACAAGAGCCCTAAAAACCAATGAAACCCCAACCCAAATTAAAACAATACCACCCTGAATTACCCCAAAATAAGGTACCCTAGGAAAGGTTTAAGGTAGGATAGGAATAAGGATAAGGCTGAAACCCAAATACCAAGAGGTTAGGATAAACCCTAGGAAATTATTAAGATCGGGCATTTCCCTAGCGGCGTGCATGTCGAATGGGTGGCACCAGGCATCACTCCCACCAAGACCCTCGCGAAGGATGGAAACTCGCGTCATTGGGCCCCCAGTGAAAATCCACCCCTCGCCATTCACGACCCTTAGTACTGAGCCTTCCCAAAATAAAGTCCTCCCACCCAGGAAAGGATTTAGTCTTGGGCCGATACTCCCGACACCACAAGACTAATGGATATGCAGTTAAAGAGTGCGACTCTGAAAACCGAGGATAAACCCCCAACCCTATAGCATAATGGAAGAATGAAAGGAAGGATCCCAAAATTTTGCCCAAAAATTTCCAAAAGTAAAAGACTGGAACAAGTCAACAGTTTGAGGTTCTGCAGTGGCTACGGCCAGTGATCCATTGACGGAGGTTAAGGGCGAACGGTTTACCCCTGCCCCAGATCTTGCTCGCCCCTAAGGGTTGGTGTGCCTGGTAACGAAACAAGGGTACCAGAAACAGGAGCTCCGACTCCCCTCACGCCAACACCCACTGAAACCCCCAGCCAAAGCGGTACCCCTACGCAAGAAAGAAAGAAGGAACAGATGATAGCAAAGACAAGGAAAAGGGAAATACTCCATCCCTCCTCGAGAGGACAGAGAGCAACAAAACGACGTTCACACAAGACAAGACACATTCAGGTGTCTGAATTCGGCTTTGAAAAGGATTGCCAAACTGGCGAAGACGTACACCAACGAGCCATATAGGAGAGGGCGTTCAATCCGTCACGGGATCGGGAAATCACGGTACTCCCACAACTACGTGAACTCATGAAACTAAGTCTCGAAGCTCGAAATCCAATTCAAGGTCAAATTTTGGTATTATTTACCTGAGAAGGTCCAATCCCTACGTGCCCAACCAACCTACCCATATCAAATAAAATAAAACTATAGTCTACAACACAAATGCTCAGTCACAGACTAATGTAAAAACAAAAACAAAAACAAAAACAAAAGGACTTAATGAATGTGAACCCTAAAGGTTCCCAAGGAAAACCTAACACGAATTAGACTTGACGTATCAGTAATACTCGCTACAGCGATTTGGTATACTCTTAATAGGAGAACATAAGTAATCTCCAAAAGAAAAGGAAAAAAACAAAATAAACTACTACTACGACAGTCAAATAGGATGAAGGTAGCCCAGTCAACCACAGAAACAGAATTAATTATTGCAGCGAACTGCAACGGCACTACTTCTACCTAAATTGACTCTACCCCAAAACCAAAATTATAAATAATGCTTCTCTAAAGCTAAATAACGGCGAAATGTATTGACGTCCATACACTCCCTAAGAAAGAAAATTAATTGTAGAGAAATACCAAGAAAAGAAATTTCGGTGTATATCGACAATCTTGTCGTTATGCTATGCAAGCAAGAAAGCACCGATAATTTCCAGATACGCAGGTCAGCTTCGAACCCAAAAGAAAAATTATGATTATAAACTGTAACTTATAAAGAGTAGGCTCATAACTAGCAACAACAACACTAATTCATTAAAATCCTTGTTTCCAAAAAAAAAGAAAAAACTTATAGAACACAAAATCTAGCATAAAGTAAAAAGTCATATCCGGGGAGTTAATCCATAGAAAAAGCAAGTCGTAACCGAGTAGGCTATCGATCAGAACAAGCAATTTTTCGACGCTTTTTCCGTCTAGGATAAAGTAAAGAATCGTCTAAGTGGTGAGGATTAATCATAGCAAGTTCAGAGTTATCCTCGTCTAGTTCTGAATAATCAGGTTTCAAGTCCTTTACGTGCCAAACGCCTAACGACTTCCCCAAAGAATCAGCCAATTCATACGTCCATGGAGACACAGCGGTCTTAACCGAATAAGGACCAAGGAATTTGGGAGCTAGCTTCGCATTGAAATGTTTAGAAGCGTCAGAAAGCTGAAAGTTACGACGCCACACCAAATCTCCAACTTTGTATTTGACATGTCGACGACGTAGATTGTATCTAGCCTGAGTATTTTCGTAGGCTTTCTTAAGACGTTTGAGAACGTAAGCTTGAATTGCTCGATAACGTTGAGAAGATTTACTCAGGTCGAGGTCAGGAGTAGGAGTTTCTAGACAAGGTTTATTAAAGAATTTCCCAGAGTTTATGTGTTCACGACCGAAGAGAGCAAAGTATGGTGTACACCCAATAACTTCATGTTTTGCCGTTCGAATAGCGCAACCGATGTGAGGAAGGTTGACATCCCATTTCCGCTGATTTCCTTTCACGTAGGAAGCGATCATGGTCTTCAGGACCCTATTGATCCGTTCAGCCGGATTTGCCCTTGGATGATATTTAGCGGTAAAGAGAATAATAGTTTTATATTCTTCACACAGTTTAGTGAACTCACGGCTGCGGAATTGCACGCCGTTGTCAGAGATAATGTATTGTGGCACACCAAACACCAAGAATACTTGTTCTTCCAGAAGTTTAGCGATTGCCGATGCGGTAGCAGTGCGCATCGCAAAGAAAAGAGAAAATTTAGAAAAGCAATCTGCAATTACGAACACATAACAATTTCCTTTAGATGATCGAGGTAGAGGTCCAACAATATCGCAGCATAGTGTTTGCCACGGACCCGTAGGTCTAGCACGTGGAGAGAAAAGACCAGGAGGAGCTGATTGAGAAACCTTATTTGCTGAACAAACAGAACAACGTCGGATAAAGCGGGCAACATCAGCACGTAAGCGAGGCCAATAATAGTGTTGCAGAATTCGAGCCATCGTCTTAGTTACTCCGCAATGTCCTGAGATTGGAGGATCATGATTGTTTTGAATAATGCGCTTCCGTTGTTCGGCAGGAACGACCAGTTTCCACTCGTCCGTAGGATTTGAAGAAGTATCAGCGAAAGCGTTGGTCACTCTGCGGTATAGGATTTTATTGTCCACCGACCAATTTGGGAATTTATGAGGAAAAGTAAGAACTTTGTGAAGCAAGTTATTGTACCACTTATTCGTAGTAGGTAAGTCAATATCGAGAGAAGAAGAAAAATTTCTAAAGGAATGTCAGGAGAAGAATCACCCACAGTATCATCACCAACAGCAGGTACAGCACGAGATAGCGCGTCAGGTACCACATGATCTTTGCCTTTCCGATGCCGTATCGTAAAATCATACTCCTGTAGTTGTAGTGACCAGCGAGCTAAACGACCGGACGGACTTTGCAACCGATTAAGCCATAGTAAGGAATGATGATCTGTGATGACAGTGAAATGAGAACCTTCTATGTAAGGTCTGAATTTAAGTATAGCAAAAGTACAGCAATACACTCTTTTTCCGTTGTACTATAACGTCGTTCTGCTTTAGTCAGGGATCTACTAATGTAACTAACAACCTTTTCTCCCTCTGGAGTTTCTTGACTAAGAACTGCGCCCACACCATAGTCTGAAGCGTCAGTCTGAATTACGAATGGTATAGAAAAGTCCGGGCAAGTAAGAATTGGTGCAGAAACTAGATGTTCCTTAAGAGAGACAAAAGCATGTTGACATTCAGGAGACCAAACGAAAGGAGTATTTTTCCGTGTCAAAGCAGATAACGGAGAAGTGAGAGTAGAGAAGTTCGGTATAAAGCGACGATACCAGCTAGCCATCCCTATCATGCGTCTTACTTCCGTGACATTCTGAGGAATAGGAATGTTAAGTATGGCATTAACTTTGTCTGGATCCACCATTAATCCGTTCTCGTTTACTACATACCCTAAGTATTTTAACTCTGAGCGACAGAAATGACATTTTCCTGATTGAGAGTTAGACCAGAAGTAAACAGTCGAGTCAAAACTTTTTCAAAACTTGCAGGTGTTCTTCAAATGTCGGCGTTGCGATAATAATATCGTCGAGATACGCAAAACAGTAGGGTTCTAAGTCTGGACCGATTATTTGGTCAATCAACCGTTGGAAAGTAGCAGGAGAATTGTGAAGGCCAAAAGGCATACGAGTAAACTGGAATAATCCGCGGTGAGGCACAGTAAAAGCAGTTAGAGGTTTAGATTCAGGAGTTAAAGGAATTTGCCAGTAAGCCGAGCGAATATCTAAGCTGGATAGAAACCTAGCGTCTCGTAGACGGTCTAGAATTGAAGTAATATAAGGTAGTGGGTACGCATTACGTTCGGTCACCATATTTAGCTTCCTATAGTCAATACAAAACCGATAAGTGTTGTCTTTCTTTTTCACCATGACGATCGGACTGGACCAGGCAGAAGTAGAAGGTTCTACTACCCCTAATTGTAACATCTTGTCCAATTCCTCATTTACAATCTTCATTAGCACCGGTGAAAGAGGATAGAACCGTTGTTTAATTGGTTCCGCATTAGTACGAATACTGTGTTGTACTAGAAGAGCACACCCTAGACCAGATGGTTGAGAAGAAAAGCAATCTGCGACCATCGCGTCGAGAAGAGACTGTTGAGCAACAGTTAGATCAGCCTTTACCTTGAGAGCATAGGTAGACACGTCAGTTATTGAAGCACTTGTTCCAAATGACCAATGACCAGTATTAAAGTTTGGTACAAAAGCCATTGCCTTCAGAAGTCTATACCCAAGATTAATGTTTGAGAACTAACGTTACTAACACCTTGGTTCTACCTTCAACAGAGAAAGGAAGAGAGACAGTACCCAGTACAGAACATTGACCACCATTTGCCACATTGCAAAAACTGTTGGCAGATTTTTTCAGCGTTACTGATAAGGACTGGAGCAGTTTCCAACCCTTGGCTCCCAGTATTGTTCGTGAAGATCCAGTATCTAAAAGAGCCTTAAAAGGTATACCCAGTACAGAGACGTTTAAGAAAGGACGTTCGTCGCCTCGAACGCTAGCGAATATGAAGTTAAGTAGTACTTTTGCGAGTCGTCTAAGTCATTAAAAGTAATATCCGAGGTTTGAAGAAGAGAACCCACGACTCGGTCCGAAGGTTCCAAACTTAGTTTCCTGTGGGGAGCAATTAGGACAATTTGGTTTGATCACTCCGTGTCTCCCACATCCGTAGCAATGGATCACTTGAGGACTAGAACAATGAGGAGAAACATGCCCAGTTAGTCCACAATTCCAGCAACGGACAGATGTTCTCGAAGGACCAGAAGTTCTAGCAGCAGTGGTATTATTAGAACGAGTAGTAGTTGACTTGACTAAAGAACAAGAAGGTTTAGGTGCCTGCTCAGTTTCAGGACCTAAGTATGCCAAGTTGGGTTCCAGAAGTGAATTAGTACGCTTAGATGGTGGAGGCTTGAACGATTTTGTGAGGAATCGACTGTGTTCGAGCTTTTCACCTAACGCCAGTAATTGGGAAATTGAGGTGATTTCCGTTAAAGCAAGTCCAGCATGAAAATAAGGATCCAAATTCCGACGAATAATCCGAATTTGTCGAGCTTCCGAGAGTGGTTCATTCAAACGCGAGATAAGACCTTGTATGGCCGCCATGAAGATTCCAAAACTTTCATTAGCACCCATAGTGCGAGCGTGAATCTCATCGAGTAATCTCTCGTCATAATCGACTGGCTGAAATTCAGATTGGAGTAGTCGCACTACATCCTTCCAAGAAGTCAACGAAGATTTTCGAGCCCTATATAATAGTAGAGCCTTCCCAGTGAGCAGTTCTGGAGCACCAACAAATAATTGCGAAGAAGAAATACCACGCGCTACGCTTAATTCTTCTAAGCGAGTAAGAAAATCCGTTAACGAGGTTTTCCGTCACCCGAGAAAGTTAAATTTAATTTAGCCATAGCAACCGTTTTGGGAGCGATGACCGTATGAGTCGAAGTAGAAGGAAGTGGATCAACATCTACATCAGAATCCGAAGACAAAAGTTCTGCTTCGTTTTTAGTACTGGAGAACTTAGGACTAGAAGTAGCCGCTTGCATAGGTCCAAGAGTAGTTTGCGTTTTTGATGGCGGAATCAACAGCATTATGCAGCTTAGCTAAAGACAGTAGTAATTTATTTTTAGTCACCCGCTGCTCTTCTGAGGTAGCAGTCATCAATTTACACCTACGCTCAATATGAGCCCAAAGAGTAGTAAAGCGAGTAAACGAAGAAGTAGAAAAATCTCCCTCAAAAGTAGCAGTAAAAGAAGTAAGCTCCTGCAATGCTTGTCCTACAGCAGTTTCATCCGTCTCAAAAGTTATAGAATATGTAACCCCAGAAAACGACTGATTCGCTTCCAATTGAAGCGCTGCACGTACCGATTTCCTAGAATCCTCCACAGTAGCTTCAGTATCAAGGCCACGTGAAACGAGTTCGTATGAAAGTTCGTTTTGTTTTAGACGATTAACTTCAAATTTCCAAATCTTAGCCATGTTGTCCAGTAATAAAACAAAAATAAAAGAAAACTAGAGCTAAATTTAAACCCACAAGTAAGCACTAAGTATAAGAAGATGAGTCAAAATTGAGTAAAAATCCGGAAAATTTTAGTAATGAGCAATGGTACAGCTATCGTGTAAAGTATAACAACGCCACAGCCAAAGTACAAGAAAACTAAATTAAATAGAAAACGAGAAATAGAAAACAGGGCCCCAAACGTTGGGTTGCCAAAATTTTGTTACGATCAGGGGTGTTAGAATTATTCCGGTCAGTCGGAGAGGGATCGTGGGGTAGACCAAGTATCTGGTCTCGAAATAAGGGAGGTTTTTGGGCGCCAAGTTCGAATGCCTAAGTTATCCAACGAGAACTACTTGTTGGAAGCTACCCGATCGTAGAAAACGCATACGAAATTGTACTTTGGTTGACTTCAGAGAAACGCTAGAAATTTCACCAAACACACATATATTGTTATAGGTTGTCTGTTTTACAAGTAAACTAGATATATATTTCCTATAGCACATTAAGATTAAAAACATTTACCAAGAAGTACTTATAGTAAGCACGCATAAAATTGGTTGTGCATTCGTCACCGTCATTTTTAATAATGTTAAACACGACAATAATAGGCGAGAAGGGTAAAAAAAAGAAATTTTATACCCCGCCACTGGAAATTCCTGCGGCTAGATACGCCTCTGGTTAGAATTTGTTTACAAATATGGCGCTAGTTTTACGTACATATTACCAGCGTATTCTTAAAGTGTAACCTTTGATCGTGCTTGATTAGAGGAAACAGAGAAGTAATTATGGGAACGCACTGCGTTGTAAGTAGGAAATATAACTCAACTGATTCTCGTTATAGCAACCCCGATACTAATATCTGTGGTACCACCGACTCTAGTTCGAAGGGAGAACTCAAAAGGTTCCGGTATTATGAACGCGAGAATTACACCTTACAAAGCGTTTACAGAGGAAACATAAACATAATGTTTGTAGTAATTAATCAATCACTATTAAGAGAATTTAAAAGAGAATCTAAAAATACAATAAAATATATTTATACTTACTTTCATTGTTAAATATATTTTGTGTTCCTCTTCAGAAATATATTTTTTAGAAATTATTTGGAATGTATCCTTCTAAACACCGTTTTATCAATGTTTTTAATTTATAATATTTTCAAATGTTGTGATTTAAGTGGATGTTTATACACGACATTAATTGAGAATAAAGACTCCACAAGTGGTTTGGTGTATTTTTGGCGTCTTAACTCAAAATACGCTAGCATAACGTTTTCAGAAATTGTCGTAATGTTATTCTCTTTGTCCCATTCTACAAATATAGTAAAATCTTTTCTCTCTTTTTATTATAATCATCTATACTATACTAAAATCCAAAATTTGTGTGTTTGTTTGTTAGGTCCTGTTCCAGGCTTAAAAGGGTTATGCAGGACATTAAAATAAACAACTTTTTTAGTGAAACTTAAATGTAAGACAATTAGTTACGCCAAAATGGCGCCTCAAACTCAGAAATCAAAAATTTTGATAGCTTTTTTCACGTTTCTAAAACTATGGAAATGTTATCAAAAGTATTTTAATAAGGTTTAATTTGGTTTTATAGATCTTAAATAAAGTAAGATTGTGCTGTTGATTTTGAAATTTTCAAAAAAAATTAGTAACGTTCTTTCTAGTCGAGATAAAAATGTTCAACCAATTTTAATAAAAATCTACAAACGTGTACTTTAAAATATCCTAAACTTAATTGACAAACATAATTTTAATAACTTTAAAAATAAAAAATTTTATAGGACATTGAAGTAGAAAAAATAAATAAATTAAAAGTGGTCTGAATGCTATGAAATTTTACAAGAATGGTCTCTAAGCTCTAATAACTATAAATTAAATGTCAAACTTAAAGTTTATTTATTTTGAAGGTTAAAAATGTTGCAGTGAGTAAATTAATATCTAAATAAACAACCATAAATAATAGAATTACTAAGGCGACCCGACGTAATTGTAATTTGCACTAATAGCTTATTACGTAGATATTAATTTACCCATGTTAAAAATGTTCAATTTTAGGTTACAAAAACTTCATATTTCACAATTCAATTGTATTTATAGACTATTCGAGCAAAAATTTCTTCGTATTCATTTTTATCAATTTTTTGACTTGTCCACCAATTTTAATAAAAATTTATAAACGTGTACTCTCAAATATTATAAACATAATTGTCGAACAGATTTTTGATTGAAATTTTTGTTTATTTTATTAAATAACAAAAAATTACAAAGGGGACTAATATAATTTGCACTTATGGTTGTTTAATAGGTAGGTATTATTTTAGGTATTTTATTTTAACTATCATATACATATTAAATTTGAGCTTACAAACAAAAACATCAAAATTCACTTCGCATATTCTTAACACTACTTACAGACCATTCCTTGTATTCTAACCACAATAATTTTAAGTACATTTGTTATTTGTGTAATACTTTTATTTATTTTTTATTTATAATTTCTACACCAATCAATGTATCTACGTAATAAGCAACTATTAGTGTAAATTACACTTACATCGTAGTCGCGTTTTCAATTCCTATTATTTAAGGTTGCTTACTTAGAAGTTGATTTAGTTATTGCTAAATTAAACTTGACATGTGATTTTTATGTATTTTTTAACCCTAATTCCAAATATGCCCCCCACTTTTTGATATCTCGATATCAGTTTTCAAGATATTCAACTTTAAAGTTCAAAAATTTTGAAAAAAAGTTTAGTTGTGAATTATAACCATTAATGCTTATTGTTTGTTTTTTCATACTCGGCTGATCGAATTTTTTTAGGTTAGATTATTTTCGTCAATGGTAATATTTTCCTGTTTTGACTGAATTAGTTGATGGCTTGTAGTGTCTTTTTTATTCTTATAAACATTACACTGAGTTTGTGTGGGTCAGAAAGTACAAAAACATTATTTTTGAAAGGAGTGTGTGCTAAAATTGATGCACCATGAACAAGCGGTAAAGTTATAATTCATGGGTATGTTTACGTTGCAGAAAACGGCTTTATAATTCTGAAAATCTCTGTAATGTCAAAGAACTTCTGAAAGATTTAGACGAATTAAGTTCCGGGGACGAAGAGTATGAAACAATACAGAAATGTAACCATTTGGGTTTAATATTATTCCCACCACAGGATGGTGTTGACGCTCCAAGTGAAGATGAAGGTGCTGACAATAATCCATGACATTGGAAAAGGAGTACTAAGACAACCAATGGAGATACTTGCGGTCTCTAATAAGGGTGAAGCAAATTCTGTTGGACTCAACTCCACAGAAGTTGGGTCCGATTTTGATTCGGATGATGATGTAGCATCATCTCTTCAGATTCCTGCCACTAAAACAGATGCTCAGAAGACGAAAAGCCACAGTCGACACAAAAAAAAAAGAAGTATAATACTGCGGAGTTGACACCAAGAAATGGGAGGATAACTATAAAGAAAACACCAGAACCTGCCATTGTAGAAAGAATCAGGAATGAGAACTTACAGCCTATTGACTTATTTAAAGTGTTTTTTTCTGAAGAGTTTATGAAATCAACTTGTGATGAATCGCAATAATACGCGAATTTGAAAGGTAACTATGACTTCAGTGTATCTGTGAATGAGATGTATACATACTTTGCTATACTTTTATTGTCTGGATACTGTAAAGTACCCTTTTGGCCTCCTGACGTGTAAACATCAAATTAACATTGAAATTACAAACCCTGAAACGTCATGATTACGTACAGTGCACCCACAGCGTGCGTAAAAATTACCCAAATCGTCCGCTCTTAAAGTACATTGGTCAATAAACTTTTTTACTGTTAAATAGTAAAAAATAATGTGATTTGGAATATTTTTAGTTTCATATAAATGATTAGCGCCATTTTGCGTATTCTGAATTACCGTTCCCTTTATGTCCGATATTGACAACTGACAGCAAAATATTTGTTAATTTCAGATTTTTACCATTTAAAAATCGTCGGACAAAAAATTTAATACAAATCTTGTGCGTTAAATTATTTTACAGCGCTTAATAAATTTAATTTTCCGCACGCGAATGTAAATAAATAATTTGGCCTCCTGAACTGTAAAGCACATTTTTCAGTTGTTCATACTTGTCTTAAAACTTGATTTTTACACACAATGCGGTGAAGTACGGCTTACTATACGGTAAAGTACGCTACTATGCGGTAAAGCACAGCTACTGTCCGGTAAAGTAGTGGCTGATTATTTTGCTATTTGGGAACGTTTTAAAAATAAATTAAGTATAAAATCCGATAAATTGATTTCAAAAAATTTACTTACACCGCATTTAATTTTTTTATTGATGATGATATTGATGGCGCCACCTAACGTCAACTTAAATAAATGAACTGAATATTAGGTGTTGTGTGTCAGAATCGTTAAACAGCCAGGCTACTTAAAATCAGTAGAAATAATTTTGTTTTTTTTTTACTTTTCGATGCGTCGCCCAATAAATATACAAATTTTACTTTCCACACTTTAATGTAAATAACTACTTAGAAGAATGTATTGGGAAACAAAAACCGATACGCACAATTCGTTGGTTAGTAATAGTATCTCTTGTGACAGATTTGAACTTATACAACGATTTTTACATTTTAACAACAACAATACAAATGATCCTAATAATAAAACGTATACAGCGCAACCACTTATCGACAGAGTCAATGCAATTTCTCAATTACTAGCTACTCCCCTTGGTTCGTCTTTTTCATTGGATGAAGCAATGGAACCATATTACGGTCTCACCACATGAAACAATTTATTAAAGGAAAGCCAATCCGTTACGATTACAAATATTGGTGCCTTAATTCTTCAGAAGGATATCTTCTAAAATTCAGTCAGTACTGTGGTGCTGTAGATAAACAAGAGGGAAAATCTCTTGGCACCAGTGTCACTGAAAAATTATGTTTAAACTATCTACCAGGACAATTTTTTCAATTTGCTTCGTTTACTAGATGAACTGAAATCGAACAATATCAACTGCATTGGTACAATACGTACAGACAGAGTAGAAAAAGCGCCTTTGAAGGATTTAAAAAAAGAAGCACGAGGAAGGAGCCATACTTTGGTGGATTCTGCCAATGGTATTGTTTTGACTTTTTGGAATAATGATAATTAAGTAATAGTTGGGACAAACCAACAAAACAAAAAAAGTTTAACAAAGGGGTAATGTAAAAGATGGTCTAAAAATGAGAAATCTGCAATTCAAGTTGATCAACCAACGTTGATCAATTTATACAATCAAGGTATAGGCGGCGTCGAAAATGAGGGGACTGTATAGAATTAGAATCCGATCAAAGAAATGGTATTGGCCTTTTGTACGCTTTTGTATAAACGAACCAGTAGTAAATATGTGGATTCTTTACAGATTAATCCATCCAAAAGTTTCACTTTTTGACTTTACAAGAAATATTGTGTTGTCAATTTTTACTGCGCCACTGTTTTAAATGGGCCAAAACCGAAGTGCAGCAAGAACTTTTTGTCAGAAGTACGTTAGGATCGATTAGATCACTTCCACTAAAAGAAAATGCGCTAAATTTATGTATTTATATATTAGACTTAACCCCCTAAGCTGTTTACTTCAACCGTTTCTATCCTTATCTTCCTATTGTATGATATATCATACACAAAAAAAAAAACGAATTTTC
This sequence comes from Abscondita cerata, assembly GCA_030710515.1. Classification (NCBI taxonomy): domain Eukaryota; kingdom Metazoa; phylum Arthropoda; class Insecta; order Coleoptera; family Lampyridae; genus Abscondita; species Abscondita cerata. The sequence goes on from JALBCR010003197.1 coordinate 221,799, forward strand.
CTTTATTATAAAATTATGTTACTAATTTGTTTAAATACACTAAACGCTGCTTATATCCAAAAATGATGATTTTGGAACAAAAAAGTTACTCAGGCATTAATCACTAGCATTTTACAATATCTCAACTAGTTTATGAGCCGTACATGCGGCTTTTTTTATTTTATTTTTAATTTTTCAAAACAAAGTTATTCATTATAAAAAATTCTACACACAACAAGGGTTATTGGAAAGACATTTACAATTACAGTGGAAACATGGTTTTGAGAACATCCGAAGTAGTTACCTGTAAGTCTATCAAACGCCATATGTTAGACAGTAACTCAGTTTGATTTCAATGGATGGATGAGCGGCAAAGCTAAAGTGAAAATAACCTCTTTAACGTGTTCATGTACTCGTTTGGTAGTGCCGCAAAGTAAGTCACTTTGATATTATTTATTTGCGAATGAATAGATTCCATCTACTTCTAAGTTCATTAAACTTTATAAATACAAAAGTTTGGTTGATTAAATGCAAGACATCCGCTCTAATAATTGTGTTCCCATTTATCTCATTAAATCAACAATTCGAAGTAATTGGGAATGCAAAAAGAAGATAAATTTAAACAGTTTCTCATTTGCCCTTATATTCACTCCGAAGAATAATGCATATTTCTTTTTCAGGGTATCTATTAGGTTTAAGAGAGAATTGTTTGAGAATACATCAAAAACAGAAGTTCCTGCTGCAATTGTCAACGATGTACGAGGATATATTGAAAAATTCTTAGCCTACTATAGAACCAAACAAAATTTCAATGTCAAAATATTTTATTACTCAACATATTCTCCTCTTAATTGGATACATTTATTACAAAGAACCTGCAACGTCTCTAGATCTTTACAAAAAAATTTTTCTTCTTGCTCTGCAAACCAGACCTCCACAGCTTCTATTACCTCCTTGTTGGAAGGAAATGTACGACCTTTTAAACTTTTTTTCAGTTGAGGAAAGAGGTGATAGTCGGACGGAGCCAAATCGGGTGAATAAGGGGGTGTTCTAGTAATTCAAACCCTAAATCACGAATTTTTGCATGGCAACATGAGATTTGTGTGCAGGGGCGTTGTCCTGCAAAAACAAAACACCTTTGGATAGCTTTCCGCGTCTTTTCTCTTTAATATTTTCCCGTAGAGTGGTCAGTAATGTCGAATAGTAATCTTCAGTTATTGTTCTACCCTTATCCAAAAATCAATCATGATTACTCCATGGCAATCCCAAAAACTGAAGCAAGAACTTTTCCAGCAGATTTTGGACACGAAACTTCTTAGGTCTTGGAGAACCAGAGTGTCGCCATTCCATCGATTGTTGCTTTGTTTCTGGATCGTAGAAATGTACCCAAGTCTCATCCATAGTAACAATTCGGTTTAAGAAGTCTACATCGTTTTCAAATCGAGCACAGATCGAACGCGATGCTTCTACCCTTGCACGCTTTGGTCAACATTCAAACATTTGGGGATCCATTTTGCAGCAATTTTTCTCATGTCCAAATTGACGTGAACCATATGATGAACGCGTTCGTATGAAATATTCAGTGCTTCAGATATCCGTTTTAGCCCAATTCGACGGTCTGATAAAATCATGTCATGAACTGCATCGATATTTTCGGGGACTGACACAGAAACTGGCCTTCCCGATCGGTCATCATCTTCAATGGAAAATTTACCTCTTTTGAAGCTTGCATTCCAATTTTTGACGGTCGCATACGAAGGACATTGATCACCAAGGGTATTAAGCATATCTTCGTAAATCTGCTTACCTCTTAACCCTTTTAAATACAGGTACTTGATGATGGCTCGATACTCCAATTTTCGATTTTCACAATTTCGGTGGACATCTTTTTCATTTAATTTATTGCGTGACTCTGGTTTACTTTTTGACGTCAAACTTTACACTGACACTTCTAATAAGTTATTGTTCGTTGCTATGGTAACGCAATATTTTGTTTATGCAAGGAACTGGTCTAGGCTAACTAGATATCAATACAACCTCGTAATAAAACGTCAACGTTCGTACTTCTCAGATCATTACGGTATCTTAAAAATTGTGATAGCCAACCTAATAACTGATCGCAAGACGGAAGTGAATACTTTGGGAACCGTTCGACGGATTGTACTGAGAAGCTGAAAATAAATTATCAGATCCAATTATAGCAAAAGCAATTGATAAGAAAGAGTTATTCGAATTTGTGACAGATTTTTTGTGACAAAAAAAACGGAAGACCAGGTCAGAATTGCTACTCAAATTTCATGAAGTGACACCCTTGACTGTCTCTAAAAAAAAGCTCAAAGTTTACAAAATAAGAGAGCCGAGGCGTTTGATCCATTTGTCGTAAAATATCATCTCAAAAACTTACTAATTATTGTAAATAAAAATAGATTTTCTGTTAATTGTGATCTGGATTCTGCACCGATCCGTCAAAAATAAAGTAAATTGGTACAAAAAATAATGCTTTATATTATACATCAGAGACACAAGACGTGAAAATATAACAATCAATGTTCGCTTAAGCGCAGATGGAGTGGTTTTACCACCTCATGTAAATTTCAAGCTTTTTTTTTTCAAGCGACAGTCTGGCAAGGGAGAAATTTTTCCTGGCACGGTTTATCCAGTTACATCCAATCGGTACATGGAGGAACCAATTTTTGCACATAAATTCGTGCCTCATGTGAAGAATTTAAGATAAAATTTACTCATAGACCGTAATGATCTTAGAAATAAACCCACAAATTGTTTGTAGATATAGTTTATTTATTTGAATTATAAACTTAATGATGATTGCATATGTGTACGCTACATGAACAGCTAGTTTGCACTGATGAACAACATGTAAAAAAAAGTAAATTTTTTTCTCCTACTCCTTATTGCAAAAAGAGCGCGCAATTGAAATAAAAAACTTAACTCTATCTTAATTAAATCTATCTTAATACAATGTAATGAAAGGAACGAATACATACAATAACTTTACTTAATACAAAAATAAATGAGTTTGTTATTATTTGCTTAATGAGCAAGAATAGAACAAATCTAAAAGATGTTTGACGGTCACAGAAGTCATATCAGTGCTCGTCCTGTTCAATGCTCTTTAGAAAATAGAATAATTCTATTCCGTCTACCTAGTCATCTAACTCGCCGCCTGCAACCGCTTGACCATGGGGTGTTCGGCTCTGAATAAGAACTAGGACAGGATTTTATTGAAAGAAATGAGAAATCCCCAAACTAAATTTGACTAGTGCTCCACCAACTAAAGAGAAATAAATAAGAATCAAACAATTTAAATATAAGGAAGTTCTTTACCCTCAGCAAGTTTTGGAACGTCTGCCCCAAGAGAAAGTGTTCACTAAATCGGAAGAACTCAAGAAAAATGTCAAAACCAGAACATTCTGACAGCGAAACTAGAAAGGTAGTGTATTACAACAAAAAATTCAAACTACTATCCAGGGTGGGGGCAGAGACGTAAGCCTTCACAACTATAAAGAAAATGTGGGTGAAAAAGAAGATAATGTAGAAGAGAAAGATGACCAAGAATCCGCCAGTAGTAAAGTTGAATTAATCCAAAGAATTTTGGCGAGGTGAATTCTATTAGTTCTTATGTTTCAATCACAAGCATGAAAATGTGGTACGTTGGTAGCATACTTGCAACTTCTGCCAGTGAATTTATCAAAATGACATTTCTGGAAAGAATAGGAAGTGTGTTCAGGTGGGCAAGAATTGATCAAATTGATTATGTGTCTCCAGAGTCTTTGCTCTACAGTAAATCTTTATTGTGATGGTCATCCTCGTGTTGATAAAATAGAAAAAATTGTGGAAAGTATCAAAACTTCCTTGTCTTTAATTCCTAACTAAATATTTGCTATACATTTTTTTTCAGTTATTTCTTCGTAATCTGTGGTTCAAGTACTCTTTGTGGATTCGTTCTGATATGCTCCATATTTACCATAGAGTTAACTTACGTGAAATAATATTCTTATTTGCCATGTTTACAGGGGCAATTAAGAACACTAAACTTGTAAATAAATAAAGCGGATAGATTGAGCTTTTTCTGAATACAAGAATTCAGGAGCGTTTTATGAATAAATATCTGTTTAAAAGCCGGAAACAACTGAAAGTTGAAATAAGTATACCGAATGACCTCAACTGAGTTTATTAATGTGCTAATTATACGTTAAACGTAGATAAAATTATACAAGGTGGTCCACCGTTAAAGAAACCGGCGGTTTTTTGGAACATCTTCCGAAGACAAAGTGACCCTGATATATTAACAGGGTGGCCCCAGAAGCCACCATGTCAAAAATCTTAAATGGCATGATGGGTTGACATGTACTTCATATGAAGTCCTTTAAATTCTCTATACAGCTATATGCAATCTTATTCCGAAAACCCTATTTTCAAAAATAAAAACAGTCACAAAATACTGCAATATGGTCGAGATAAAATTTGTCCTGACAAATGAATAAGGTGCTCCGGCAGCCCCAATCTCGAAAATCTCAATTTACAGAGTCAAGTGGCAGCTCATACGAAAGGTATTGTAATTATCTATTCAACCAAATACATTTTGTTCCGAGAAGGGGTCTAAGGGGACCCAAGGCCTCCTTTTCACATTGTATATTAAATAATTAATTTTTTAATTAATAAAATTAAATAGTAAAACGGCGTGCCATTTACGAGCACATATTTCTCTCAAGCAAAAAAAAAGAACTTTCATTTATTATAGTAAAATATATACTATTCTCAAATGTTTAAAAGAGTGCAAAACTTGGTTTCCTACCGTTCCTACATTTTGAAAATGTAATAAGTAAATAATAAACACTCGTTTAACGTTTTTTATTATCCAAAACATTTTATTTTGCAATAATAACTTACATGAATATTTGTATTAAATTTGAAGATTAATCGCGTTTATGAATTTTTATGACAGAAAGTTTATGTAATAGTTTTTTGCTTACTATTAAAACATTCTAATAAAACTTTTATTACCCAAACGTTAGGGTAAACTATAAAACTACGGTTCTTTAAACTACTACTTTTTATTCGCGCTTTATTCAATGTAATAAGCCAAAAACAATAAACAAACCCTGCAAAAGGGTCGTACTAGAACCTATTTCCTAGAATAATATGTAGCACTTTCAAGTTTACTAAATTTATACTATATTGTTCTTTATTTACTACAAACGGCTCTAAGACATTTACGTATCTCGTAAAAGATTTATTTATATCCATTATAGTAGTGATATTTTCTAATAATGTATCGAAGAATAGAATAGAATAATAGAAAATCATTCTAACAATAATTGTTACAAATGCATTGTTTAACTTTATTAACAGAATATATTAAACCTTTATAGAAACTTATGTACATTAGTTGAATTTGTTGGAACGATATAGTCGGGAATATTAGGAGGAAGTCCGGAGTAAGTTCTATAGTTTAGTATCGTTGCGGGAGCGGCTGTCGTATAATGCTTATACCCGGAAACCTCTACAATCTATAATCATTGAAGTGATCAAAACAATTTATTAAATATTACATTTCATTGACTTTAAAGGATACTACATTACATATGTATCATTTTTATTATTAAGGCTTAATAGGAAATGAATCTAATAGTTTCGCTTTCTTACAAATTGTGTTTTATTTACGAACGGTGATCGTATTATTTTTCGTGTTAAAAATGAATACTGTATATAGGGTGAAGGGCGAAGATTTTACGGCATCCATAAATGGAGAAATAACCGCATTTAAAATCTAAAAATTGACCAATCATCAAAGTTATCGATGATGACAAAAACGCACGGTTATACGGAAAGTCGCCATTCACTTTCTTATCTTAAATAAAATATGGCTTTTTTTGGATTTTGCATTAAATGACTATTGCTACAAACTTAGCAAAATTTTAACATGGTAACAACAACGGCAACGTCCACAACTTCATTGTTATTGGGACCGGTTGAAGTTCCCGAACGTTCGGCATGTGACGTATGGTTTATGTTTGTGTTGTCCCTATTTTATCATTGAAATTATTCTTTCATCTACAGGGTGTCCCACCGGGAACGCCATCGATAGATTATAGAAAAACTGTACATGAGAAAAATTTGAAAATTTGGTAGTATACTAACATCGACGGGGGTAGTTCCGTTAAAATATTTTCAAGATGGTGACACTTCCGGTTATACCGGAAGTAAGTGTCAAGTTAGTTATTTTAAATAGAACATCCTATATATTATTCTATTTTGGATTTTGCACAAAATTGTAGACACATTTTGTGTATAATGTCCTATACCTAAGTCCAATTGTTTTGGATTTATCTTAAATTTTATGTCAAAAATGACGTTTTTAGGCCTAAACAAACTTATAAAATTTTCCTATACTAATGCCTTTATTATTTAATTGGAATAGGTTTTCTTGTAGCAGGGGACCTATTTTAGTGGGCTATGTCGATATTTTGATAATAAATTAATACAGGGCGATCAAAAAAAAAGATTAAAATTAAATTCAAAAACACGTCAAAAGTCATTTTTTTTAATGCAAGAACCATGTTTTTATAATTTTATCTTATTTATCATCAAAAATAAGGTTGACTTTGTACAAGGTTGTCTATTCAAAAAATTCATGGTTTTCGAAATATTGGCAATTTAACATTTTTTTTGTTGCACAAATGCTATTGATTTCTTTTAATATGAATGGTTATTCCTAGTTAGCCATGATGGCGTTAGAAAACAATCATCTGTCAAGGATATGTCAAACTGTGTGTATCAAACTAAGAAATGCCAACAGTTAACTGTACCGACTGTGAGTGTTAAAGTGCATATCGTTAAAAGCGATAACTTATTATGCTTGAAACACACGTGTGTCGATAAAGCCAAGTAATTACTTGTACAGTACTACACACGCAACGAAAGAACACCTGGCTTTATCGACACACGTGTGTTTCAAGCATTTAAAGTTATCGCTTTGGTAACGATATGCACTTTAACACTCACAGTCGGTACAGTTAACTGTAACACATGTTCTTAATATAACATTATCACATTGTCCATAAATAATAAATAAATTTAAGTAATCTTTGTTTGTATAATTTAAGCGTCCCGGCATGATTATTGAAAATTTTTAACAGTTTGACATATCCTTGACAGATGATTGTTTTCTAACGCCATCATGGCCAACTAGGAATAACCATTCATATTAAAAGAAATACAATAACATTTGTGCAACAAAAAAAGTTAAATTGCCAATATTTCGAAAACCATGAATTTTGAATAGACAACCTTGTACAAAGTCAACCTTATTTTTGATGCTAAATAAAATAAAGTTATAAAAACATGGTGCTTGCATTTAAAAAAATACTTTTGACGTGTTTTTGAATTTAATTTTAATCCTTTTTTGATCGCCCTGTATTAATTTATTATCAAAATATCGACATAGCCCACTAAAATTGGTCCCCTGCTACAAGGAAACCTATTCCAATTAAATAATAAAAGCATTAGTATAGGAAAATTTTATAATTTTGTTTAGGCCTAAAAACGTCATTTTTGACATAAAATTTAAAATAAGTCCAAAACAGTTAGACTTAGGTATAAGACATTATACACGAAATGTGTCTAGAATTTTGTGCAAAATTCAAAAATAGAATAATATATAGGGTGTTCCATTTAAAATAAGCAAGTTGATACATACTTCCGGTATAACCGGAAGTGTCACCCTCTTGAAAATATTTTAGCTGCCCCGTCGATGTACATGTATATGTACCTAGAATTAAGTCATACTTACATACTCACTTGTCACTAATTTGCAGCTGCATCCCGGGTATATCTTTCTATTTCTGTTGTGAACTGTATGATATGTTGAACTGATACAGATGTAAATGTTCGTTTCAATTTTAGACTTTAATACATAACTGTTACAATTTTAATCGTTAATTATTTGTCAATTGTGGTCATCACCTGCATAAGCTAAACAAAACACTGAACAAGTTGAACTACATTAGGCCATTAAAAGTACTGTTGTCGCCAGGTTGCGTATTAACACAGTATTGCTGCTTAACGGTTCAAATTTAGGAAAAGTGCAACGTACCCACTTTTTACTACTTAATGTAACGCTAGAAACCAGAGGGAATTTTGCGTTGCATCGTGCAAGAAGCTTGTATTTAAAATCAATGAACGCGGAGAATGAAATAGCAATTAATGATGTAAATAATAGTATGTAGTGAAGTTTTGTAACTAAGGAAAAGAGGTCGGATTAGGATCTGCTTTGTTACAGCGCCCATCTTTTGGTTAGTGAGGTTCCAAACAATTACTTTCTGTAAAAAAAACAATTAAATGTCGCTGTTATATTTGAGATTCAAGTGAATTGAGGATTATTGTGATATTTGTCCAAAGTTATGGGTTGAAACAAAATGGTTCAAGGGCACGCTGTGCGGATGTAATTTATTTTCAATTGTGAGAACTTTAAGAGTATGTTTCTGGTGTTATATTGAACGTTTTATATGAAAAAAGAAATAATTTTTGAAAAGTCAAAAGGCCTAATTTAGTCGTATGGATACACCGTCAAAAACTTTGTAGTAGAGTGCATTTTTGTAAACTTTTAACGTCACCTCAAGGAGCTTAAACAAAGAAAAATAGTGTAGCTGGAAGTACACCTAAGGTTTTGTGTCACGAAACGACTGAATGAGTGTGTTCAAATTTTGTATTAATGGCGCTATATGTTAGGAATTGTTTCGAGTAGTAGTAGTTTTTAGGGAATTTCCGTATCAGATCACCATATTCGCGAAAAGAGGTTTTGATAATTGCTCTCGCACTATGAATTTAGTTACCTACCTACGCAGATAGGTTTTTTTTTCGAAAAGAAATGTATCTTTCCGTTGTACCAGTTTCCTGCGTTTTCTAATAAGAGTTTACGTCACGTCTTATTAATTCTTTTTGGGAGTGTACCCAGAAGAATTTTTGTGAATCGTTCCTTACGTTTCAATTACTTCATCTTTTTTGGAAACACATAACCGTCACCGTGGTCTACGACCATCGATGCTCCAGCTCCTTGTTGCGTCAGAAGCAAGTTTGTTACGTATTTACTACATTACTTCATTAAATAATTTAATATTACAAAATTGAGAATAGTTTGATAAAATTCGTTGTATTGAATTGATAATCTTTAGTATTTTAAATGAGGCGAAGTGTTTGCAAATCCAAGTGTAGAATCCCGTTTATGTTTTAATTTGGGTTTAATACGCATTAAAAATATTTAGATACTACGCCCTTTCTTTCAAGAAAAATGGACATCGGAAAGTAGTATCTAGTTTCGTAAATATTAAGGGTTGAGTAATCAGCAGGAAACTGCTTATTTGTCAGTCTTTAAGTATAAATCAAGGACGAAACAAATCTGAGGGACCCGAGTCCAGAAACCCTTTGAGATCCATCTTCATCTCCAAACCCGGGTCTCCAGAGAAACACCATGATTGAATTGTTATTTGTTACTTAGTTGTATTTCTGTTGTATTTTTTTTGTTGTTAATTATCGTTTGGTGTTATTGTTCCAAGTTAATTTATTGTAAATGAAACCCGTTAATTTTTTTATTTTTAAATTTTCTTATCAACGAAGTCAAAGAAAGCGTCCCACGTGATAGAAACCACAAAGGCTTGCAATATCTGGCAGAGTCAACGAGACTCCACGTGTCGCTTTTCGTTACCTATTTTATTTGGCAAAAATTTAGTAAATCTCTTTGTTATTTGTGTCTAGTGTATTTTTCTTTAACTATAATGGCTTCATTTTCTAAGGATATGAAAAGGCCGCTAACTGAAAACGAAAAAGAAACTGTCGAGGAGATGATGACAAACAGAAGTATATAAAAATAACCATAGCTCGGGGTCTAGCATTAATGATGTATCAAAATTTTCTTATTTTTATGGACGCAAGAAAACCAATAAGACTTAATTGTGAAATGAAATATTTTTGTACTACTTCACTGCAAATATTTTGCGTATACTCCTCTGCTATTGGTTTTATTTATACTGTTCCTTTTAGGGATCTTCACGGTGGAGGTTAAAAAGAAAACACTGCAGAATTGCCTAACGTTTCGCCCCCATCTAAGCCTGTTTTAGCCTCCGAAGAAACCCCCATTTGTCAGGGGTAATGTTTTTTCAGGTCATCTACAGAGTCACCGCGAAATAGTAGAACACAATTCTGCACCTGAAGAAGTATGGCACTTACTGTTCTCTGACGCCACCCTTCAAAATATATTGACATGAACGAATAAACGTCTAGGGATAAAAAGAAACAGTAATAGAGATGTAATTTACGTGAGATGGGTATTATTGAGTTGTACCTACATATTTTTACTTTGAAGTGTGTAAAAGCTCAAAGGAATCTTTAAACAGCTTCAACGCAACGGATGGTTCAGGTAGATATATTTTCCGAGCAACCATAAACAGACGCCGGTTTAAAATAGTTTTATGTCTCATATTTGATGATCCATCTACCAGAGAAGAAAGAAAAGCTGATGATCCCGGTGCACCAATAAAAAATATTTGTCATATATTTATTTCCAACTGTTAAAAATGTTATTCCATAGGGGAATACGGTTGTGTAGATGAGATTTTGATAGCATTCCGTGGAAGATGTAAATTTCGCGTGTTTATGCCAAAATCTTTATTTAAGTTATTGCTGATGCTCGCACTAGCTATCTTTTAAATGCCTATATTTATACTGGGAGACCTTTAAGTGCGAAAGAAAAGTGTCTTCCAATGTCATGCTAATCAGTTATCCACTTTACAAAACCAATCCACGGCACGAACAGAAACGTCACTGCTGACAATTGATTTTCTTCTATGGCACTGGTTGAAGAACGCCGCAAAAAAAATCTTACGTTTGTTGGTAACAAAAAAATCAAGCAGCAATTTCAAAATTATACCTGTCCAAAAAAAATAAAAAAGTTGGAAGCAGTTAATTATTATATTTAATTAAAGTTTACATTTAATGAATATGTTGTAAAATCATAGGAGTATCTCACAATCCAGATATCATTAAACGTGACAAAACGTACAAAACTTAAATATCAAGACATGATTTTTTTAAACAAACCTACTTTAATTTTTCTCCTAGAGAAGGCCCGTACCAACACAAGAAAGTTAATATTAGACGAAGAACGTTGTTGGTTCAAGCAAGATGGCGCATTACCACACAATTTAAACCAGGCTATTCGACTTTTATACTAAAGATTTACAGATAGGTCGATTGCTAACAATGGTCCTTATCTCTTTCCTGCACGCTCTTTTGATTGGATTCCACTTGATTTTAGCATATGGAGGACATCAAGAAGAAAGTATTTTCACTTCCAACAACTACTACTACTACTACTACCACAATTTTGCAAGAGTGTTTCTTAATAGTATATTAAAAAACAAGTATCACAAGGTGTTCTGTTAACAGGCCTTATGATACGTGTTTTTTATTCTATTTTCTATTAAGGCAAATTTGGGTTTTCAAATTGAAAATCGTACTGTCCCCTGAACATATGCAACCCACAAAACAATAGTTGGCCGTTATTTAGAAATTTAAAAAACTGAAAGGTAAGATGTTGTAATCCGATTAGCACGGAGTGGTTTCTATTTCTAAATTTGGGTATATCAGTAGTTTATGCTTATATACTTGCTATGACCCTTTGTAGGTAATTACAAATTTTCTGTTATATTTATATCGAAGTACTTATATATACAAATGTACTTGCAGTGTTTATCGGACTTTGATAATTATTAATAGTTACACTTACTTTCTTTTGTACACATATATTTACTTTTACATGAACCTAAAAAATCAAGACGTTTAGAATCCAGTGAAATACATGAAGTCATAGGATATAATTATGGCGACAAAAATTCTATTAAACTGATAATTCATTTAAAAAAATTGATCCAATTTTTTCCTAAAATGATATTTTATCATTTTATTGCTTTTATTTCAGATTATATTAATAGTAGGTTTGTCTGGCACCTGTTGACCTGAGCAGTCCTTAAAGGATGATGTAGCTTAACACGATACATCAAATATTAAGAGTAATAGCCACATTGTATTAATGACATTTTTCTCATCATTCTTTAGTATCCAATCACAAGTCGCAAAAATACTTTTAGCTAAAAACGGAAGCCTAGGCATTCAAATAGGTACCTGTATAAGCACAAAATTTTGTACATAGGGGTGAAGGGGGCAGATTCGGACATCTTTTTTCAAATTGTTGCATTATCATTAATAGTTCATATAATCAGTTACTAAAAATATTAGGAAATACATCTATCTCTAATTATTAGTATACTACTTTAAAAACACAAAAATTGTGAAAGTTTTTTAAGAAAAACAAATATAATTAAAATTCTGAAATTTTTCGGAACTACCCCATGACGGGGCAGTTTCGGATTTGGCCGGGGCAATTTCGGACAGACACGAATTTTGAATTTAAAGAGAATTTATTAATTATACATAGTAAAGTAGCGTTGTTATAACATTACTTAACATCATAACTAAAGAAGTTCACATTAAAATGCAGATACGATGACATTCTTGAAGTCCCTGGCGTTGGCATAGGTTTAGGCAGCTTCGATACAATGTCCTTTCTTTCAATACTTGAAACGTCCTGAATATGTGGATATATAAATCCAGCCTTATGCCTCTTTAAAAATGTTACCTCAAATTCTCCATTTTCTAATACTTCTATTACTTTTCCAACATAATGCAGAGGCCTCTTTTTTATTGCAAACTTAATCAGCAAATAATCATCGCTTGTGATTTCTTGATCGTCTAATAGTTCATCAATCTCCTTACAATCGCTTTCATAATCTAAATCAATGTCTGAATCAGACAAATTATTTTTAAACCTTTTAATGGCAAATCTATATCAGAATCTGATGATGAATTATCATCTAGAACCACTTTATTCTTCTTTCTAATCTTTTTTCTTGCTTTTGCCTCTTCACCACTTTTTATTTCTTTTACAGTAGATTCCGCCACCAATTTTCTCGATGTGTTTGTTCTTTTTAATTTTAACGATCTATTTTTTTCCAATTCTTTAAGTCTTTCTTTTTCAGGGGTGCTTGTGTATATCCTTGACTTTCCTACTCTCGATTTTCTGTTGGTTTTTCTGGGGCACGCCTTCGGAAAAGGCTTAATATCGGATGGTTTTATAACCGAAACAATGCTGACTATTTTAGTCTTGGGCTTAGTAGCTTCTTTTACTATTTCGTTCAATATATTTCTTATCATTGCTTCTGCTTCATGGGTGTTAGATGGGCACTGATCTCCTTTATTTAAGTTAGACTGGGCAACAATGCTTGTATCAATTATTTCCGTAGAAGGCACAAAATTGTTGTTTTCAGAAAAAGCAGGATCTGTAGCAAACGAGGCACAGAAGTGATCATCTCTATAGACTAGTGAATTAATAGGCCATAATCCTGTGCTGCCAAAGCTACTAATGGTGTTACAGGGGGTAAAACTTTGTAAATAGGGTTTCGCTGTCAATTTATCTTAAATTGTAATCGGTTTACCAGGGTTTGATAATATGAAATCGTTAAAAAAAGACTTGCATTTAAATTTAAATGGACCATATACTGCTTTGTCTAAGGGTTGCATCTTATGCGTGCAATGCGGCGGTAATGACAATAATACAATTCCATGCTGTCTTGCGTACAAAATGGCATTAACAGACACGTGTGTCTCATGATTGTCTAGCAGTAGCAAAATCTTATTCGAAGGGCAGCTGTTTGTATGCTTCTTTGTATGCTCCAACAATTTAAGAAATATATTTGCAGACATCTAGCCAGATTTCTCAGCATAACCAACAGTCCCAGTAACAGCACCATACAAAAATTGATCCTTCATTCTCACACGAGGGAATATGTAGAGAGGCGGAATTGAAGCACCTGCCGCCGAAATTATTCCACACATAGTAACCAGAGATCCTCGTTCGGCGGATACACACTGTCCTACTGCTTTTGAGCCTGTTTCTGCTATCACTCTGGGTGCTTGGAAGACTGTCGTGATACCTGTTTCGTCTGTATTCCATATACGATCAGGAGAAAAATTATGACTGGCCTGCACGGTTGCATAATTATTGAAGAATTCTTCTACGTTGGCTCTATTAAAAGTTGAAGCTTTTGCTATACTTGTATTTTCGGGTTTACGGTTAGAAAGCCTTGGGTGGCGTTTCATAAAACCCTGCATCCAGTCAATGCCGGCCATTTTATTAATCTCCCAGTTCTTAGGAATTTTCTTTCCCAACCTGCAGGCATATTCAAAAGCCATTTCGCCACATACTTCATATGTCAAACCGTAACATATTTTTGAACACTTTTTAAGATATATCTCCAGTTCAGTTTCTTCTTTTTCTGAAAACACTTGTCGTGTGGCATATTTTGATCGAGCAGGCTCTTTTTCTGATTCACCACCTTCATTCCCAGAATCATTAATGTTATTATTCAGACGCTTTTTTGCTTTAGCGACACTATCGAATAGGGTAGATTTCGGTATATTGAAGGTAATTGCAGCTACCTTTAAAGACATAGTTTTGTTAATGACATTTGTTATGGCGGACTTCAAGACGTCACTAGGGATTTCCAGCCGGGCAGGGCGTTTCTTCTTGTATGATCGCACCATCCTGTAATTAAAAAAGATAACTAAAATGCCATAGGGTACATCGAAGCAGATAATACGGGGCAAGTTCGGACAGTATGGGGTAGGCTCGGACAGTCCGAACGTGCCCCAGTTGTACATAACTAAGTTTGACTCTTATAATTTCTGTAACCACGCGCCATCGTTATAGTTTTGTGAGGTTAAGTACGTAAAAATAATCACTCTTTCTAATGAAACTATCATTCTTACCTGAATTTTATAATCTGAAAAGTAAAACGTTACTACTATATATCTAGAGGTTATAGCACAGGTCGGCTATTAACACTTTACCACATAACTTTACTATTTTTCAATTTCACAACGAGAAAACCGGTGTAAACAATTCTAAACGGTCAACAGATGTACATGAAAAGAATTCAGTAATCTAGTGGAACTTTCTAGCGGTAAATTTAAAATATCCGGAAGAACCCCATGTCTGGACCTGCCCCCTTCTCCCCTACTGTGGAAGCGAAAAAATTTTACAAACCATCCAGAATATTCCTGTGATTGCAATAAACACACAAGATAAATCCACAGTTACCATCAACATTGATGGTGTTTATCATGTTACGATACCCTCTTGTTTACAATTCATTTATGTACAATACATTTAGCAAGCTAATATTACATCAAAAGTGTCAAATATAAGACGTATAAATACGAATCGGTAATTAACATTTTTCAAGCAGCCGATTCAAAAAATACTTCCAATTTAGTTCTTAACTGTTTACAACTTTTGTGAGGGTTAGAGTTAGAAATAGATACCAACTGTAAAACTTTGCTTTAAAATTAGAATGAACTTTAAATGTAAAAACATATACCCTTACAACTTACATAGTTTATTAAAGAGTTTATTTCAGAAATTTATTTAAAGACCAAACTAGATTTTTTCTCATTATGGAGAACAGTACAAAAAAGCAAACCGTAGCCGCTTTATTTAAAAAAAATTAAATTTGTTCGGTTGGTAGCAACTTTGAAGGCTCTTGATAAATTTAAAATAAATTTTGTTTGAATTATAGTATATAATTCTATATATCAGTTGTACTCCATTTGAATTACGAGCCCTAGCAAAAAAAGTCACTGAAGGACTGACACGTACCAAGTCAAATAGAGCGTATAACAAACAATTTGATATATTTTCTACTTGGTGTGTTCAAAATAAACATCAAACAATAACAAAAAATGTGCTAATGGCATATTTTCAAACAATTAGTAACAAGAAAAGTTCTACTTTATAGACAACATATTCTATTTTACAAACTATGGTTAAATTTCACCATAACATTGATATATCAAAATATTTGCGGCTGCAAGCACAATTAAAATGTGTTACGATCAGTTGTTAGGAAAGTATGCCCCTCAGTGGAGAGTAGGGTGAGGGTTAGGAAAGTCAACGTTATTCCTAGAACCTACAGGAAAAAAATTAAAAAGGTAGGGTGCCAGGTTCGAGTAACGCTGGAGAGCGTCTGACCCAGAACCAAAGGTCAGCAGCTAACTGTCCGCAGCAGAATATACAGAAAAAGGGAAACAAATCACGAAAGAATTCGACATAAAGTCAGAGAAACCTTCACACAATATTTATTCACCCCAATACACAAACGAATTTGTGATAGTTCACAGCATTAAATAGACACAGATATATTACGAATACACACGAGCTAAAACGGGTAACGTACAGCATTAAACATTTAAGTAACACGAAAATGACTAGTGCTACATAGAATTACAAGTTAAAGTAAAGAGAATTACCCAAATATTTACCACTGCTACGCCACTGTCTCGTATATGCAATTGATTTTTCGCGTTCTGAAGGTACGCCTATGGTGAACTTAACCTAGAATGTGTCGATTTATGGTACTGAGTAACGTTACCGATTACATGAATTTAAGGAAGACGTATAAGGGAAGTTTTAAGACTAATTCAGTCACTGCGAAGTTTAAACGATTGTTCAATTTGGCCTGTCGGGGGACGAGCTCGTACCGGGAAAGTCAATGGAACTAAATGCGTTTGGCTTAATTAAGATTGAGGTTTCTTACACGACTTATACACCACGTAGGTATTAAATACTCTTATCTATAACTAGTTAACGTTCCAGGTATATTATGCAATTACACATTCGAGCGATAAATAATCCGCAATAAATTTTCTACGTTCGCGCCTGTTAGTTGGTGTCAAGGGGTGACTTCTACTTGAGTGGTAAGTCGACTGCAGGTTCACGCGCAATTAAAAATATATTGAAACCTCTGACCTTCCACGCAGCAGTAGGAGTATTACTCTAGCTCTCAATGGTACTAACGGTTTGGAATGAGTCTCCACCGTGGTCTGCGAATCTGACGGAGTATTCGTGGGTAGCTATTTCGGCACAACGCCTCCAAAAGTCATGAGTAGACCCGCAATAGCCGTACAAGTTGACGAAGGAACAACCGGAAGAGAATATATTCGTAATAGGGAGACATAAACCACCCTCTCTAGAATAAACATAGGGATGTTAGCGATAGATAAATCCCGAGGGCAATCGTATACCTGATGCAAAGCGTTCCCTAGCTTGTCGAATGCAGGACGTGCTTATTAAACCGTTCACGTGGAGCACAACCTTTTAGCAAATTTTAAAAGCCACTTTATGCGGTATCATAGGTTTTACCTACAAAATAAAGTTTTTAAAACGTTGAAGGGTTTCAGAATCTCTTACCATCGGTCTGATTACCCCTTCAAGCGAGGAAATTTTCAGATGAGGGTTTATCTTCTCCCTCGCGAACGGTTGATTCAGAACAAGCTTTTCGGAAGCGTTCAAATGCAGTGGACCAATCGTGGACAGTTTCAAGTTAACAACGCCGGAAGCCAATACAAAGTAATGCCCGCGAAATTGGGTTAAGGAAGTGTGTACACAGGAGGAGCGTTTACACTTCCAACGTTACAAACGGCATACAGAAGCATATGAGCCAAAAAAATCAAAAATACTGGAATACGAACAAATTCAGAATTATATTTTAGCAGGAAATACCTAACATCAACATAAACTGTGGAAATAACTGCAATATTACCTTTAAGATATTTACCGAAAAACAGAATTCTAATTAAAAGAGTATCGTACATCTAACTGAAGGTTATAAATTATGTCAATTCTATAGATACTTCTTTCTTTGTTGTTATTGCTTAGATAATTTATTAGTTTTTCAGAGTTGTAATTATAGTTATTAAAATTGAATAAAAATGATAACCTTATAAAAACCATTCATATCTGTCATTTTCCGGTCGTTGAACAAATCAACAACATACACCCATACCAACATTAACGAAAAAAATTTATTAAAACTAGAATGTTAAAGGATTGTCTTAAAGCACTGATTTTAATGAAAAACAATTCTTTAAAGGCTAAGTTAAAATGCCAAAATAGAAAAAGTAATTAAGAAAGTCCTAAATATGGAAATATTAATAAAAGTTTACAAAGGACTAAGTTAATACCATTTTTGTAGCTTTCTATAAATTAATAGTTCTTGTTCTTTTTCAAATTTTTGTTTTATTTACGTAATTAGATTATCCGCGTGGAAATATTTTATTGATAACTTGTCGCATAATTTGACAGGTAGGTAATCTTCAAATTTGTTGACTTTTAGGGCCTGTTTGTTTGTACCTCACTTAACTAATTCACTTTGCATTACCGAATTAGAAAAGGGCTGTCTACCTTAAAAACCCTAAACTTGTACATGAAATGCTAACACCAATCAAAAAACAATAAAAAATTGTTCATTCTGAATTAATCTCTTAATTACGATTACCACTTTGGACATGTTTACCTATCATACAACTAACATTAATAATTTTTGTTTCTGTTTTTCTTAGAATGAAACATTTAAAGCATCCGACGGATCCCACGCTAGAATTTTGTTTAATATGATTCCACAAATTTAAGCATGTCTTGTTTGGTTTTATAAAACAAACAAGCCTTCTGTATAATTAAATTACAATTTTTACTTTGAAGAAAAAATATGTGGAATGAAAAATTATACGCTTAAACTAACTCTAATTCGTTAGGAAAATATGAAAAAAACCGAGATGTAAAAATTCTTGATTTGTACATAGGTGCATAACTCCACATCTGAATTATTTTAACAAAATATATTAAATAGTAAAATTTTGAAAAAAAAGTATAACATTACTGAAATTACTTGCGTAACTTAATGAAGTGAAAATTCAAACTACTACTGAGACTTTGTTCATATTGCTACTAGCAGATGTAGGAGATGGAGTTGTTGAATCACTAGCACTTCTATAACGTGTGAGTGTTAACGACATATATTATACATAATACTATTAATAATCAATGAAGACGCCACAACTAGGAACTTCGTAGATTTCGTCTATCGTAATGGGGATAATTGGACGTGTTTGACAAATCTAAAAGAAATTTAGTTAAATTATATATACTGAAACTACTTGCACAATTTGTTCATATAAATAGAACATTAAAGTTCGAAACTAGATTTAACGAAACTAATGAATATGAAATGAGTGTATTACATTATTTTAAAAAACAATTGCAATGCAAATGATTCTAAAATATAAAATGTCCCACATTACTCAAAAATTTATAAACAAAACTTGATATCCTTTCTGAAAAGCTTCTACTGCTACGTATAGCCATACACAAGTCTAAAATATATTCTGAAGGTACCTACTCATAAGCGATTCTACTTCAAGTGATAAGGACAAATTGAAATAAATTTAGCCGACGGCATTCCTCAAAGGGAAGCAGGAGCAAAGTTGACCTGACAGAGTGACTCTTTTTCAAAGACAAATTAAGTCACGTGGTAATGTTTTTAATTTTCCCATTCACATTGAAAATAGTGCATCTATTTCTTATACTTATTTAAAATTTTATAAATTACCACTTTATGGAAGTTATTATTGTTTAACTTACCTATAAGAGATTCTATTTCAACTAGCAGCAGAAGTGACGCAATTTCTTTAATTTTTACTTAGATTCAGTTTTCATAAATGATTCCCAACCGCCGTCCCATAAAAAAAGTTCCAAGTGGTTCGCAATAGTATATTCAAACACAAGTGACTGAAGGCGAGTTGAAGAACAGATAACTGGTTGAAGGGTCTTCTGCACTAAAGATTACTTTTTCTAAAAGTCTCTTTGAAAGTAAAGCATCGTTCCAAAACCATTTGTAAAGTAACCTTTACAAAAAAAGCGCAGTTTATTCGAATTGGTAACACCGAATGTCACAGAAATGATTTTAGATTTCTGTTTTGCTTAACTTAAAAGCCGTCGTGACTGTTTACGCCGTGCGATATTTCTTTTTTGTATTGACCCTTTTTTGTTGTTGTATTTGTTGTCGTCTTTTACAATATGAGCTGCAGTTAAATAAAGAAGGCTTCCGCCTTTAATAAGGACGAGGCTCTTAGAAATAATTTAAAAAGCAAAAAAAAAATATAAAAAACAAGGGATCAAACTAATTGACAAATAATGGAAATGTATTTATTATACAGGGTGTCTCACTGGGCACAGCCATTAGCTGTATACGAAAAAGTATATACAGGGTGAATCACCACCAACGGGACGGAGATTTATAGCGAAACAGTATAAGTTTTACAACTTTTGCAAGTTGATAAATTTTACATTTTAAAATTGTTTTGAAATATACAGTATGTCCCAAAAAGTGTGGGACATCAAAGTTATATTTTTCTTATGGAACAGTATCTTATTGTGTTTTTTGATTGCCCGTAAAAAATAAGGTATACTTTCATAAAGGTTCCCTATAACTAAACACAGAGCGTTCTGAGTTTTGTCCACTTCTCTTAAAATATGGAGTACTAAAAGAAAATTGAATATCTTAAATCATAACAAATTTACTCTTACGTCTAAATAGTTGGATATTGGATTAATGTAGTCCATGATCAAATATTAAACATTTCTTATATGGTGTTCAGAATTTACAGAATAATAATTGGATCATTCAATTTGTAATATGAGCTTTATTTTAAATGGAACATCCTGTATTTTATTATTTCACAATTTTAACAAAAAAGTCCTCTTTTGAATCGTATAAGGGTGTCCTATGCCTAAGTGTTACAGTTTTTACGCAATTTACAATTTCGTTACGTATACGCATACGTAATTCAATTAGTTAATAACATTTGAAGACATTACACGCTGATAATCACATGAGTTAGAAAAATCATGTTTCGTTACATGTTACACACAATATTTAAAAAAAAATAAATAAAAAAGGAATTAAACCTATTTCGAATTCAAACTCTAATTAGGTGGGACCGATGTTACCATGGTTATGATTCTCAAAACAATTGTCGAAACAAACTCATAAGTGACAAAAAATTTAATGTTTCGTAAATAGTTAAGGAAAGTGGATCATTTTGACACTTACTTTGATTATGAAAAGTGTCACATCTGTCACAGAAAACCATAATGCATGTACTACATGCTTTTGGATAATTTAGGGATCAGTCAAACGAGTGTGAGAAGAATGGTTAAGAAAAACCACTATCATCTGTATCACATTCGACTACATCAGCATTTGACAGAAAACGATTATGATAACTTGTTTTAAAATCTCTCGCTTCCATTAATTTAAAGAAAATTGTAAATTGAGCAAAAACTGTAACACTTAGGCATAAGATACCCTTATATTATTTCAAAGAGGACCTTTTTGTTAACGTAATGAATTAATAAAATACAGGGTAGGGCGTTCCATTTAAAATAAGGCTCATATTACATATTGAATGATCTAATAATTAACCTGAAAATTCTGAACACCCTGTAAAGAGATGTTTAATATTTAATCATGGAATACATTAATCTAATATCCAACTATTTAGACGTAAGAGTAAATTTGTTATGATTTGTTGGATTAGAAGATATTGAATTATATTTAGGTATAGAGAACATTTAAAAAAGTATATCTTATTTTTTACGGGCAATCAAAAAACGCAATAAAATACAGGGTGTTCCATAAGAAAAAACATAACTTTGATGAGCTACAATTTTTTGGGACATACTGTATATTTCAAACTGTTTTACTATAAATCTCCGTCCCGTTAGTGATTCACCCTGTATACAAAAAAAAATTTGGAAATTTTGAGAATAACTAAAAACCAATAGGGCAAACTCAACTAAAATATTTTCATTCTTTTGACACTTCCGGTTGTACCAGAAGTCGTTATTTTAAATGGAAATTAATTTTGTTAAAAAAATGTTCATAGATCTATAACTTTTTTTGGGAACTGCATATCGGATTTATTTTTGGTTTGTATAAAAAGAATTATAGCAAACACAGATGTGTCCATAGATTAAAAAATGTTATACTAAGTGTTTTATAATGAAATAAAGTAATTGGTCTTGATACGTGGGTTGGTTTCAACTATATTACAATATTGTTAATCCGTACTAGTCTGGTTTATAATGATTATTAATTGCTTTTACTTAATTAAACTTATTAAATTCATAGTTTGCCTAACGCC
Organism: Abscondita cerata; assembly: GCA_030710515.1. NCBI lineage: Eukaryota > Metazoa > Arthropoda > Insecta > Coleoptera > Lampyridae > Abscondita > Abscondita cerata. The sequence goes on from JALBCR010003197.1 coordinate 243,951, forward strand.
TAACATATGTTAATTTTCTGAAGAAGCCGGTATGTAATATCGATTTCAATAAATAACTTAGTCTATTGAAGGCTTATTTAGTCACACAACCAATACCAATCCACTATTATCTAAGTGTTTCATATTTGCTGTTATGTTTTGAGATTTTCAAAGAGCAATAACTTTTTTAAGTCAAATGGAACACTCTGTATTTTTTAGTCTGCTGGGTGCAGCTTGAAATTCTCTTTCAAACCATATAAGCATTGTTAGGACCACGCCTACTACTTTTGGATATATTTGCAATTTTTTACTATTGGGGCGTACCAGATCTGTAATCGAATTGACCATGATTAGTATTATTGATTCAACTTTGTTTAACACTAATAAATATGTGAAATGTGTATGTTTATTTCACTTACTTGTTGGTATTAAAAAAGATAGATGCGATGAATCATTAGATACCTCTCGCAACTGCGGCTATAGTTAGATGTTCCGGTAAATTTTGTTTAACAAATTCCCAAATGCTTAGTTATGAATCTTTTTTTGTAGGATTAAGTCTTTGCCAACACACGAGTTCTTTATTCCATGTTGTTTTAAGAGAACTATAAATGGTAACATCAATAGGTTGCAGTATGTGTGAGATATGTACTGGTAATTTCAGTATCTGAATGTAGTTTTCCTGGACCACTTTCATGTTGCAAGTAATATGAGTTGCATGACCATCAAATAGAAGTAACGGCGGTTTTTCTGCTGGGATGTTAGGAATGGAACCCTTTACAAACCAATTATGGAATATTTCGCTAACGCATAATGCCATCTATCGGTGACTGAAGGAAACACTAACACGTATAGAGCATCTACTGCTTGTATCTATGGAAGATGATGTATTTCTTATAAAACAGAACAAGGAGTAGAAAAACGACTACGTGAAAGCAAGTTTTTAAACTCTAATTTGACAGATGCAGTCCCGTTAGGTAAGTGATACTTTACATTTACAAAAAGATCGATGAAACTAATACGTACTATTATTCCAGAGAGCCACTGACCAGTTCCTAATAGAGTTTTTCTGACGCCAAATCCGAATTGGAAGCATGAATGACGGTCAACTTGGTATAAAAATTGTCTGGTAGGACAAAATCAAATTTCGAAGTAGACTAAATCTGCGACACAAACATAGATACTGAAAAAATATCAAACCATTCGATAAAAAAACTACAATTTCAAAACTTACAAAAAATGGCATCGGCAAAACGCAATTAATTAAATTAAGTGGACATGTAAACATAAATTCTGTAAAAATCTATTTTCAATTGGACAAGGACCACCATAAAAAAATCGTAAGAGGACTAAGAGGAAATACGTTATCGACACCTATAGCAACTAGTGATAGCGCTGGACCTAGGACTACTAAAAATGTATTGTACTCAATAATTGTACTTTTAATTATAATTGTAAGTAAACTTAAAAATTTAACTTTAATTGTTTGGGTCAATGAAATGACTGATTTCGGGATATGACACTATATCACTTGTTTGTGTAGTATCTACGGAGATTTCCACTTAAGCATTGTGTGATTGTTTAAGTAAAACTTACAAAATTTAATTGGTTATAATTAAATAAGCAAAGTGTCGATATAATTGGCAGTATGTTACACTCGTTTTTAGGATTCTACGTTGAAGAAAATTAGTCCAATTCCACCGGTGCTGTAACTAAATGAAAAGTCATACAAAGAAAATACAATAAAACTCGAAAAGTATCAAACTAAATATTCACTACACTTACAATAGCAATATCACATTAAATGGGTTACCTTAGTCGTATTCCTTAAGAATACAAAACATTTGATGGTTCTCGCTTTGGGAAATCAATTTTAATATGCTAAATAATGACCTCCGATGCTAAAGTTACGATAAACAGGAGATTTATCAAATACTCAAAGGAATAATATCCGCTCGAAGGACCAAATTTTTGTAGTTTAGCAATTCCTGAATGTAAGGAACCTGTCGTGAGACATTAGACAAAATTAGATAGGACATGTGTACTATCAATTGTAAATTTCCCGTATAATCTGTGACTTGACAGATTCTTGACATTCTTTGATTACCATTTAATTACGTTTTAAAATAATAATGCAACCGTGTTTGACCATTGACCTTAAATATTTCCTAAACTACTTCCTCTAGGGGGTTGCGTCTAGGGGACTTTTTCTACTTTCATAAAGTTATAAAACATATAGAAAATTCAAAATTTTTTACAGAAAACCAAAAATAATTTATATGGTCCTATGTTCTTAATCTAATTGTTAAGCACCCAGATAACGATTTCCGTGCTAACAAAAAAAAATTATCATTACTAAAATTAAAAATCATTCGTAATTGTAATACAAACGATAAGGAGGTATTAAACCTTCAACTACAATTAATGTCGTAAAATAATGTTTTCTTTTTGTTTTGATATGATTATTAGTTTATGATCACTCTAGAACGGTTACCTTACTGAATTTCAAATGGTTGATTACGTCGGTGCCCGAAATGATAGGTTTAAAGTGGCCTCGTGTTGGTTTTTTATTGCTGCTGAGAGATTTTTTCGCTACTTCAATGTTGATTGAAAAATTTAAAATGAGGTTTCCAAGAGGAAATTAAACGAAAGAAATATCTCAAATTGTAATTCAACTAATTTAAGTTATTAAGTAAGTTTATATTATACTTAGAGCAAGTTATCAGAATTCTAATAAAGTTTCAAATTTTACTAACTTAAATGTAAAACTTGCAATGTAGCATGTGGAGAAAGTTTCAATTTTTGTTTGTATTAAAAGAGTTTGGTGTTATATTTTACTTGAAAATCGATTTAACAATTTTGAATATATATTATTGATATTAAACTTTTTTAAATTATAAAAAAATATTCTATTGCGAGGTGTATTTCCTGTTTTATGTATTCAATTTAGGACAGTTTCTGAATTTTAAATTTTGTTTTTATATCAGTAAACGACTTATAAAAGCAACACATTTTTACACAAATAAAATACACTTGTGCACTTTTTAAACTGATAAAGATTTAAGTCAAAAGAGTAAAAGACAGACTCAAAATTCGGATAAATATAATCTTAGTTAAAATAAAATCCAAGAATTGAACAAAGTAACGATTGTTTTTAACCTACGATTAAATTTAACCTAGTTTTGTGGAATTGATTCGAATACGTACCCTGTGTTGTATTTGGTTTGAGGGTTGCAGTGCTCAAGGATTTGCATCTAAATAAAACTACGCGATTGAGGAACTATTACTTAATTTAATTTAAATAAATGGGCGGAAATGATTATTAAGTCAGTTATTTTAATTTAATCCTATATATGTTTAGACTTCACATTTCTCGCTTCTTAAGCAAATTATGTAGGGTTGTAAGGGGTTTAAACCTAGGGGTTAAGCGTTATGCGATTGTTTATTGCCAAAATCAATCTTTTTGAAGTTACATATCTTACGTGGTGTAATAGGTAAAGTTTGAAACTTTATAACGAACTAGATGAGACGGTCCTATCGAACAGGACCGGGATAAAAAAAGCCACCCCTCGTAGACCCCGCACCCAGACCCCCCCATTCGACTCTTATGTTCCATTCTAAATCCAACCATACGTATACAGTAAAACCTCTAAATATCGGTCACTAAAATTTGCTGCAAAACTGACCGGTATATGGAGGTGGCCGTTATTGGAAGGGAAAAAAATGTATCTCTATGCGTTGTTTATTAAAATCTTTTAAGTATGGAACATAATACGGTTCGCTACAGGGCACTACTCGTATATATCTGCATTAATAAATAACTATAAATGTGCTGATGCAATATTAAACAATTATACAATATAATCATTGAATACATAATACATACATTTACATAATATGTACCTATTTTCTAATTGCTCGTTATACCTATTAAATAATTAATTACATACATATACATACCATTAAATTACATTTTTGTGAAATATTTTTGTATTGAGTTTTGTTTTACATTTTAAGTTTAGTTTTTAAAACAGAAGATACACATTTTGATAAAATTTGAAGTACTTCTACCGCTGGCTCACTCTAATAATTAGAAAATAGAAAACTTTGCACATCTCTTAGTTTTTCACACACTTCACCCGTATCTTTAATGTTTGACGCAAAAGCTTAGGATTCTTCTGCACCACTTTCATAGTTCGGTCAAAATATCACAATCCATAGATGTATAATTTTCAAGGCTTACACGGTGATTACCTTCTAGTAATACAGGAAAAAGCTGAGCTAGTATAATTCTGTTTTCTTCATCGAAATCTTTTGCAGGACCTTTTCCGAGAATCCTGCTTTCGCAAAACATTTAGCAATCGTAATAGGCGAAACGTTTCTCCAGGATACTGATATCCAAACTAAAACGCTGGTTAAATTAATTCTTTTTTCCGCATCTTCAAAAGGACGTTCAGTATTTGTAAATGTTAGCAGCCTTTTGATTAAAAACTTCCTGTAGGCCATCTTAATGTTTTGGATAATTCCTATATCCAGAGGCTGGCAATGTAATGTGGTGCTTGGGGGTAGAAAAACAAAGTTCACATTTTAGAGTCACTTTGGGATGAGACGTGGCATTACCCAGAAATAATAAAACTTTTCTATTTTCTTTTTCCATTTTTTCATCAAATTTTTTTACCCAGGAAGTCATAATTTCTACCGTCATCCAAGCTTTTTTATTAGATACCCATTCTAAGGGAAATTTGTTGATATGAGAGCCTTTAAAGCATCTTGGGTGTTTACTTTTTCCAATGATTAACAAACTTTCCTTATGACCTTCCATATTTGTACAAAATAAAATTGCCAATCTTTGTTTTGCAGCTTTTTTACCACTAAATTTATCGTTTTTTAAAGAGAACGTTTCGTTTGGCATTGCAAGGTAAAAAAGACCGGTCTCGTCAGCATTGTACACATTTTTGGGCGAATACTCCTTCAATATTACTGACAGCTTTGCTTTCCAAGCTTCAACACTGTCCAGGTTAATATCAGCTGACTCCCCGCAAATTGTTTTAAAGGTTATGTTATGTCTTTAAAAACATTTCTCAAGCCACCCATTTGAAGTTTTAAAATCCATCATTTTAAAATTTTTCGCTACTTCCAATGCTTTCTCTTTTATTATATGTCCAGATATAGAGATATTTTTATTCCTAGCTTTACAAAACCAATTGTAAACTAGTTGGTCAATTTTTGAACCTTCAATTCTAGGAAATTTTCTCTTCTGCTTTGTATTGAAACCTTCTTCAAATAGCTTTTTTAAATCACATTTGTTTTTTAAAATATCGTTAACTTGTATTCTTTCAACACTAAATTCTTTCCAGCAGTGGTATTGAACTTTTCACTTTCCACAATTACATCAATTTTCTCTTAGAGACAAACATTTTCTTTTTAGCGACATTGTAATTTTTCGGTACGTCTATATGTATCAGCACTGTTGAACATACCAACTCAAAGTATGTTCGCAAAATACGATTTTTGGGGTGAGCTTAATGAGCATTTTAATTGCATTTTCTCTGTAATTACTGTCTATTATAAATCCAACAAATTCTTTAAATCCGTTCTTAAATACCTGTAATTTCTCAAGCTACACACAATGAAACAATTATATATTATGCACAACTTGAACGCTAAGCTGTTGTATTTTTCCAAGAATCAGTGGTCGTGACCGTTATCGAGAGGTGGTCGCTATTAGAAGGGTCATTAATATGGATATTTCCGTATAATTGGTTTATGACTTGGCCGGTTTTAGAGGTGGCCGCTTTAAAGAGGTAGCCAAAAATAGAGGTTTTACTGTACTTGGCTTTGGCTTAGCACCTATATTGGCCGGGCCTATAGAGGGACAAAGAAACATACAAATTCTGAATCTTAGCATATACGAGGATATATTGAAAAATTCTTAGCCTACTATAGAACCAAATAAAATTTCAATGTCAAAATATTTTATTACTCAACATATTCTCCTCTTAATTGGATACATTTATTACAGCAAACCTGCAACGTCTCTAGACCTTAAATAAAATGTTTCTTCTTGCTCTGCAAACCAGACCTCCACAGCTTCTATTACCTCCTTGTTGGAAGAAAATGTACGACCTTTAAAACTTTTTTTTAGTTGAGGAAAGAGGTGATAGTCGGACGGAGTCAAATCGGGTGAATAAGAGGGGTGTTCTAGTAATTCAAACCCTAAACCACGAATTGTACCCAAGTCTCATCCATAGTAACAATTCGGTTTAAGAAGTCTACATCGTTTTCAAATCGAGCACAGATCGAACGCGATGCTTCTACCCTTGCACGCTTTTGGTCAACATTCAAACATTTGGGGATCCATTTTGCAGCAATTTTTCTCATGTCCAAATTGACGTGAACCATATGATGAACGCATTTGTATGAAATATCCAGTTCCTCAGATATCCGTTTTCGTCCAATTCGACGGTCTGATAAAATCATGTCATGAACTGCATCGATATTTTCGGGGACTGACACAGAAAACAAGGTGCGTGGACTTCACAACCATGGTGTATATACTATTTTTTCCACTACTAGCCAAATTTAAGCCAAAAATAAAAAATAAACATTTTTCTTGTAAAAATCAAGTAGCACAGGAATGCAAATAAATCAAAAATTAACATTTTGGGGCTCGTAAAATATAATTTTAGTGAAAATTGTTTGTATTCCTCTGTATATCTCCTGCTTCTTGGTGGTTTATTTTTTAAGTCCACTTGGGCTGTCACAATTTGTGCTCTGCTTTCGGGAAGTAATCGTTGGGAGATGTTAACTTCAATTGAAGTGCTTTCTTTCACGTTGCAATTTAAGAATGTTCCTCCGTAATTTTCTTTACCTAAGAGTATTTGAGCTGCAAGCTTGAGTAGTTTTGGTATAGCTAGAGATGTTAACGGGCATTTATTGCTTCACCAATATACCTTGCATCATTTGAATATTGGGTTTCAGAAATTGACACTTGTAATTCATTTAGGAATGGCAAGTGTTCGCCACATACTCGTTAAGTTTTTAGAGTCGACATTTTTATGCAACAGATCGGACCTTCCAGATTCTGTTAACAATTCAAAACACCTACAACCAAATGTTTGTAATTTACTTGAAATTCTTGATGTAACTTAACTCGCCTAGTTAAATCTCCTTTGGGAAACCTGAAAAACTGATTCTACCATCATATTTAATAAATAAATAAATTCAGGTTATGTATTTGCGGTTATGGGATGGGGGGCGAATTTTAAACTAATGGAATTTTTTTATCCAAATAATTTTATCGTGTTAGGTAATTTTAAGCAGAAAATACGTTAGAGATAATCTCCTGGATATACAAAATTATGTTTCACTCGTTTTTATTAAACAACTATTCTTAGATTCTCAAAAATTTGAAATTGTACATTATTAACCTAGGTCAACAATAGAAAAAAATTTTAACCACTAATAGAGAAATTCAACTTCTCAGTTGGCTAGGAGACGCAATAATTGTCCACTTCACAGCTAGTAGTGGAATATATATATATATATATAAATTATATTTCGGTTATCGAAATATTGATTTTAAAAAGAAATACAAAACTTCTTATTTAATACTTTATTACAATAATGTTGTTCGTACAAGGTGACAATGATAACTAACTTCTAGGTTTTACAAGATTGTACATTATACTTATGCTTAACTCATCATTTTGCTTTTTCTGCAAAATGATTAGTTCTCACACTGAACTTAATCTAATACGAAGTCATTACCCGCATTACTTTGCAATTTGCGATATATATATATATATATATATATATATTAATTTCACTTTCAAAATCATCCAAACAACTTGACTTTATAAAATTTTAGGGTTTCTTTTGTCGAGTAATACTTTGTGCGTGCGTATTTAACTTTTCAAATTTAATAATAATTTTCTGTACTTTATACCAGAAATAATAATTATTTTTCCTTTTAGGGTATCAATCTGACCTAACTAACAATGTTACCAGTAATTAAAACCACACTGCAACCAACAATACAAAGTTTATTTTCACGTACATAAAGTTTAAATAAATTTTCGCTTTTAAATTTAAATCTCGCAATAACGCGTTTAACATTCGCGACCACGTAGTTATCGAATAATGCAACGTATCCCATACGCTCAACAACTGGTAAATGTGTGCCACAATTGTTTATACAGGATAAACTGAGTCTGCCGTATTGTGCTTTGCAGGTTATTCCTTTACAACCCGGATTCTTCTGGATGTAATGCACACGCTGCCCCTTTGAGGTCTACTTTTCCAACCCTCGGCTTCTTAATTCGTAGCACAGCACTTGTGTTATAAATTTCGAGGAATACCTTATCGTGTATGTATTCCTGTTTTTGATTTAATTAATTAAAACGTTTATTTTGTTTTGCGGGCACTCGTATTCACTTTTACACGTCACTTTAATTTTTTGTTTAATTTTTGTCGTGACGTCACGTATCGCTTCCATATCAAAATTTTACTAAATTTGACGTCGTTATTTCAGCACGGTCTAATATGGAAGTGAGTTGGTGTCGGTTTGCGCCCTTATTTTTCAAGTTGTCTAATCATGGCCTACTATTTTGTTATTTTAAATTCAAATTTTATCCAAGTTTATCACTTTTCGTGCCGCCATCTATTGATACTTTTCTTCAATCTCTCATTATTCTCCCTTTGTACGCGTTTTGCATAAATTCGATGCGCCACGGAGATGTCGGCTGTTGAACTTTCGCATTTCCATAACCTTCGTTACCATTGTCGTTTTTCTTTATTGTTTTGATTTTTCTACTTTCACGGGCTGTTTTTTTCATTGAATCACGTTTCTACACTACTTTTGCGTTAAAAACACATGTTCTCACATACACACATTAATACAGAACTTTGAGGATATACGTAGACACATCGTTGTTGGCGGTTTTGCCGTCGACTATCGCGCCGTCAGGACAACAACTCGCTGTTAGGACTACTAGCCATTGAGACAACTCGCGATATAAATTTTGTTTCAATATACTATTTTGGAATATTTGTAATACGCTCTGTAAATAAGCATCTCTTCAATCATTTAAAGAATAATACAGGATTTCTAAACAATCAAAATCAAGAGAAGTTTATTTTGAATTCATTTGCATTTGCATAACATGTCGTAATTGTGGGAAAACCTCTAAGAAAGTCAACAATGTGAGTACGTTTGGAAAGTTTTCCACAAATTTTCTAATTCGGTTATCGGCGTCTCTATATTTTCTTAATTTTGAAGAAAGATTGCTTGTACAAGGTGCTTGTAGTAAAAAAAGTCATTAAACATAACGCCTAAATAAATAATTACTGGTAAGTGGTAAGAGCCATGAGACTACTTAAATTAACATTGTAAATTAACCATAAACAAAATAATTATTGTACTAATTGTCCTGTAACAATAAGTTATGTTTACAATGAATAGTTTTTCATTGACTGGGTTTGTTTTTTGGGGAATGTCGTGGAGAAAATGTTGTGTCTAACACATGAGGAAATCCTCTCACGCTATGCTTGTGAGGCAACTCGAGCTCGATTGGAAAAAAGATTTGTTTTCTTTACAATTCTACCAAACAAAAAAATAAAATGAGTGCTATAATGTGTAACACTTTAAAAAGGAAAAAAGAAGATATGTTACTTTACCCAACTAAAGTTATGTGAGGTCCGGCTAACACGTGTGGAGACGGCGTGCGGACTTATATTATAGCAAACCCTCTAGTGTAACTCACAATCTGTATACTAATGGGGTCTGCTCCAAGTAAACAAAATGCTTATAGGCAAATAAACAAATCAAAATGTAAAGAACAACATCATTTATTTGAAACAAAGAAATATGTATATATAAGGAAAAGTATTGTGACATGCAAACTGGGATTTAATCGAAATAGAATGAAATTTGTAATTAGTTTGTAGTACCAAAATTGTTACCTGGCCAAAGTGTGATTTGTTGTTTTAATTATACTTTAATATAAGATTATATCACCCAAACGTTTGTTTAATGTATTCTTATTTGTTATTCTGCTTTCTGCACGCTTATGAAATTAAATAATAGAACTTGATCCAGATAATTATTGGTGCTACGCCACTGTAATATATCTGTCAATAATTATTTCAATAAAGAAGAGTAATTTCTGTGTTGCACGTTAAACGATATAAGCAATCAAGATTTTAATTAAATGAAGTGAGTACGACAAATTTTTCAAATTAAATTATAAATACATTTATGGATCTTTTAGAAAATAACAATAACTGAAAGGATAGAAGTCATAACCTCAACGTAACAAGCAATCAAATAAGTTAATAAATAAAACAGTCTGGCCTTTCAAACAGAAATCCGGGAAGTTCTATGGAGAAATTCAGCACCGAGTTCCGTCACGGTTCTATAATCCAATTTCCAATTGTTTCCTCGATTTGTCAGTTGCAAACAGGGTATATAAATAGCTTCTTTTAGGTCCAGTACACAGTTCCAAATTTAGCATCCATTAACCAATTTAGTCCATGCAACCATCCCGTAAAATCCCACGAAGGCTATCAAATGTGGATCCAAACACAATATCCAACATTAAAAAAACAACCACACGCTCAATTGATCCTGAATACTTTCCGTAAGGCTGTTAACTTAATAAATCGATCAGTGCAGTTCGAGATATTACATGTATACAAAAATTAGTTAAAAAAAATGTGTAAAACTCAAGAACTGAATATCAACAACTTAAAAATTGTCACTATGGTATCCTTTTTAAATAACGAAAAAACCAAAAGCAATCCTAGATTTGCTAAATAAATAATTCAAAACAAATAGAAAACTAGATGGCGCAATATTTTTAAAGCGTTACAAATGGTAACACTATGGTTCATTATAGAACGCTTTTGGGTATCGTAATAGAAATGTTATAGACGCAAATTTTAAAAAAGTTTTTTTCGTCTACTTTAACCTAGTTATTATCAGTAATGACCCTGAAAGTACGGTTTTGTTGCCCTCGTATGTCATATCCGATTTACCCAGAGGGACAACCCCAAAATATTAATATGGCCCATAAAATATGTCGATTTTTGTGAAAAATTTTATGTAATGATAAAAAAGCAAATGAAAACTTTTATTCACTAAAGTATCAACTTTTCGATAGATTTCCTTCAACAAAATCTCTAAGTTCAGCGTTACTTAACGAGTTGCTATTTCACTATTCCTTCCCCTTCCACTTTAAATATTTTTTAACTGTAGCGGTTGCAGAAAAGACGGAACACTATCAAAATTTGTTTTTTTTTCGTCAGACATTTGATGTTTATTAGTAGTTAGTAAGAAAAAGAGTATCAGAAGAACATTCGCTTGGTTGATTAGCTTTTAAAAAATATTCTAGACAAGAACATAATGGCTCAATAAAACACTCTAAATAAACGACATTTTTTATGGGCCAGCCTAACATGTTAACTTAATTCACCAGAACTATTTGTTACGTTAAATGCTGTTACACCGTGGATATTTGGGTGTAAAGGTTCCTATAGCTATTTATCTTTCGTGTGCCGATAAATGACCACACTTGCGATTCCTGTTTAGCAAAAATATATTCCTACACCATTTGGGTTCTCGCGTGATTTTTCTATGACATCGTTCTTATGCTGCCCTTCATTTTTCCCTTTATTCTCGGCATCGGTGGTAATCATCTTTTCTTTTTAGCTTATTATATCTAATATTGCTTAAATTTCTGGAAATGCCTTTAACATGGTTATTTTAGTTCAGCAATCGTAGGTTTCGATGGAAACCACGCCGAAACCACTTAACACAATTTTCCTTTTTTTTTCGATGCAAGTTACGACGTAATGTTATTCACATTGTAAGAGGTAACTCTAAACAAATTTCTACGAAAAAAATTATTTACCCGCGAACTCTTCCACCAAATACTAGACGTACGCTCATGTTAACTTGGTGCTTCATACTCGGGGCACTTATTCTCAAGTGCTTTGTTCTTTGGTCACTTGTCATTTACTGCTGCAGATAAATGGTAGAATCTCTTCTACAAAATTCTATCCTCTCCTGCAAAGCAACAGTCGAAAAACTCAACACCGAATACAACAGTTATTTTCAAATTTTAGTTTTAAGTGCGCCCAACCGCTTTGAACGCTTTACATGTAGATTGTAACAACATATTATGCCCGATCAAAGTGTATTTGTTTTAAATTGACTGTATATTTTTCGTGTAACAATTCCTGAATAAACTGCGTTACTGCGAAGACAAACTCTTCGTGTACTAATTAACAAAAATAACTTTGTTACTTATATACAAGTAATGTTTTTAAAGTTACAACTGTCTTTTTTTTTGTTATTTCAATTTAACGCCTATGCTGGTAGGTTCTTTGTTTTCTTCGTATAGCGGTTACTGGCAAATAAACAAGACGCGCTCATTAATTAAAGATCTAGCATTGATTATAAACTTCGGAAAGATGCGCATCCTATATGGACAAAATACGACACAAAAGTACGACAAAACATAGATGGCTCTACCGTTTAAATCGGACGAGATTTCTCAGTTTCCCCCTTCTTTATTTTTATGTCAGTTCTACCGTACCTGTCTCGGTGCGAGTTTCTTGAATAGGAATATAAAAGTAGTTTGAGGTTCGAAGTTACTGCATTGTTACAAGATACTGCATTGATTATAAAATTAGTTACCGTAATTTTTGTGACAATTAGTAAATATGAAGACGTCAGTTGCACAAATAATAAAAAGAATAGCGTAGACGGTCTAGACATACGTTTTTCTACAAAAAAAAATATCGTACAAAGGAGTAGCAAAAAATTGTGGAAAAATTGTATTGCGTTGTAGATATTGACACTTTAGGAAATAAGTTAATATGTGAAAACTTTGTGTACCCTCCGAAATTATTATAAACAATAAACGTAAATTACTAAGTGTAAAAATTAGTGCCTGTTAAATTCGAGAAAGAAGGTAAGCAAAATTTAAAAACAATTCGCAAATCCAACAATTATGATGCACTGGGGTAAATTCGTAGCAAGCTAAATTAGTTGAGTGCACATTTGTTATTGTACACGGGCAAGTTACTTATTTTGCGATAAGAACGAACGGCTTTGTAAACTGCTGAGTTTGATTCTTGAATCATTCTCAAATGTAGACACCGATGTTGGATTTATGAGATGCACTAACAGAATCAATTGTTACAGTATTCACCTTTCATGGCAGCAGTTTACAAATTAACAGTTTGTGATCACTTATTTTCCAAGTAATAAAATTCTTATCTAACTAAATCAAATCATTACAAAAATATAAAAACATCTACATTTACTCCTGTAACATATTTTATAAATTAATGTCGAACTTTAGAACTCTTTAGAGTGCACTCAAAGCTTAGTTTTTTATATAATAAGGTGAGAACTTCACATACCAAAATACGAGTGTTTCATACATAAAAGTGCGTATGTTTCAGAAACTTATACAAAACATATTTCAAATTTGAATAATAGTATATTACGCAATGAGCATTTAATTAGGTGAAGTATCCTAGGCGAATGTCATAAAAAATGCAAATGTCTTATTGCCGTTATGCTTAACTTGCGCACACCATTTCTTGTACCCCCAGCCAAATTAAAATAATTCAATATTTATTCTTGAACTATAAATCCTTTGTATCTTTTTATTTAAATGTTAACTGCTAAATCTCAAATAAATTCTAAAACAATATTACCCCGTCATTCAAAATAAAGGAAAATACTACTCACAAAGGAAACAGCAGATATTCATTAAATCAAGTACCTACCTAGTAACAATATCGCGTTACTGTATCTTAATTTGTGTGCAATCTTTTGTGAAACATAATATTTTGTACCTTTATGATGAATTCCCAGTTTTCATTTTAAAGATTTTTAGCACTTACTTTACAACAATTTACAAGCCAATAATTTTTAAATTTGATAACATTCTGAGAATATGTAGAAGGTGAGAATATTTGAGTTAATCGTTTAATCATCACAGCTTCCGAAAAATCCCATTAAAAGATGATTACCGCTTTACACGAAACGGAAGTACAAAAATGATTATTTTAAAAACGTTTTTCTACTTTAACGCAAAAAAAAATTAAAGTATAATTAATGAGAAGTTGCCGTTTCTTAGAAAAATCTTAAAATTACATTCTTTAACTCAAAAATTAAATAAGTTTCTTGTTAAAGAATTCATTACAAAAATTCCTGGGAATAAAGTTTTATAACCGTTATTAAGATTATTTTTTATGCGATATAAATATTATATTTATCCTTAAGTGGAAAAGGCAATAAATAATACTTTTTACTTTCTTGGAAAAAAGGATTTAATACTGTGTTTTAGTAATAAATGTGACACACCTTCTTGGTAGAATTGAATATAATAAATTTTGGTTTAATTCTTTGTTACCAATTTATGTTACACCCCGAGTTCAATTTATTGTAATATGGTGAGAGTTATTAAATTGAAATTGGCACGTTTTAATACTTGTCAGTTTTCTCTCCCACGTCGCCGATTTTGTATTCGCGTTAACCCTTCGTCGGTCACACAAATGTATTGGAATGACACAAGAATAATATTTTTTTGAGGATTTACCATGTTGTCTATTTCTACTGTTGAATGTGGGTAGATTCCATGTGATTGGTACATTGTTTTTATATATTGAGAGCTACACTGTTACTCAAGTTTATTTCTGAAAATGAAAAAATCAACGAGTGTGATATTGCACAATTCACAATTAAGGAATCCCAGGTAAGATTAGATGACGACATATGTTAATCTTCACAAAATCCCAAGACTAGTTGTTACATCGTTTTTATCTTTAAAATAGATGTAATAGTATATTACATGCGAGGTGGATGAAATGAAATTTCTACTGAGGTATGTATACTATTTTATTCACAATTACATTTTTGAAGTGAAATAATATAAACTGAAACTACAATATAAGTACTCTTTAAAGATAAAAAACAGTTATATTACTTGCATTCTACAGTAATTTAGGTAATTACTTTGTTGGAAATTTATTAACGTAACAACAATAGAGAAATTTAATCGACATTTAAAATTAATGTATAGTTGATTAGTATCAATCACAATCAGTATCAATTTGTTACAAAACTAATGCTTTGATCAAGTTCACTTAGAAAAACAAAAACAAATTCCGTTTAGCTTGAAATTCACTAATCATTGTGTATAAAATTCGAGAACTAAAAATGTCTCAAAGTTCAGAAAGTGAAATGGAGTTAGGCACTCCTCCAGAATAAATGGAAGTGGCCAACGAAGCGGTTCAAAATTTGTTACCCGAGAAAAGCAAAAGTCGTTATCAAAAGGTCTACAGAGATTGGTGCGCTACCAAAAATGTACAGCAGAAGACATCAGAAAATATTGTGCTTGCCTATTTTAGCGACCTGGCTAAATCCAAAAAGCCTTAAACATTATGGACAACATATTCAATGTTACCAACAACATTGGATGTCAATGAAAATATAGATATCTCGAAATTTTCTAAACTAGTAACAAAATGTGGGTTACAAACCAAAAAAATCAAATTCTCTAGAATTGAAATCAATAGGTTTTTGAAAGACGCCCCATTAGACTTTTTTCCGTAAAAAGTAAGTAGTTTGGAACCTCTTCGGAATGGATGTGTATCCAAAGCACCTATAACTAAACTAACAATAACCTAACTTAAGGGTGCAACTTAAAGCTAAGAACTTAAAATAACCTAACATAAGTGTGCAATCTAAAACTAAACTTATACTAACCTTCGGGTACACATTCCGAAGAAGTTCCTTAGTTTATTATTTATCGAAGTGACAAATAATTTTATTTTACAATTTCCAGGTGGTTTTCATATTGGGTACTTCCGGAGCTTGTCGAAGTGACGACCTTTTTAAAATGACCATTGGCGACATAAATTTTCTGGAAGATAGAGTCACTGTTTCAATTCCAGATTCGAAGACACACCATTCACGAGCATTTATGGTCTCTAATCCAGAATGGATAAACATATTAAAACAATATATAAATATGCGTGGAAGCATTGAAAATAACAGGTTATTTATGAAAGTTCGATATAACAAAATTACAAAACAGCCTTTTGGACATAACACAATTGCATCATTCCTAAAAAAAATTGCAACATATTTTAAATTAAAAGAACCAGCAACATTTACCGGACACTGCTTTCGACGAACTGCAGCTACATTACTAGCTAATAATGGTGGTGATATTCTGCAGTTAAAACGGTTCAGCGGTTGGAAGTCCAGTGCGGTGGCAGAGTCATATGTGGACAATTCGTTAGAAGGCCAAAAAAAAGTTGCCGTTATGTAGTCAAGCACAACTCATGACAGCGGGCCAAGTAGCTTTAATGAATTTAGTGTATGCAGCAGCCAAACAAAACAAGGAATATCCTTTGTTATTAATGCATCCGGTAATTCTAACGTAACCATAAATGTTAGAAATAAACCCTCGAATGGATCTAATTGAAAATACTTTAAGATACTTTTTTTTATTGTTATACATTTTCTTACTTATTAAATAGGATTGTTTCTTTGAATTATTTCTCCCCGTTGCATTTTCTGGTTATACACATACATTCAGTTGCCAAAACCGTTTCATGTGGTTTCTTTAAGTTGGTGCAAAAAACGTATAGGTTTGTTCCTAATAGCATGACCCTGTATTATTTCGAGCAACACCGACTTGTACTGTTAATGAATTGAAACATCAACCTTCCTTTCCTACACATGCTTCGACCTACTTTTAGGTTATGAAATAATATAAACTGAAAACAGCGACTCTACAATATAAGTACTCTTTAAAGATAAAAAACAGTTATAATACTTGCGTTCTACAATAATTTAGGTAAATTCTTTGTCGGAAATTTATTAACATAACCAACGATCGACAGAAATTTCTGACAGGCTAAATTACTATTGGCAACACTGAAACTTGTTCCTTTTATTTCTTTCTCTCTCTTTTCTCTTAGGTTGAAAGTGAACAGCTGTTTACTTTCAACCCGAGGGAAAGTTTGCAATTCACACATTACAATAGTGATTGTGAATAAAAGCAATTACTTAATTTTTTTTGTAATTCAAAACAATTTGTATTATTAGAAGTTTAATAAATAAGTATTTTATTCAAACCAGAGTAAATCTAACATTTTTCAACTAAATAGTCGGCTGCGAAGTTCAATTTTTTCTCCGCTGGAGATTTTACTTTTCAGTTTTCCGCAGCCGCGCCGATAAGAAAATTGTTACATCGCAACATACAAATACATAAGAACAAACGTACTCTCAAACGAATATTATTTTTGACAGTTTTCATTTGACATTACTGTAGAAACAACTCTTTCCTGTACTTGGTTTCAAATGCAAATAAATCTAAAAAAAATTAATTAAATTGAAAATTAGACATTTTTGCAGTAATTATTTTTTATGGCTTACCCTCTATTATTAGCTTTGTCATTGATTACATACTCATAAGACGAATGATGAGTCAGTAATTTACCTTGAGTCGTAGGAGAGTTGCTGCCCACACAACACTCAATATCTGGTGAACATAGTTAATGGCTAAGCAATGTACGTATATCCTGGACATTG
This sequence comes from Abscondita cerata, assembly GCA_030710515.1. Lineage (NCBI taxonomy): Eukaryota > Metazoa > Arthropoda > Insecta > Coleoptera > Lampyridae > Abscondita > Abscondita cerata. The sequence continues at coordinate 261,550 of JALBCR010003197.1, forward strand.
GTTGGAAGTCCATAAGACTTACTTTAAACAACATCTAGGGGATGTATATAACAAATGTAGAGTAAATATTCAGAGTATAGCTATTTAGAAAAGTTATAAAATTCCCTATAAATAAATCAGCATCACACATTATTTGAAACGAACTGTTAAAACGGAAGACCTTGAAAGTTAACTTTTAAACTAATTTTTTATATGAAAAACGAAATGCGCAGTTGTGTAAACAGCTGTTTGTGTAACTGCGCTTTTAGTTGAACCGTATGTGGTTGTTTTACTTGGTTTTACTAACCTTACATGCACATTATTTAAAAATTTGAAATTGTTGAAAATGGAGTGGGAGGATGAATTATTAATTTCTCTTATCCAAAAATATCGGTTTTACGCAACATACATCCTCATTTGTTATTGTTTGGTGTCAATTCCATTTGTTTCGACTATCAGAAGGTAAAACACTTTTTAATATTATGTTCGCATAATATCCTATATTATTGTGAATGCAATGTTTATATCAAGTGTAAGTATATTGCTATAATTAAACGTAGTGACACATATAATATTCAGTTTGTCAGTTAGTTAAGAATTAAAAATCGTTAAACTAGACCTGAGGCTGAATGTGGAAGCCTAATCCATTTTGTTCTAACAGTTCTAACAATGCTTGAAATTGTATTTAACTGCAATTTCAGTAATAAGTACTTATTCTATTGTGAAGTGTCTGCGACTAGGAAAAAACAATGACACATGACCCATTTTGGACGTTTGGTATGCGAGAAATGTGGAAAAACTGATTGTGTTCAAAAAAGTCAATGACCTGTAAATACAAACTATTTGAGAAGGTGACAAGAAATATAACATGTTTTAAGGGATTATCGGCTCGGATGAATCGTTTGCTGTAATCAAAATCGATCGCTTGTTAAACAATCTCGATTATTAATCAATGTCAATACACATCTTTTTACTATTATTGAGCAAAACACAGAAGCAAAAAATTGGCAGTTTTTATGTGACATTATGTAGACTAATGCTTATTTTTGTAAAATAATAAAATTATTTTATTTTCTTTTTTAGGGGTCCTCGAAATGAGCCAGGAACTCAGAGACCAGAAGATATCATATAGGTTCCCAAATGGTGGATTCTATACGTTTAAGATTTAAAGTTCTTATCCTTCAAGGTAGAGGTAGAGTTAAAAATAACGGTGTCAAATTACATGTATGGCCGACGTTTCGCCCAAACATGTGAGGGTTTTATCGAGGCTAAAATTTTTATTAAAAATTACATAGTAAAAACAGTAATACATATATAGCCTGAGATAAAACTTAAGTTAAAAGATTTTTATATGACAATTCTACATGTGTACAAAATATTCAACATAACTAATTAAGTTGTAAAAGTTTTTTTCTTAAAAATATCTATATCGCAAATTTCATGATAGTTTAAGTGCAAACAATATCAAAACGTTAATTTTGAAATGATGATATAAAAAGTCTGGACTTACCAAAAAAGTAAATTAAAAACCGTATAGGTCACAAAATTTAAAATAATCACCAAAAGTTGATAATGTCATACGGATTCAATTGATGTGTTAGTTCCTCTATTTTGGTGTCAAACGTAAAACCAGATTTTAATTTCATTTTTAATGGATAAAAAATTGTTAAAATACTACGACATACGTTTAATTTATTCTATCTTTAGTCCATTATACTTAATTGCTTTACTGTTTCCGATTGTTTCTTATTGTTATTCTTCGTAATAACAAGGAAAAGGAAAAAAGATTATAACTTGTGTTAAATTAGAAAATTGCGCAACTGGATACAAGCAAATAACTTGGAGCTGTTGCCCTGGCCAGCAAAAAGCCCAGATTTTAACATTATCGAAAATGTTTTGGCTCGAATACTTGCTGTTATCCGAAGACAACAAGGGCCAAATTTTATACCAGTAAACCGTAATGCACTAATTGCAGCCATTGATACCGCATGGGAAACGATTAATATTAATTATATTGATACCTTGATAGCGTCAATGAGCAGACGCCTCCAAGAATGTATCAATAATAATGGAGGTCACACCCATTATTGATTTCTTATATTTATTTATATAGTAATACTTTTATTTAAAAAAAAAATCATTTAATTTTAAACTATAACTTGGTATCTTAATTATAATTATGTAATAAATTCTTGTCAAAAAACTAAATATATACGTTGACAATAAGAATTGCCTGAGTTTTTATTTTCATTGTTTATATTAACTACAAAAAAAATTAACGTCATAAAATATACATTTTGTAAGGACTAAATATTATGAATAGAGAGTTTAATGATTTTTTTAATAACTTACAATAATTAGTAGGTTAGATTTATTTAAAAATAAGTAATAATCAGTCAACCCAAATAACCATGTTTAGTTTTTTGATTTAATTTAAAAGTTATTGCTTGTAGACGTTTTTTAAATCAAAATTATTTCTAATTTTATTTTGTAAACATTTCCTAAACAAAATTTTGATTCGATAATTAATCGAGCTATGGTGTTTAATTAGCGATACCTTCAAATATATTCTTTAAAGAAAAAAAATTAAGTAAGCAACGTAAATTACCTATTTTCTAAAACGTGCTTAGTGTAATGATTCATTCTACAGTCCTTCTATAAGATAACCCCTGCTGAGACTACCTGCTGTTAGAATTGTAAATGATACCCGTAAGCTCGCTTCACCATGTGCAAACTTTTGTTTACAGAAATTGTGTTTTAAATTTCATGAGTGATTGTTTACTGAAAAATAAAAAAAATGGCTTAATTAAATTATCTTTAATTTTTAATTCTTGTTTAGAATAACAAAAAATTATTTCCGATTATTACTTTTACTTCTCTAATAATGTTATGAAAGTAATAATCTCCGTTCGTGTATATCTACATTCGATTGAGAATGTATTTTTTTATATTGAAGATACTTGTAGTATCTATTTATTTATTAGACCTCCTCTTTACCTCACAACGTTTCAATTCGGACATTTCAATTTTTTTTAAATTTATTTTGAGTACATCATTACACAAGAAAAGTTATTAAACAAATAGCAAATTACATGCTCTACAACTTTTATCTAAACTATTTCATACTATTATTATTTTGTTTCCTCTTAGAACCGAATGTTTTTTTTGCTGTTGGTAGTTTTTCTCCGTATATCGCATACATAACCAGTACGTTTTTTTTTTTAATTTGGCGACGAAGTTGGCGTTGACATTTTGAAATTGTGAACCTGTCGACGTACCACAACTGAATTTGTTTGACAACTAAACTCTAATCATTTATGCTTTTATGTATTGTAGATGCTGTACGTGATTCATTTCCATCAATTAAAAATCAAATAATGGAACAAGCTGCAATGGATGGTTTCGTTCGGCACAACGAAGATTTTCTCGTCGGCAGTTGCATAATTTGAATATAACGTATTGCACTGAAAAAGTTTATTTTAAATTAAAAAAATTAAAAATTTAGAAACGAAAATTTATTAATAAAAAAATTTATAGTAAGTGTTAAATCAAATCAATCATTGATAACGTAATAAAATTAAGATACAAATTTCTAGTACCAATCTAATTTCAATTAAGAAAAATTATTTCATTTTTGTAGACAAAGCTTTTTCATTTAATTCAATTAAGTAGGTAGTAAATAGAATTTCTTTGTTAGTTGTAAGCGTTAAAATTAAAATAGGTAATCTGCAGTCTAAATAAAAGAACTGTTTATGTGAAACGTCCGGTTGAATTGGACAAAATATCACGTATTGGATATAATATACTGACATTCAGGCACCGCGAAGTAAGATAACAGCGATAACTAGAATTTGTGTGTGAACATCTTTGAAGGACAAAATGAAAACAGGAAGGCAGAGGAGAAATTATTATTCAGACGAAAAAACTCGATGTAAAGATGATGAACCGCCAAGACGTAAGAATAAAAAGCGCGAGAATTCGAAGTTAAAATATTGAACTGTTAAGACGTTAGAAGAAATAAAGTGAAAAATAATACGGCAAGAGAAAAAAACCACAAAAAAATTTATGGGCTTGCCTATTATTTTCATTATGGTTGGTAAAACGTTAAAATTAACGTTATAGTGTATTAGGGTAAAGTATTAAAAACAAAAACCCAAATACGATTTGTATTTCTATTCGGCATTTCCTTAAAGATCATTGACGCTCGAGTGACCCAAATGCGTGTGGAGATTAGTAGCTCAAAAACAACAAAACTGTGAACGGTTCAACGCAAATTCCTAGTAGCCACCCTGTACAATCCTACTTACAGAAGATGCAGCGAGACGAGACCGTGAAAAATTCCCGCCGGTAAATCTTTAATTTTGTTACCATACAGAACTCTAAAGAATATTTTATCTTAATAACGGACACAACATTAACAATAACCCTTACAAAAAAGTTAACGCTTTTAAACCTTGAAATGCGTCGGGTGCGATTTTGGAAATTTTATTGTTGCTCAAATCGCTAAAAAGGTTAAATGTGGTAATTACACGCACTTAAACTTATTTAAATAGCTCTTACATTCCTCGAAGTCGTTTATGTTCAGCCTTTATGGGAATCTTGGTAATGTCCTTTAATTATAGTCGTCTGACAATATGTAGCAAAAATATTAACGCAATTAAGTAATTTGCATCTAATGCGAAGACCAAAGAATTAAAAATGATTGATTGTTTCTCAGTTCAATGTCACTAATGCGCTATACTTTTATTATACAGCGAGGTTTTTTTGCAAAGAACATAGGGAATATTTTGCCATTGATTGACATGGACTTTGTAACGGTTGTAGTTTACAAATAATAATAAAGGAAAGCGACGGCTCTAGCGATACAACCTAGAGAGAAGAACAATACTATTTGGCTTGAAAGAGCGCACTAAATTCCTGGAAGATCCCGTATTTGTAATAGTTAGCACAACAGTGTACGGCTTAGTCGATGAGTTGGGGAGGTTCTTGAGGAACTAAAAAGAAATAAACTGCTGCCTAACGAGGCGCCACCTGCTGGGTAATAGAAAAACATAAAACCGATCAACAGGAATTCCAATAGGTTTTACTTATGGTCTAATACGCTAAAACAAACACAAATTAGAGACAAATAGACACTTAAATGTAGCAAATAAAACTTACAGTACTAGGAAAATATTAGAGAAGTGAGAGATTCTGTCGCATAAGACTTACGGGCGTTAGCAACAACAAATTAATTACAGCTCGCAATCAATATGTCTAAATTTAGTTAAGCTTTTGTTTGTTACACCCCAAATTAAAGTTAGCGTTTCAATTGAGGATTGGTTACTAAGGAAACTCGACGTACACACGTCACTTACACACGTTGACTTAAAAACTAAACTTAAACTCGGACTAGCACGGTAAGTAGCTCCCGCCAACCCAACAGGCCTTTTTTTTAGCTTCACCTATTTTATCTAAAGCGCCCAATCTCTTATGGAGCTAGTAAAAAACAAAACCGAGCGTCGGTGGTGGAGTCTACCCCGAATAAAAATTTACTTATATACTAGGGATTCAAATCGTTTAATGTCACATCTACGTGAGCTTCATACGCATGAATAGTGAATTGGTTTCTTAAACAGTACACTTAGCTGTGTTCTGAGGTATGCAGTTCCGATAAGAAAGGTTCTTGCTAACGACAGTAGTTGACAGCTTTAGAAGGTCGGTAGCCACAGGATTTTCCTTAGAAGTACTAGACGACGAAACCCGGAAGGCAGATATGCTCCCTCGAAGCAGCAGGCACGCAGCGTGAACGACCCATCAGCCGTTTGAGTTCATCGGCCGTTGGCAGCTTCAATGTAGGCAAAACCGTGGTAATCGTCAAGTTTTATAGCGAAGGATTTTTAACTAGCGATTTCAGCACCCCCAGGAATTATCCAGATTGTAATACACAAGTAGAGTATCAGGTCAAGACACGTGCTAAAGCATACGTCGTAATTAGAAATAATACAACCACGAAAGGAAAGAAAACAACGTGTACTTACGGTGAATGCGGTGGGACTTAAATTTACACACCAATTCGACTTTTTATGAAACACACATCAATAATTTGTGTAAAATTTTAGCTTCGAAATGCACGTCGAACACCCATGTACAAGAAGGAAGTAGGAAAATGTCCGCTCGTCGTCTCGATAAATGTTGTGAATTAACGGATCCACCAATGGGAAAATACATAGCGTGCGCGGCAAATTTGATTTTCATCGTAACGTGCAACTCACGATAAATGTTATTAAGAAGGCTTGCGACATACGTTCGAGTTCGAGAAATTTGAACCGTAACAACTTAAAAACTTAAAAAAATTAAACATAGAAACCCAGAAGGGATTATTTATGTAGGTCGATAATTAAATACATTCAAATTTTGAACCACATCTTGTTTTATTATAACAATTGGTAATTAATGTATATGTTCACGAAAATTACAATTGTATCGTGTTTGTTTGGAATGAAAACAAGATTTTGCTAAAAATTTCAATGTGTTTCTAAATTATTAACATAAAATCAAGCCGCTCATTAATTAACGATTGCAAGAAATTTTGAAAAAAAAGTCCATTGTTCCTCATACATCAATGACAAAATAATTATATTTTCTATTAATTGCTCTTTAAAAATTTTACTGTTTTAACCTGATTGTTATTTTATTTATTATAAAAAAAAAGGAAATACAATAAAATAGAACACTACCTCATTAGACGTTAATTTTGAAAAAGGACCCCCCCCCACCCATTTTAAATTTAGTCTTGAGTGTTTTGTGCTCAGGCACTACAGTAAAAAAAGACAATAAATTAATTAACACATACACTACTTATCAAGACGTTGGATTCAACTGCACTTACATTTGACACTGAGAGCTCAAAAAATTATGGTTGTCTCAATAATTCGTTGAGCATAATTACAGAATATTCATTCTGTTACTTATTAAATTAGAATACATGCAAAACCTATAAAAATTAAGTGTTTCAGAATAAATATTCTATCTCAAGAATGAGAATGTTTTCTTTCTATTATTGAAAATCATTTCAGAATTACTACATTTCACTAATGGTCGTGGAGAAAAGTTGTGTTTGTAATAACGTATTAGTGAATCGTTAACTTGTATTATAATTATAGGCGTTTTTTTTTATTATATTAATATATGATTATCATATTATCAAAAACGAGAAACTTTATAGCTGAAAATGTAGAATTTAGTATAAATTTTTTATAAATTTATATTCAATATTAATGGAATTACGTCAACAAAAACGTACATTTACGAAACTTCATTGCGCATTCGTTACGTAGACTAGTCCGAATTTTCTACATTATGCATTACATCTGAACTCATTTTTTACGCAATGCATTACGTTTGAACTTAAACGATGTTGCAGATCTGTTAGCTATTTAAATTTTGTATTTTCTATGTTAACTGTTACATTAGAACTATGAAACTTACAATAAGTATTTTTGATAATATTGTTAATTTAACTAATAAAGAATGTTATGCGTTACTTTATGAGCACACACAAAACTATTGTATTTTTGTCCACCCTGTACCAATTGGAATCAACATGTGATACATTTTGGAATCAGCTCAGCTAGAGTAATCCAAAAATTGAAACAAAATGAGGGTGTTCCATAAAAAATAATGACGGTGACGTCATTACTCGAAAGTTATTTACCCTGTATATTAGATTATTATTTTAAAATACGGTAAATTAAAATCAAAAATCGACGTGTTTCAGGATTATTTCTTAAAATGGTCTGTTTAGCTAAAATTGAATTTGTCCATACATTACGGACACACTGTATGTGAGTGAGTTAAGTTGTTTAGGATTAGATCGAGGCAATTTGACAATTTGTAAAGTGTTTATTTTCAATATTTCGTCAATGAGATATTGGATTCATCGGGAAAATAAATTCATTACATGAACAGAAGGAATTTGTTTAATAATGTACCATCTAATTAAAAAATGTTACTAAATTGTAAATAAAGATGTGAAGTAAATCCAAAGGTAATAAAATCACTGTTAGCGGTTGTGAATCTCAACATAAAATACATACGATGCCTATTTTACCAAAAATAGTTTGATAATGCTTCTTTGTTAAACTGTCTTTCATGTAATAAAGAGCCCATTGGAATCGCAAATTTTCAAATTCAATTTAATAGTGTAATGGATGTAATGAACAAACCTTCATACATTTGGAAATGGGCTTTCTATTCGCATCTCAACTTTCCAAATTTCTCTGTTATACAGGGTGTTTCAAAATTCAGTACAAATATTTTAATGGCGTACTCTTGAGATGAAAATAAGACTTTTTTTCCTATAAACATGTGTCCTAAAATACATCCTCTTCGAGCTACAGCCATCTTATATGCGGAGAAGGATGAAGGGCTGTGTTGTAGCTGGCGGAGGACATTTCCAGCATTTGTCATAAACCATCAATTTCTTTGTTTTTAATGAAATTAAAATAAATTCAAACCACTTTGCTTTATCGTTGTTTTTATAGTTAATTTAAAAAAAAACAATTTCGTTTCACAATAATCCTTGTTCCTCTAACAACTATTATCTCGAAAACAGTTAATTGTATAAAACAAATGTAAAAAACCTAAATCTTAGATATTTGAATGTCCAAACAGATGAAATACTCATTTTTAAAATTTATAAACCGAAACATAAAATATTTCCGTTTAAATGTTTAAATGTCAATCGTTTTACTGAACAGTTAGTTGCTATGAACGTCAGCGTAATCACATTGCACTTTCAAAGCCATTAAACGTTGACGCTAAAGGTAATGGATATGTATTAGTTTAAACAAGAATGGTACGGTGTAATCATGACTTCAGTAAAACGTCAGTTAACTAACAGTTCAGTAAATTTCATAGTTGATTAAACTTAAAAAAAAATCGACAAAGCTTCAGACAGGCAGTACAGTAAACTTTTATCAATGCCACAGCAATTAAAATATATGCGGTATAAACAGTGTCAATCAGTTGATTTAAATCAGAAACAAGTTTTAATAAATATTTAAACCTTGACCGATTGTTACAATAACGACGTTGTATGGAGTGGATTGTCGTTACTTCCTAATAGTATCAACAAAATATTAAAAATAATATGAAATTTTTAATTATGTAAAAGAAAATTATTTTACATCGCAACTGATTAGGATAGTAAAAATATAAGTACAAGTACTCTTTGAGATAATGGAGTCATAGAAAATCAATTTACTAAATACAAAAAATTTAGCTAGAAAGAGTGAAAATAAAATTTTCTTTTACGTATCTAAAAAATTGTTTAAATAAAAAACATCGTATTCCAAAAAATAACAAACAGATGTTTATGATAGAACAGATACTATGAGTTATTATTATGTAAGAATTGAGGCTTCTACGGCCTGAGGCATTGTTAAAACAAAAACGTTTTCCGCGATCGGACTACGGTTACCATTTCTACACGGTCCAATCCCGGAATCTAAGTAATTGCCCAACATCAGTCAGGGTTTAGGAAACATAGATGAACATTGGACCAGCTTGTTTATGTAGGGCGTGCAGTTCTAGACTCCTTCCAAAATAGAGAACACACTGTAGCTGTGATGTTTGATCTTGACATTGCATAATTGAAGCCTCAATGGTAATATTGTTAAATTTGTTGCTTCTTTCTTGAGCGACAGGAGCTTTAAAGTGGGAGTAGGTGATGTGATGTCGACTAGAAGGACTCTATAAAACAAGTGCAAAGAGCTATGAACTGCACAGCCAACAAGACCACTGGAGTTTCTATAATGGAAGCCTTTGCAGGATACAAAGGTCACCATTTGAATAACGCAAAGATTATTAATGCAGTTGAGAAAAATTTATTGCAAGATTTGGATCTGATGATGTTGCGAAAAGAGATAAAAGCATCGATATTCGAAGATTAAAAGAAACGAAAAGAAAGATATCATAAAACGCCAGCAAAGGCTATTCACTACAAAGTGAACGATGTAGTAATAGTCCTCAAAACTGATGCTACATCCACATGTACCACTCGAATACTTCTTTCAAAGTTTAAAAGTCCATTCAAAGTGACAAAGGTCCTTATGAAAGACCGTTGCGAAGTGGAAGATGTTCGAGAGGGACGCAAGAAATACAGGACCGTAATGGCGGTAGATAAGTTGATGCCATGGGTTCTATACCGAGATGGTTCCGGTGAAGATATAAAGCAAGGTAAGAGAAAGTTTAAGACTGACAAAGTGTCAGTAAATCAAAGTTTAAGACTGACGAAGTGTCAGAAAGACATAGTTTAAGACTGACAAAGTGTTAGTAAAACAAAGTTCAAGACTGACAAAATGTCGGTAAGGCAAAGTTTAAGGCGGACAAAGTGTCAGTAAAACAAAGTTTAAGACTGACAAAATGTCAGTAAGACAAAGTTTAAAACGGACAAAGTGTCAGTAAAACAAAGTTTAAGACTGGCAAAGTGCCAGAAGTTAAAGTTTAAAACTGACAAAGTGTCAGTAAGTCCAAGTTTAAGTCTGACAAAGAGTCAGTAATTTAAAGGCAGTTTGGATCAAGTCTCATAACAATAACAGATAAGTATCATGTTTCTAAAGGTGATTGCTTATGACATGTTCTTTGTTTCTCAGATGAACAAGCAGTCGAGGACGATCTGCATGGTTAGCATGGTCGAATATGATCGGTAAGGAGAACTCGAGCAATCTCGACATATACTGGAATTCGATCAAGAGTAAGAATAAGAAAAAGCGTTGTCGCGGATGTTAAAAAAAACGTATTATATACAGGGTGTCTCAGAAATAAGTATATTAATTTTAACCACTAATCTAACTCATTAAAATTAACAACTTTTCTATGTGGCATTTTTTCGAAATCTCAAGATTGTTTTTAATCCCCCCATAAATTAACGATACCTTTATGTACTGTTGTAATTGAGGGCAGCAATAATAGGACAAAACATATCTTATTTAGTGCTAGGAAACGTTGCCTATTTTTGGTATTTTTAATGAAAACAGTACATAGAGGACTCGTGAATTTATGGGGGCAGGGAATTAAAAACAAACTTGAGATTTCGAAAAAATGGCACATAGAAAAGTTGCTCATCTTGATGAGTTGGATTAGTAATTAAAATTAATGTACTTATTTCTGAGACACCATGTATACTATACTTTAAAATTGTATTATTTCGTTACTATTGACCTTATAGTAAATATTTTTTGTGACTTCATTTTATAACAAATATATTATATGTTTATACAGGGTGTAACGAAAATGGAGTTCATAAATTAAACTACATAATCTAGGGCTAAAAATAACTCGATTGAACCTAACTTACCTCAGTACAAATGTGCATGCAAAAAAAGTTACAGGGTGTCAAAGTTATAATTTTTGAAAAGTTTTTTGGTAATATTTCCCTTAATAAAAGCACGATTTCAACAAAATTTGGTATTCAGCAGTTTTTCAGCATGAGAAATCCGAATAACAAAAAACAAAGTATAAATGAATTTTTTTTGTAAATAAGTAAGATTAAATAAAAATTTTGGGACCTGCGAATAACTTAAAAATTCATTTATACTTTATTTTTTGTTATTCGGAATTTTCATAATGAAAAAGAGGCCGTATCTCGATAACAACTGAAGATTCAGTGTCAATTTTCTTGGAAACGGTTGGCCGAATCGACATCTTTCAAGTACATTTTTTTGAACTCATCACATCAAGGAATGAAAATCTTCAAACAACAATACAATATACCGAGGGGAAAAAAAGTTATGATCATTTCAATGTACGCAAAGTGCTGCTGGTGGCGCTCTCTACAATGTACATCAAAACTGTGATTAGATTTAGATTTCTCATGCTAAAAAACTGCTGAATACCAAATTATAACTTTGACACCCTGTAACTTTTTTTGCATGCACATTTGTACTGAGGTAAGTTAAGTTCAATCGAGTTATTTTTAGCCCCAGAATATGTGGTTTAATTTATGACTTCCATATTTGTTACACCCTGTATAATGTAATGCAATTAAATTAGGTATTAAACATAAAACGATTTCATAACTTAACTAAGCAAAAATAGATTTCTAAGATACCATACAAGCATTGAATAAAACTAAAATTAGTTTTCTGTTTATAAATAAAGCATACGTTTGTTTAAATTTTAAAGTTAATAAAAGAATGTTTATTTGAACACTAGTTTTAAAACTACTTAAATTTATTATGAACAGATGGGCCCAGAATTGAAAACGTAAACAACATAAAACAAAGGCTTTATTACTGAATCAAAATATTAATTTTTATTTTTATATAATACATTGGTTTCACATAAATTTTTTAATTAAAATTGTAATTTTTTTTGACATCAGTACTAACGACGGTATCGTTTAAATAGCTTTAGCAATTACGCACAAATGATAAACTACATGGCTAATTTACGTAATCAGCAGACTCTGCAATTAAACTAATTAAAATTTGTTAAATTCGTATAAAGGAAATTTATAAACGGTTCGAAACCCCTTTCGAGAAACTGCCTTATTTAATATTACGCAAAATTATTATGAATTCAGTATTATGTCATGGATTCTACCACAACGGTTAATTTGTTAACTTAATTTCTATATTATTTAGTTATTAATTGCCTTACAGATGAATTGCCCTCCTACAGGCCATTGAAACAAAAACTGAAATTTTAACTTTATTGTATTTTGTTCATGAGAGATAAAATTTATTCATAAATTAATCTGATATACTACTGCTGACATTACCACTTTATTGAATATGAATAATAAATTCTAATTCTATTGTCAAGCTAAAAAGTTAAATACCCTTAACAACGAATACCATTGTTTCAGATATATCAAATGTAACAGTTACTTTTTATCATTAATTGCAAAAAAAATTTACTTCAACAATTCACATTTTCTAGCATCATATTGGTCACACAGATATTTCAATTAATTGAATTTGATTAATTATTTGGAAAATTACTTGCATCAAAATTAAATGACACTCAAACAGAAATAAATTTGAAAATATCTATAATTTGATTAAAGGTAATCAAAAAGAATAAACTGTACGTAAAGAAAGATTAAATATTGGTATGTACTAACTCACGCCATTTTTTCTAGGGAAAATGTTTCAAAAAACAATCATAAAAATAAAAATACACATAATCGTTTTGTCCTACAAATACATACAAATTATATCATCTCAACAGAGGTCCATAGCCCATGAATTGAGCTTTTGATCACAATAATCCTTCCTACATATAAGGTACTCTATTGTTTTTATAGTACTACCACCAAAAAATAAACTATAGAGAAACTCCACTCGATTGTCGGCACGTTGATGTTGGTTCTTATAATGGCGTTTCTTATTAATTCTAATGGCGAATTTAAATGGGTTTACTAATAACGCGGAATAAAAAACTGCCAGAAAAAAATACACTCATAGAAAGCCGGAAAAAAGAAAGCCAGCGAGCAGAAAAAAGTTGCCTGAAGTGAATGTCTAAAATGTCATTTTAAGCGACCAAACGATCGAACTTTTGATACCTCAGCGCAGAGGCCTAACTCGAGTAATTCTAACTCCTGGGGCATAATGAGAAAATAAATGCTCACCATAAGTGAGACTGGATTAATATATTTACCAAACATTATGATGCAATATATTTTCTTTCATTATTGACCTCTAAAGAAAACAATAAAAAATGTGAAAATATCCTATAATTCTAACATTGACCGATTTTACCTGTTGCACCAACAAACTACGATTTAACAATTTTAATTCTCTTATTGTTAACTATGCATCTGAATATTCTTCAAGGAACACTTGTCAACCATAAAACTGTCATTGCTTTGTACGGGTACCTGCTTTGTACAGAGTGGGGCATTTTTGACACTTTTAAAGGGAAACTCCTTCATCCAATTGAGATAGGCAAAAACTGATGTCGGTGTCTGAGGCTTATTTTTAATGAGAAACACAATGGCAAAAACCGCATGGCGATATCCATTGTAGTGTCGGAGATACAGGGCGATTTTCGAATATCTGCATTTCAGAAAAATGTCTGTAAATTGTTTCCTGTTGGACATTTTCAATTTCTGTAAAAACATTGCTTCAGCACCCATTTTTTACGTAGACTTCAATTCCGTTTTCAAAATGAGTATACGGGCTCACGTCAAAAAGTAATCGTACAAAACTTACTATTTTTAAATAAAATGCCCTATATGTTTTTAACTATTTTATTTCTCTCATAAATACCCATTTCAAAAATATAACACACTTTATACTTCACTTTATTGTTTTATTTTTTAAGCATCTTAAGTTTTTGCGCATTTTGAATATGTCGTGCTTGAACGGCGTAGGCATAACTTTGTCATTCTGTTCAATGAGCAACGTAATGGAGAAAACCACTTATCGTTATCTATTGTAGTTTGAAAGATACAGGGTGATTCTGTAAAATCTGGATTTTTAAAAAATGTCTGTGGTTTTTGAAATGGGTATTTATGAGAGAAATAAAATAGATAAAAATATACAGAGCGTTCTATTTAAAAAAAGTAAGTTTGGTACGATTACTTTTTGGGGTGACCCCATGCTCATTTGAAAACGGCATTGGAGTCTACGTAAAAAGGAGTGCTGAAGCAATGTTTATGCAGAAATTGAAAATTTCCAACAGGAAACAATTTACAGACATTTTTCTAAAATGTAGATATTCGAAAATTACCCTGTATCTCCGACACTACAATGATATCGCCATGCGGTTTTCGCCATTGTGTTTCTCATTAAAAATAAGCCTCAGACACCGACATCAGTTTTCCTATCTCAATTGGATGAAAGAGTTTCCCTTTAAGAGTGTCAAAAATGGCCCACTCTGTTCATGATCGGTTTTGGCAAACGTAAAAAATTGCCTTTTATTAAATAAGATAAATACAATTAATTAAACAAATTCCAAAATATTAATTGTTTTATAAAATACGTATACGTACAGGGTGTCCTATTTTCAATGTAATTGGGGGGTTTTAGGTATTTTGCAAATTGTTATGGAAAAACCGTGGTCCAGACCCTCGGCCTGATTATTAAGACAAATTCAATGGTCTAAACAGCACTTCGATATCTCGACTCGTTTGGGAGATACAGAGTGTTTTCTTTAAAGCTTCATAACTTTTTTGTTTGTGAATATTTTTTATTTTAACCAAAACATGCATTTTTTAATATACAATTTAATGGCGTACCCAAATTTATTATGGCTTAATTTGTTTTCGAGTTACAGACATGCATTTTTTTAAATGGAAACCATAGTTGGCTATAACTCCATTGATTTGAGATTTCTGAAAATATATAGTTTCATACAATTATCTCGGCAAATAATGAAATTATAAACGATTTTTGAAAAACACCTCTTGATCGAAGTCAAATGTATGGTTGGTCAGTAACTCGAAAACGAATTAAGCTAGAATACATTTGATACGACATTGCATTGCATATAAAAAAATGCACAAAAAATGTATTCGTTAAAATAAAAAATATTCACAAACAAAAAAGTTATAAAGTTTTAAAGAAAACTCAATACACTCTCTATCTCCCAAAGAAGTCGACATATCAAAGTGCTGTTTAACCATTGAATTTGTCTCAAAAATCGGGCCAAGGGTTCCGATGACGGTTTTTTCCTATCAATTCATGAAATACCTGAAATCCCCCAAATTACATCAAAAATCGGACACCCGGTACGACGTTGAATATTTTAAATTATTTTAACAATAAGTTTTGTGAAACCTAGTGTCGACTCGTGTGAACGATCACGTACGTAAATGCATTTGCATTAAGCAACTTTGTCGACAGATATGTAAAAGCAGCTACTTCAATTATTATTCACAATATTAACATTAATTGGAGAACCACTACAGTATACCGGGTGATTCAGCTAACCAGTTCATTAGAAGTTTATGGACTTCCCGTAGAAATATTTGTTTAAAGATTTGGAATTGGGGATTGCTCAAAAAGTTCTATTTAATTAAAATATTTCAGTTCTTCGAACACTTCCGGTTACACCGGAAATGGCTACCAACTTTCTTATTTTAAATGGAATGATATATTTTTTTGTATATTTGGATTCTACGCTAAAATCTGAGTTACTTTCATGTAGCACAACCTATATGAAAAATCAATAGTTTTCATTTTTTGAAAAAAATTGGTTTTGTAGTATTGTTTTCAAACGCTTGTCAATGATTGAAAAAGAAAGTTATAGTAACAAAATTTGGGCTATATTTAGGAGGACTGTTAAGTTTTTAAATGATGTGTAATTTGACATCTCATTATTTACAGGGTGTTCAAAATGTTTGGCTAAATCTGACTAACTTCAATTACCCAAAAGTCAATTTTTTTAAATGGAACACCCTGTATCTTGTTGCTCTATGTGATGGAGAATTAAGTGGTCTTTCAATCTTCATAAGGGTTCCCTATACCTATCTGTTACCATTTTCCTGCTATCGATGTATTTACATTCGACACACAATATTTCTCTATTTTATTAAATAATTTCTGACTAGTGGCCTGTGAAAATTAAAACAATGTGCCTTATTTATCAAACTTGTAAACGTCGACGTGACACATTATACACGATATGGAAATCCACCAAGAATATTCGAATGAAGACATACTAAATTTATTTTTTATTCATGCAGAATGTTACAAGATTATTGAAAAAAACTTGACGTTTGTTTAACGAGAGATATCCACACTTGCGACTTCTAAATAAAACTACGTTTAAGAGAATAGAAGCAAATTTTACACAATTAGGAATTCAATGTACTAGAACACGCCCCAAGGTAGTCACCGGTGATGAAGATAACGAAATAAATGTATTGGCATATTTTAATGCAAATCCACATGCATCGATCAGAGCTGCGTCTGAAGATTTGGGACTGTCCTACTCGCCGATACAGAGAATTTTGGCACAACGTAAAATGCATGCTTTTTCTATTATAAAATTACAAACTTTCCGCCCAGGTGACGAAATACGTCTTAAGCATTTTGTGAAAGCACTTTATTAAAACGCAGGAAAACCCAAATTTTTGAAAAAATTATTTAGACTGATGAGTCAAAATTTAGTAGAGAAGGAATCATTAATAAGAAAAATTGGCATTATTGGGCAGAACAAAATCCTCGGATGGTGCGCGATGGTAACTTTCAAGACACATTTAGTTTTAATGTTTTTTGTTTAATTATGGATAATCGTGTTTGTTTTGAAGTGAATGACAAAAATTTAAATTTTCGCAAATATTTAGAAATTCTTAGAGGAGTGGTTTCAAATTTTTGGAAAATTTACCCCTAAATCTTTTTAATTCATGTTGGTACCAAATGGATGGTGCTCCAGCCCATTCAACCCATTAGGTTTATCAAGAATTATCCCATATGTTCGAAGATCGTTGGTTTGGACTTAAAATATTTTCAGATCTGTAGCTATACAGGGTGTGCCAAAAGTTGCTATCAACATTCTTATTTTAAATATATATATATTTATAATTCCTTTTACTAGGGTGGATTGGTCATGTAATTGTGAGTCTACATAATCTATTATGTTTATCTTATTTTTAACTGTTCTTGACAAACCGATTTTAACAACCTATTTGAAAAATCGATTTTAATATACGATTTTCGAGAAGTAACCGTTTAATCAATTTTTTCTAAAGTTCGTATAGGATAATCAACAACAAAGATTTTGTGATCCCACATTGCTTATTTTGCAACAATTGTTAGTTTGCTTTGGATCCTTTTGATATCAAGTTTCAGGTTAAATACTTTTTCCCTTCAAGGTACGAAAGTGTTAGTAACAAATGTATGGGTATCTATTTATTCGTATGGTACATTATACAAATATTGTATTGTGATGTAAGTGTTATGTATGGTGCCCCAGAAGATCAATATAAACCTGTATAGTGTGGTGACAAAACTATGTGCAATAGTGGATTGGTTCGTCTTCACAAAGCATTTACTCCAAGGTTTAGGAAAACCACTAAAACCTATACATGCCAACCCTTACCCACCCTAGTATATATAGGTATGGTGTAATGGAAATTGTTGGGGCGCTGACTTTTGTATACATTGATAAGTTTGTTAAATTATTATCATTTTGTAAGCGCAGAAGTTAAAATTTATTTTCATAACTCTTTAAATTGTATGTAAACGTTTCAACATTAATTTTTAAACAGTCTCTTCAATCCGCATTACTAGATCATCTACATAATTTAAGCATTTTCAAAGTAAAGGTTATGTTTCCTCCAAAAATTTTAACAATTTGGTCTAGTTCCACAGGACACCATTTACTTCTTTTCTTATGTAAATATAAGTAATATTTAATTATAATCGGTATAAAATTGTGTCAAATAAAATTCTAACTATCCATTATAGTTGTCCAATAATTTATAATCAAAAGTCTGTGTTCAATGTAATTTTTATGTAATCCGTCCGTCAATCACTATTGTTGTATTACTAATCACGTTTTTCTAAATAAATCTAGCCTTGACAAAGCTCCAAGAAAAATATCGAAACGTCTGCAATTTCAACAATTTGAGTTGTTTTTGTGCTTCCACCTTCACCTAGAAGGGGTTTCAGATCAAATTTAGAATTGTTAATTATTTTCTTTTTGTTCCTTGTACTTTTTTGTGTAAAGTAATTCTAACGAATATGAAATGAAAATACTGAGAATAAGTGAAACGCGCTAGCCAGGAATACCCAGTAAACCCAGAGGAATATGAACCGAAGGATATCATTACGACCTAGAATAAGTGATAGTATGTTTACCATGTTTACCAGTTTCAGATAATGTCATGTCATGCAAGCCCAATTAAGAAAAAACTCGAAAGATTTTCTAATTCTTCAGTGACATAACATTTTATACAATTTTGTTAATGAAATGTTTGCATAACCAGGAATATCGGCTACTCTTCATATAAATTTTGAATCATTTTCGATGTTGATATTTAGTTTCAGATCACCAATTTCTTGAAAAAACTACCCACAGAGCTGCATTATTTTTAACTATGAATTCTTATGTCGCGGTTTACTGGTGAAAATAGAATCTTCATGCACATTTACATAAAGTAAAGTAGCAGAAGAAGCACCTACAAGCACTAGTAGGTAGTTGACATTCTAGATATCAACTTAAGATCAAGTGTGATTAATGACCAATGGGACTATTCACCAAAAATCAGCATGAAAAGTGCACGACTGAATAAAGTGAGCGAGAACTCACTTCCACTTCCACCGCCGCGCCGGACTCATTGTTAAAACAAAAACGTCTTCTGGGATTGCAACGTGTCGAAATGGCAACCATAGTTGCCACTGTTTCGCCACCTATCCTAATGGGATTTATCAGGGCGAGAAACTTAAAACAAACAAACGAAAGTTCGAAGTAGACTACTAAAAGTCAGGTAATTAACTTATAAACCTAACCAGGTTCTAGACTTCTTTAGGTCTAGAACCGAGCCAGATTCTAGACTTTCTTCAGTCTAAACTTGGTTGACAAGTTGATTACCTAACTTTTAGTAGTCTACCTTAAACTTTCGTTTGTTTTTTTCAAGTTTCTCGCCCCTTACAATAGATGGCGAAACTTTATAACTACCATTTTGACACGGAAGGCGTTTTTTGTTTTAAAGATGTTCAATGATGTTTATTTATTGTGTAAGTGCCTTAGATACTATTTTACCTAATCAAGAAACATTGATTTTCTTAGGGGTTAACGCGACTGTAACACAATGTTTTATCCATCATTCGCACTCATTTAGAAATTAGAAGGACTTGATATCTCACTTTATCTCAGGCACTTTTAAAAATTAAATTAAAAAAAAACCTTAAATACAACTGAAGGTACTTTAGACGAAACCTCTCGATACTGTATAATAAACATCGTTGAAAGTCACGAAAACAAGTATATAGATTATTTGCGTACAGATTCAAGAGAGATTTTGCAAGAAATAATTATCACTGTTTCAACGAGTAACCAAATTCCTCACTAAAGTTTAAGTTCTAATTCATCCACAACTAAATTAACTTGTAGAAGCGGAAATGCAGATTTGTAAAGTTAATAAATACTAATTGATAACAATCATACACAATGTTGTTCTATAACAGTAATAGAAAAATATAATTAAAAATAACAAGAAAAATATGATATGGAAGTTTAGAGATCCATAAAAACAATACTTTTCAGGGTATAATAATGTGGCCATTTAGGAGTTGCTGCTTACTTATTGCAGTGCTTTCACGTATATTATTTTTGTGGTATTTCAAAAAATGTATTGTATTTGACATAATATTAACGCCTTTAATTTTTTTTCAAAATCCTTCTCATCACACCTTCAACAATCAATAGAAAATTCACATAGCTAACACATAGTACATGAAAATACATATTGATTCTGTTTCAACAAAGTTTGAACGTTACAACTGCACTTATACCGTGCTTGAGAGTACATAGAGTTCAAAATTAAACAAAGTGCCTTATAGAATAAATAACTACACGCTTGTGTGTTTAGTAAACTATGTTTCTAAGAATTTTGAATAAAATAAATCAAAGTTCCATAAAAAAATATCAAGAGCGTCTGTAACTAATCTTAAAGGAAGCTAATCCACACAAATTAATGTTTGTAAAAACTTAAATTTAAACAAAACTGAAATTACAGTTGCTTAAGTTAACAAGAAAATTCAAACTGTACGCTTTGAATCATTTAGCAATGTTTGTGCAAAACTATATATTAACCGCTAACCGTTTGGTTTGATTTTTGTTTATTGCCACAAAAGAGCTCATACGCATACGTTGTAAGACCAACTAATTCTGTAATGTGAAAATACACAACTCTAATTTAACATGTTATTTTTATGTTCTGGTGGTTGCCAGCTCTATTTGAACTACAGTATTTACGAGTTCCGTATAAGTATATGTTATTTTAATTTTTTGCCCATATAAGTTCTGGTGTGTATATTAATTTCTAGGGATAATTTGGTTGTTTGGCATATTTCTTATCTTGGTTAGTATTTCATAATTTTATGTTTACGAAATACCTATACAAAATGTTTTTTATACAGAGTGGAACAAAAGTCTGGAAACGCTCAATTATCTCACAAATGGGTAGTACGAGATTGTACAACATTTTGGATAAGTATATTTTGGGATTCGAAGATTCCGGATTTAACATCTGCAATGTTGCCAGATTTACCGTTTTTCTGATATTATTACTAACTTTAATTTTTTAAATAGATCACCCCGTATATTGTATCATTATTGGAATGTCCCCTTCAATACGAGTTCAACCATAATATAACACTCAATATTTAATAAAGTCAGGAAGGTCTTAAATTAAATAAAGCTGTCCGTGCAAAATAGAATTCAAGTAATTAAATCTGGCAACATTGCAGATATCAAATCTGGAATCTTTGTATCCCAAAATATACTTATCAAAATGTTGTACAATTCGTACTACCCATTTGTGAGATAATTGAGCGTTTCCAGACTTTTGTTCCACTCTGTATAAATCTTTAGCATAGCGTTATTTAAATGATATCTACTTCAAACTTGCAACCTAGTGGTTTTTGACGTTGCCAATTAAGAACATGTTATCCATTAAGCGTTAAATCCAGAGGGGGGCCCCTACTTTGAAACTTGAAATTTCCCCTACCGTTTACGCTGCCCTTAGAAATATATATATAACGACGTGCCAAAAAAAAGGCCATTGTGGCGCTATCTGTTTTTAGTGCATAATGGATAACATATTCTTAAATGACAACGTCGAAAACCGTTAGATTTCAAATTTGACATAAATATCATTTAAATTCGCTCTCTATGCTAAAAAATCAAAATAACAAAACTCGTTTCTTAACGGAGCAAAATTGAACTACGTTAAATCGTCATATTTTTGCCCAAAAAATTTACTCTTGCGGTATTTTTTTATTTTTTTTTATTTTATTTATTTTATTTATTTATTACCCGACATCGGTATAATCTTTCCAATTATTGTTTTAGTGACCGGTTGCTGATGATATATATTTCATAAGCTTCCAAAAAAGGCTTTGATCTGAGGGGTTTCCAGGGGCTTATTCAGATGACAGCTATAACTTGAATTATCTACAAAAATAGAGATAAGTTAACCCTAACACCTTTCTATTTAGTTTAACCGATAGTTCGTAACGATTATTCAAGTGTATAATTAGTTTATAAGTGCTTAGTTTAAACTTTATTAGTTAGTACTAGCCTTCTGCTGAAGATGAGAGTTAGCTGTCAAAATATATGTATACAGTTCAAATAAACAAATTGTGGTAGAAAAGATATAGTGTTTATCAGATGACGGCCCTTTCTAGCGTCTACAGGTCATCATTTAGCCGCTCTTTACCGATTTGATGTAGGCCTCTTTCATGTTGCTCCAGTTGTTATGGTTTATTTGTAAACAAACTAAAATAAATATGTAGCAGTGCTAGATGACCTACCGGCAGCTCTTCTTAGTCGGACGTGGTTGTAGGTTGATTGAGAATCGTTCTAAATGAAGGCCTCTACACTGCTCAAAAAATTTTGAAGGTAACTACAATTACGACAAGTACCGGACCGTGGCCGATTATTTAAATAGATTAAAAGCGCACCAAATTAATCGTACTTGAAATATCCTTCGAGTTTACAAAGTTATTTGAAAGCGTCCAAAAGGGTACGTTGTTAAACGCACGACCACGATACATATACATAGGACGCGACAAAATTTATAAATGACATGCATAAAAATATTAACTTAACTCGTCTAACTAGGAAGTCTTCAGTTAATCGGTAGAGATAACAGCTCTCGTATCCAATATTTGAGTATCCAACGAAGAAAAAGAAAAGCCAAAATGGACTTCGATGATAACAGTTACTGGCTGCTCACAAAAGATGAGATAAACGGCTTATCTTGAGTGGTGGCTTTGACCCGACGATGGCTTTATGGTAATTTGAGTAACTATTTAATTACAGTTTACAAATTACTTTATAATTAGTTTATTAAGTTTTGAATTAAATTCTAACGGTGGTGTGATATCCACTTCGATATGTGATAATTTTTGAATTATTATCATTGCCAGTATAACCATCATTAAATATCCATTGACTAATTAAAACAGAGTACGTGAAAGAAAGACCAAAACGAAAAAAGGAAAAAGTGTCTGCAATTAATAGAACCCGTAAGAACAAATATTTTATTAAAACAAATAAAAGAAAATAAAAGATACTTACACCGGAACCGGAATCGAAGATTTATTCCCTAATTAGAATGGGATGATTTCACTTCAATCAATATTACAAAGTACATGTCTAATTGTTCAATTTTTAGACAGCATTTTCCATGTACATCTTTTCACAACGGAGAGTAAATCGGAAATAAATTGTAACTTTGCGAGCACACGAGCACAAATCATCGGAACCGACAACTCCAAACAACTAAAATCCCCAAAACTGTTCAATATAAGAATGCATATTTAGACGAATTAGTGTAAACACGGCGGCCTATACTGTAGGGAGAAAATCATCAATAAATCAATTATTTGCAATATAATCCCGTCACACAGTTTTCACGATTCTAGGCTCTTTGATACCAGTTTAGCCCCGCAAATCTTTTCAAATCGTCGTACTAACGTAGGGGTGGTCAAATTAGACAAATTTCACCATTTCATCTTCATACTTTGTTCTAATCTTCTTTTAATTTCTTGTTTGCTCCCACAAAGACACAACCACATGCACAAGAAATTTGACGGAAAAGTAAGCTACAAGTTCCTTTTCCTGGAGTGAGTATTATACAACGGTCAGCTATGTATTGGGCACTAAGATTGTATAACAACCTTTCAGACCACAATAAAAAACTTTCTCCAGCATTCTTCAAAAGACAAGTAAAATACCTGTTGCTTGGAAAAAGTTTCACAACGTTGATAAATTCATGAACGCAACTTTCTGACCTTATGTTCGTCTTGAAAGTATCAATGGTACCAAATGAAAAAAAACTTTGCCACTTAAACGTTGTAGTACTTGATGGAATTAATTAAAAATGGGGATCGGTCAAACAGTTTACTCTGGCTAGTTTTAAACGTGTTGTAGAGCGTTGATCCGGTCTCGATGTTATTAACGGAAAAGAAAAAAAAACTGTCTGCCGATCGTAAAACGAAATTAATCTTGCCCGTTTGCCATATCATCTGATTTCAAAAAGAACTTTGGTAAAATCGCACGTTAGATACTAAAATATGGAGGGAGTTATAATTACTAAAACGAAGCTACAAACTAACACAGCTTTATTCACAAATTAGCTCAAGCCGATTTTAAAAAACAGTAAGAAAACGTTTAACCAGATTTTTGTGGTTGATAATCCGGATCAAAGGTTTAAGGTTGTTTTTAAGGGGTTGCAATGGTGTGGAAAATGTTTTCCAGAGATTTTCGGTAAAACCATAGGTTATTGAAAATAATGTTCCGTGATAAAATTGTAGATCTTTAAAAAGCTACAATTTCATATTTATGACTTCTTTCACATATCGTCAAAATAACGAGAAAAACGCAAAAAACTACTTATTATGATTTTTATTTTTGATTTTTGCTAGACACAATTAAATTATAATAAAAATTGACAAAAGTATAGTTTTTATATCTCAAATTACCATAAATTTTTCAAATGAATTTATGTAGTTATTATTTAAAAAATTGTTTTTGTTGAATAAATGAAATATCTTGCATAATAGGAAGCAGGTGTCAAAACTCATCGTAAAGAGTCCGAAGGGTCTAATTTTTGTTTTGATTTGTACTTTTTATTGAAAACACAAAAATAATAGGTTACAATTCAAAAACCTGCTCAAAAATGCAAAAAATTGAATAAAACTATCCGAAAATGATAAAATTTACATTAATCGTTTATAATTTGTTTAAAGTTTTAAAATTGTTGTTAAATAATAATACCACGGAATTCTACGAAAAAAAAACAAAACAATGTATGGTTTTTGTTTTTTAAATAAATAATCAAAAATAATTTTTTATCTTAGATATGAATATTGAAATCAGATCTACAACGATCACAAATTAATTTTTCACAAATTAACAAAGATTTATTGTGGAAACAAAGCTTTACAAAGCTTCAATAAAAGATTATTTCTTTGGTTTCAGTTTATATTAATTACTTCGTTATGTATTGATTAGTACTTTATCTTACCAAAAATATCCGCAGGTATCCAAATCGATAAAACATTGGAGTTTCGAAAGTAGATGGTTTTCGAAAATAATTTTCTGATATTGGTGCCCTCTTCAGTCATTATAATACAATGGATCTGTAGGGAAGTGAGTGCAGTAATTGTGAACAACCAAATAACCTAGACCAGTCAAAATTCCAAATACGCTATAAAATGAAATCTTGTCAAAAGTGTGCAAAAAGATTTCGAATATTTTTCGTAAAAAGATTGACTTTTTATTTGAATCACAGGATTTACATAGAAAAACTTTACTAAATGATCTAGAATATTTTTAGTAAACAATTATTAAACTATCTGTATATAATTTAACCATTTCTTGTAACAAAAGTTGTAGTAAACGCTACCTTAAAACTAGATATTTTACTGTATTAATGTAACTTTAATAGATAAATTCATTTTCTAGTTACGTCAAGTAAAATAATTCTGTCAAATTTAAATTACATAGGAGCAGTTGCGCCAACCTCAGTTAAATTTAACCGTAGGTTAAAAACAATCGTTACTATGTTTAATCCTTGGATACTATTGTTTTAACCTACGATTAAATGTAACCGAGTTTGGTGCAACTGGGACTTAATAAAAAAATAAAACCCTATTCATTTCAAATTTAATTATTTGTATTATTTTTTGTTATTATTAAATACTAAAAAAGCATTTTTCGTAGAACTCCACATTTACGTGTTGGCATCATCAAGTTTTTAGGGCCAAAGCGAAGAAATGTAAGAAACCTTACAACGCGCACTCAGAAAACGACAAGGGCAGTCGTTAATTGCAGCCAACGACGAACCCCAAAACATTCCGCGCCGCCTTCTCATAACAGAGCGTGACACAAAGCAAAACTTTTTAATAGCCACCGGAGCCGACATATCCGTGTTCCCACGTAAACTTGTAAGTGGTCTACGCCACAAAACGTCGTACGAACTTACCGCAGCTAACGGATCCACGATATATACATACGGATTCATTACACTAAGCTTAAGATCATTTCCTTGGCGTTTTTTATTGCGGACGTTACGAAACCAATTATAAGAGCAGATTTTGTACACCACTACGAACTTTTAGAGGACATTGGCAACCGCAAACTCATTGACCCACTTACGAACATAGTTAAACACGCCGGAGTGGTAACGGAACGAGAAAACGCAAACGTACGTGCCATTTTCGGGACAACTCCTTTTTACACTCTGCTTAAACAATTCCCTAAATCACGAGACCTTCAAGAGTACCTTCGTCAAAAAAGCACTCGACGAAGCACCACATAAAAACAACACCGGGACCACCAGTATCCTGCAAGCCACGACGCCTTGTGCCCGCAACTCCGCATTGCAACAAAAGAAATTCCACGTCATGCTTGAAATGGGAATTGAAAGACCATCCAACAGTAGTTCATTGCTTCCTCTACACATGCTACCTAAAGACAGAAACGACTGGAAACCCTGCAGGGACTATGGTCCTGTTAACGCACGCACCATCCCGGATTGTTACCCTGTGCCACACATCCAAGATTTCTCTCAAGCTCTACATGGAAAAAGAATCTTCTCAACACTCAAATTAGTTTGCGCATACAACCAAAGACATACCAAAACGGCTATCATCACACCTTTCAGCCTATTCGAATTCTTATATATGTTGTTTGGAACTTCGAAACGACAGACAAACTTTTCAACGATTTATAAACAAAGTCTTACGAGGACTAAATTTTTGTTTAGCATATCTTGATAACATAATAAAAGTCACGACGAACATGTTCAAACAACGTTTCGAATGGCCATCACTTAACGCAGATTGCCGACAATGGGCACAAACATGCATTTAATGCCAACGATCAAAAATCACCCGACACACCAAATCACCCATTGGGAGCATACAAAACCCAACAACCCGTTTCGAACATGTACATATCGACATCGTAGGACCGCTTCCCGTCTCAAAAGACAAACGTTACTGCCTCACATGCATCGATAGGTTTTCACGATGGCCAGAAGTCTACGCCAACGAAAACATCGAAGCCGAGACGATCGCTCGTACATTCTACGACGTCTGTATCGCACGATTTGGAGTGTCACTTCGCATTACGACCAATCAAGACATACAATTCGAATCCGCATTATTCAATAATTTCAGCAAACTTCTTGGTACTACCCATCTAGGCACTACAGCGTATCACCCTCAAGCTTATGGCATGGTTGAACATTTTCACCGCCAACTAAAAAGTGAAATTCGATGCAATGAGGATGAAGTCTTAGCAACAGTCTTACTAGGTATTAGAGCCGCATGGCCAGACGACCTACAGTCATCAGCAGCTGAACTAGTTTATGGACAACCAATTCGACTACCTAGTGAATTTTTAACACCAAGACAAACAGAACAATCGACCCCGTAACATACGTTAAAGAGCTGGGACAGCATTTCGCTGAACTCAGCCCAACGAAAGAAACAAATCACGCAAAACAACAACCATTCAAAAATTGCGTTGTAGTAAAAATAATAAATTCTAATTGTCTAACAATAATTAAACCAACTATATAGTCATTCTTCAATTATTTATCGCCAACTAAGCTTTGGCATAAAACAATCTCGAATCCCCTGCTGTAAATGATTGTACGGTAGCAAATAAACACAAAAAACCAGTCGACAGCTGTTTCGTCCGAACCAGGTTAACTATCCTTTTGGTTCATCAAAACTAGTCTAGCGATTTTCAGATATCGTGTTTACTAGGGCCTACAAGCTTTCGGGCAAGACCTTTGTTTTGCTTAATTACAATCTATTATGTTGAGTCAAAAAGTTATACATCAAATAGCAATCAATAGTTATAATATAATATAATAAATAAAACTTTTTATGTAAACATATTCTGTAACTTTAGTAACAAATAATGGTTAATCTAAATAAAAATAGTTTAGTTATATTTATCTGAAATATTAAGGTAGTTTGGCAACAACAAAAATAGTATATTATAACCCAAGTTAGAGAAGAGTTTTTGCTCAGCAGTATAATTTCCTGAAGATGTAAAGCATGAAGGAAAAGTCGCTGAGAAAAATTTTCTCTACCGTGATTTATATACTATTATCTTCACCATTACTAAAAACTTAAATATGAAATGCATTGTGTATTTTGAGATAAAAAATACACGTAGAAGTGTGGTAGCCATGAAACATTATTGTCGTAACAAGCATATATCAATTGTTTTCATTATTGACCAGTAGTTAATAATGAAAAATTATCGATTGTAGAGACAAAATCAGCTTCACAACTTGAAAATTACTCAGTAATGATAAGATTTTAGGCTGGTAGCAAAAGAACAATTTTATTTTTACGTTCTAAGCTATACTTTTATATTTTTTTGGCGCTCGTCTAAAAAAAGGGTAATTTACGTACTCATTTACAGCCGTAATATAGCCCTTTTTTGTACTCGCAACTGTCAAAACAAAGTTGAAATCACAATAGCAATTCGCAAAATTTTCGAAAAGTGACTCCGATACGTTTTAGTAATAGGTATGTGTTACTAACATAGTGTTTATTACTATAATAATTTATTTTTACCAAGAGCGCATAAGTAAAGCTGTTCATCAGAGCTGTAAAGATTTTTTTCAATTAAAGTTGTATATTCGCTATATTGAGGTCATGTCAAAAATAGTATTCATAACTCCTTCGCAAGTGCAAATATCTGTACTCGTGTCTTTAGATTAACTCGGGATTGTAACATCGTTTTTTATGAACTTTCCTAATTATGTTCAAGGAACGATATTTATTATTTTAAATTAAATCCACAATAATAGAAACTCTGCCATTCTAAAAATTCATTTAAAACGATGAACAATAAAAGGTATTTTTTACAAATAATAAAGGAAAATAATTAACTGTTTATCGCCGGTCGTTAAAATACTTCATTAAATACAATATTGAAAGCATTCAATTTAAACAACGCAATAGCTCGTGAAGGAAATCTCCATTACGGTGAAAAAGCTTTGACATTTACATATAAAACAAAAACAATGGAAATAAAACCACCGAAATGCGGTTATTGAACGGTTCGTTGCTTTTTTCAATTCCGATCAAATATCAAAGATTATTATAGATTACCGCCGAAGTGGGATTTACTTAGGATTACAAAATAAATACCGAAGACGTACAATATAAATCATGAGAAAATTAAAGCCAAAAAACTAAAATTACCAAAACAACACCGGGCTATATGCAGCAGTGCAAATTTATTTAAAAATTGTTGGATGTGTTTAGCCAGAGGATTACACCTAGATTGAATACGTGACAATGTGCACAATACGGTTCGTTTGTTTGTGAACATATTTAAATAATCGCCTTTTTTTATAAAAACACACTTTATTCATTTCTATTTGTTCATTATTTTCATTAATATTTGTTTAAATTTTAGTATTATTTTTAAGAAAACCCGTTCAACAAATCTTAAATATTAGATTTCTTCTGAAACTTTCGGTACTAATAACCCTATTTACGCATCAAGTATGATTTAAAACTTTTAATAAAATAGAATACATTTATACTAAAATACCCATATACAGTGTGTCTCTGGAAAACGCAACACATGACTTTTGCAATAGAAAAAAATTAAATTGATGCAGTAAGGCTAGGAAATTTTTGTAATGGAAGCTTTAGATATTATACAATAATCGAGTTGTATTTTGAATTGTTTATATCTATTACATTTGTGTGCATTTTATGAATAGAAAATATTCTGAAGACTGCAGTTATGTGATGGAAATTAAGGCTATAGGCTTATTTCCCATCGACAAATTCACAGAAAAGAATGTTTACATCTTTTAAATTTTTCACAATATTCACTGTTATTTTAAGCCGAACTTTTTTTCCTTTTATTCGTCGTAATTTTTCAAAAACCTTATGGTAATTATCAATATTCTATTATGTGCAAAATTGCAATCTGATTTTGACAACACCACATATGTTTGTGTCTTTAAATGGTACAAAACACACTGTTGCCTGACGCCTAAATGGACGACTCGGCTCGGCAAGTTATCTACTTCAGGAAACGCTAGCGGTTTTATTGATGAAACAACACTTATTGGGCCGTAGTAACAAAAAAAAGGTTATACTTATAATTGCAAAATATGAAGGAAAACCTTCAGCCCGCATTCCGAGTAAAATATTATAATATATAAATATCATAAACGTTACGTTTTACTCTAAATACAAAAGATATCTTTCAATAATTTCGAGTGTGGTCAGTAGCAGATTCAGTCGTGTAGTGATCAGATGTAGCGATGACAGATGTTGTGGAACTAAGAGAGATTATACACTACAAGCCACGTTTATTATCACCTGTTCGTGATCACAAAGAATTATATCGATTTGAAGAGGAAAATGTGCAATGACTTCTCAACAGATTTTTGGGAATTAAGGCTGAAACTCGAGGAGGTGCGTTATCATCCGTCCTAAAAATCCAAATATGTTTACGCTATCTCAGTGACCCTGGGTATCAGAAAAATCAAGAATTATAGTATAACTTAACCTACAATATCTCGTACAGTGATCGCCGTAATTGACAGCATAGTTGCGCAATCAAATTACTGGATAAAGTTTCCGTCTACCAAAAATGAACTTATGGATGCGAAACAGTTATGACAAAGCAAGAGAAAGATGTTTCCGAGAGCAATGGGTGTAGTAGACTGTACCCACGTAGGAACACTGAAACCAAATGGCCGTGGTGATGAGTATGTCAACCGAAAACGTCATCCTAAACTGAATGTGTAAGCCATTTGTGATGCACCAGATATGTTTACTAGTATAGACGTTAGTTGGCCTGGATCGGTCCACTATTCAAGAATATGGAGAAATTCACAGATAAGGGTTTATTTACAAAATAACAACGATGTGCAACTTGCTGATCACGGATATGATATAGAACCGTGTCTCATGACTCCATTCAGATATACCGCTCCAGATGCTGAACCAAATTATTATAAACTTTTGACAAAAGAGAGAGTGATAATTGAACGTTGTTTTGATCAACTGAAACGTCAATTTTCTATTTTTCAACATGTTTGCTGAGTGAAATTAGAGAATGTGCCAAAAATAATTATTGCCTGTATTGTGTTTCACAACGTAGGAAAAACTTTGAAAGACATCGATTTTGAAGCACCTGAAGAAGTGCCAGAAGAAGATGACAATGACGAAGTTGATCTACCTCTTCACAAGCAAGTACAAAAACGTGAGAAGAAATTTAAGCAGTGTAATAAACAACTTTGATAATTAAATGTAGGTATGAAACTGCATAAAAAAATTTCAAATTTAATGTACTTTTATTATTTATGCAATATACGAATGGCCCACTGAAAATTGTCAATGCAAGTTTTGACCACTTAACATAAATTTTGCGAAAATAGCTCAAACACGTCAATTTTAGTATGAAGGGGGATATCTGAATGGATTATTACTATTTGCATAACTTCAACCCTAAGGCAAGGGTTGATTGCAGCCCTAAAATTTTAAATGGGAATGGGTGGCAAACATCACACAATTCTAAAGGCCTTTCAATCCAATTTTCAACGGTTTTTTTATTTTTCAAATACGATCATTAATTCCTCAGAAATATCGTTTAAAAAACGGTGCTTAAAATGTCAAACTAGTAAGCTTAAACAATTGAGTGTAAACACCTGCTCTGAGTTCTCATTTGAGTATTTGTTTTTAGTTATTTGTTCTTTTACACTACTGAGTAGTTCGTCGAAACAAACCATTGACATACGAGTAAAATTTTCCTCATCTTCTCGAACTTCATCAAATATAGAATAAAGATGGCCTTTGGTTAGACGGTCATTTGTAATTGGATGCACCCCCATTTGTAGTTTAAGTCAAACAGTATTATATATTTCAATTCTACATCAATTTCTTCACACACCTGAATGGGAATCTAAAAACACACTTGCTCCGACCTGCAGCCTCTCATAAACTATCGAGCAAGGTTCACTATCTAGCGGCCTCTGAGGTGGCATATACCGCTGTGTTGTCATCTTTGACCGTCCGCCGACTCTAATGTCCAATCATCCGATTACGTTGTAAGTTTGTCTCGTTTTTTATTAATCCCCCTTTTACATTAAACGAATTTAATGTAGGTATTTTGTGTGGAAACTGTATGTTTAATTTTACCCCAATCATTAGAGCAAATAATAATAAAATTTTCCACAAAACTAGTAAGATACCGCCTGTGCCAAGTAATTGTAAATAGTATAAAGTACCTTATAGTTGTGTTTCATACCAAAAATGAATTATTATTGTAGTGTTTATTAACATTTAAATGCAAAAACAAGAATGAAAAAAAATCTTTTTCAGTTGAGTGAAAAGTAATGAACCAACGTTAATGGTGTAAAAAAGTTGTAGACAATAAAAATATAAATAAAATAAGCACCAACTCGATTCGATCGGATAATGATTTTCCGAGAAAAATCGGAAAAAGTGGAATAATTAAGTCTTTTTTGAAAAATTCCTAGATCTGTCATTTTTTGAGATGTAACGTAAATCTTCGGGAAATAGGAGGTAATTATACGTACTTTATGTGTGTAAAACCCTGCAATTTTCGGTCAATTTGTTTATGCATAATTGGGATTTACATTTATTAATGAACAAAAGGCACATTCTCATTTTTTGATAAAATGACGTTTAAAATGCGAAAAGTGCGTTTAAAGATGACTAAAATTAACTGAGAGCGAGAAAGCCATGGAGTAGTGGGGGTGTTCGGCAGGCAGCGCCGGCATAAGCGCACTGTGATAACTAATTTAATTTTGAGTAGCTAAACACAATGCCATTGATAATCAAATCGGATTTTATGTACGTAGAAAAGGAAAGCGATTGTTGGTCGTTTTTTGCTAAAAAATGCTGTAAGAATAATTACATTTCTATATCTATGGCATGTTTAGGATTTAGTGGTTTTCCTATACCTTGATGCAAATGCTTTGCCAAGACGAACCAATCCACAATTGCACACGGTTTCGTCACCACGCTATACAGGTTTATACTAATCTTCTGGGGCATTTAAATCACAATGCAATAATGAAAATGTAACATACGAATCTAATACAGGGTGGGGCACTACCAACGAATTATTCCATAGCATTAAAACGACAAACAATGTTAGGAATTTTAAGGCATACATATGTCAAGATTATTTGAAATCATATTTTAAAAATATTTTGGATTGTACAGGGTGCTCTAGAAACACGTACCGTATCAAAGTTGGGTTATTTTAAATGGATCACCCTGTATTCTTTTTTATTTTTGAATTGTATAATAAAAAATAATGTATGTTCTTTAACATGTCCTTATACCTACTTACTTCCGTTTCGGAAATAAATCGATTTTACCTGATTTCCAGACCCTCCAAAAAATGCAATAACTTCAAAATAAATAAGAACAAGCAACTTTGACTTGCACCACCTTATTAATAGCCGTCAACATTCTTTTCTGCAGTATTTACTATTATGGTATGATGTACAGGGTGTTTTTAATACTACCGCATAACACTAACGACTTAAAACTTAAATAACTTGCTTAATTTAAATAGAACCCTCTACATTTCTGAAGCCGGTTGAAAGCTGGAAATAATTATCTTTTAGTCGGTATTAGGGTTACCAACCCCTAACTCTAATAGTTTTCGAGATATTTTAAAATTTGATAGTTTAACAATTTACAATGTACTGGAAGCTAAGTTACCTGTGAAATATCCGTAATATGAACACTATCTTGCAACTTTCAGTTTTAAATATTTACCTTAAAAATGTTTATTTTTTTTTCAGAAAAATTAAACAGAAATGCGCTTATGACTATTAGTATCCCAGGCTCTAAGAGTCACAATTTACAGATGTTTAACAACAACAACCGTTATTTGTTACATCAAAAATCGATTACACTGTAAACAAACTTTAACTTGTTAACTAAGAATGTAATACAAATCGCTCTAATAGTAGTACAATAATTTCGAAAACCATTATTTTTAGAATTTTTTTAACAAAGTTACCAATGTTTACAATGTCATCGATTTTTGTTGAAACTAATAACGGTTGCTGTTGTTCGTGACAGGTGAGCGTGATTCGACTGACTCTTAGAGCCCGGCATAAGTATGAGCACATTTATGTTATTTTGTTCTGAAAAAAAAATTTTAAGGTTAACTATACATTAAAAATGTTCATTTTACTGATACCTCACAGGTAACTTATCCAATAAATTGCAACTTCTTAAACTAGCAAATTTTAAAATATCTTGATAACTATCAGAGTTAGGGGTTGGTAACCCTAATACCGATTGAAAAGTAATTAGTTGCTGATTCCAACAGGCTACGCAAGGTGTTTCATTTAAGTTAAGCAAGGTATGTTAAGTTTTAAGGCGTTTGCAAAAAGGATGTTGAAGTTTCTTAGTAAGGTGATGTAAAACCAAATTGCTTGTTCTTATTTATCTTGAAGTTATTGCATTTTTTTGGAGGGTCTGCAAATCAGGTAAAATCGATTTATCTCAGAAACGGTTGTAAGTTGGTATAGGGACATGTTAAAGAACATACATTATTTTTTATCCTACAATTCAAAAATAAAAAAAATACAAGGTGTTCCATTTAAAATAACCCAACTTTGATATAATACGTGTTTCTGGAGCACTCTATACAATCAAAAATATTTTCAAAATGTGGTTTCTAATAATTTCGATATATGTATGGTTTAAGATTTCTTACATTATTTGTCGTTTTAGTGCTACAGAATAATTCGTTGGCAGTGCTCCACCCTGTATATAAAAATGAATGTGTATGTGTTTGTTTGTTTGTCCTCGAACTCCTCCAAAACCGTTAGTCTGATTGAAATGAAATTTTACGCATTTTGTCAGGTCGATCCAGAGTAGGCCACGAACGTTTGATTTTCGCGATTGCCTTTTAGCCGTTTTTCGTCACACAGTGGGTGTGCGAAGCGCGGCGCGACAGCTAGTAAATAAATAAATCTAACTAACTGTCCAGTTAAAACCGGTTTAAAGGGAATAATTACGACGGTAGCATAATATAAATAGTAATATGTAAATATTACTATAATGGTATGTAATTGTAATTTTGAAACAGCAAAAGGGCAAGAAAGAAATAAAATACAACGTGTTAAATTAAATTATGGAATTTAAACTATTTATTCAATTTTTATTCTTTTCGCAGGCATTTCAATTTGTTCATGAATGTTTTCATGAGTATGGACTTCATCGTTACATTCATTTTACGAAAAAATGTCTTCGTTGTAATTGGGCGCAAAGATTTATGCACGTTCAGCCGTATTTTCTACAGCCACACGTGCCATTTGTACACAAACACAAACTTTGATGTAGCAATTTTTTGCGAATAGGTGGATCCGCACTGCCAAGATGTATTAAATTGTTCTTTAATTGCTAAACCCAATCAGTTGCCATGTTAATTTGTCTTGTTAATCATGTTGTAAAAATTGGAGCCAGAAATACATTAGTTGCGCGAAGCGCAGTCCTCTCAAATGACGGAAGCGGTCGGGTATCCCCACCATTCTACAACTTTCTCGCTCTCAGTCAATTTCAGTCATCTTTGCATGCATTTCTCGCGTGTTAGATATCATTTCATCAAAAAATGAGAATATACGTTTTGTTCCTTTTCATTTCACCTTTACATTTCCTTTTATTTCTGACAGTCTCACCACTACCCGAACATTCAGCCTCAATTGCATATATATTGCATTCAAAAATTTAAATCGCTATTATGCATAAACTAATTCCACGACAATTGCACAGTTTTGCACACATTAAGTACGTATCATTACCTACACTCTCGCTTGTTCCATGCAGGCACACGGTCACTGCTTTCAGGATTGTGTGATCGTTTTTGGATAGCTTCGGCCAGAAACTTAGTTAAAAGGATAGTTCATTATTGTATCGTTTGCTTTTGAGCATCACCTCGTTTTTTCAGTCTTATCATGGTCGATCTGCCTAATGTTAGAGTATAAGATCATATCCTTTCCTTACCGTTGGCGTAGATTACCTTAATCAAGGATAAAATGACTCGAACCAATATACCCGTAAAAGCATATATTTGTTTATTCGTTTGCTTCAATACAAAAGCAGTGCATCTATAATTGGTAACCGAGCTTATCGTTAAATATTTTTTTGCTGATTTCCATAGGTTTTGTGCTAGACGCGGAAAACCCAAAACTATATGCTCATATCTAGGTAGAAATTTTGTAGGAGTTAGCAAAACTATCGTTTCTTGAATCAACATAAAGATAACGTGATTAATAATCTTATTCCCTCTCGTTCTCCACACATGCGAGACCTGTGAGAATCTAATATAAATATTATTTAAAACGCATGTCTGATAGATCTTTATTCACTTATGAAAATTGATTCACTTTGCTTTGTGAGGTAAAAGCGATTTTAAATTCCCGTTCTCTATCGCCCTTATCCGATGATCCAAACAATTTAAATCCTCTTACACCAGCACATTTTCTTGTTGGACGTACCCTTAATGGCATTCTTTCATTTTAAACATTACTTGTTGATGATTGAAAAACACAGATCGATCTTTTGGAGGATAGAGTATTTTAGTGAATTGCAGAGGCGCTATAAATAGATTGCATCAACATACAACCTCGTTAACGGTTTTATGGTTATTGTTAAGAAGGACAAATTACCCCTCAAGTCTGGCATGGTTTTCATCGTGTCGCATTAGTTAAAACTACAACTAAAGAATTCGTTCGATCATTTGCGCAAATATGTCCATTACCATCTGGTCAAGACTGTACTAGTTAATTAAAGTTGTGTATTTTATATACTAGAATGCGTTAGTTGTATTTGTAGGGGTTATCCCTGAATATTTATTTGTGTATTGCATGTACATTTGATTCTTGTATTTGTTGTCTGCGCTCAATTTGAATTGTCGGACTTTTGTCATACAATCAGGTAGATTTTGAGTTGTAAAGATTGATTATTATTCTAGTTTGATTTTGTTTTTATTTTGTTAATATTATTATTGTATTGCCATATCACTTATCAATATATTCAATCGTTATTTTATCAAGCCGAAAATACATTTTAAAATCTTTTATTCTACTATCACATGGTAGTAGGTAATCGCTGATAGTATAATTCTTGGTAAATCAAATGGCATCCCTTTAATAACATCAATTCAGGAATGAGTGTCGACCAAATATAAAGGAAAATTTGTCCGTTTGTTTTACATCTCATTTCGGTAAGTGTCATATATAAAAAAATTTTGAGACCACTATCTCAGATGTGAACACTGAAAACCTTACAGTCCTAAGACTATTTCTTGTCATTCTGTGTAATACCCGATTTTTAAGAGATTAGAAATTCAGGTCACCATTTACAAAAATATGTGTGACTACAAACGTACCACTTCTATTCTTAGGACATTTAATGAAAAATACCAATATTTTACACATTTTTGTTATCGCAGACTTAGAAATTTTATTAAATCATAATATTGCTTCATGTGTAATGATGTTGTTCGGATAGGGTATAAATAATGTTTCCGATCAATTATCTAACAGTAGAATTTCCTCCTCCAGTATAAATTATTCGTTTTAAATACATATTTAAAAGTAAACTTTTAAAGTTTTAAATATCGAATCTTTCAAAGCTTAGTTTAGCATATGACAACATTACACAAACCCACACTTATGTTTTTAAGTATTTATTACTATATTTTGAACATGCGATGCACTTTAAATTGTAAAATACGTAAATCAAAAGGATG
Organism: Abscondita cerata; assembly: GCA_030710515.1. NCBI lineage: Eukaryota > Metazoa > Arthropoda > Insecta > Coleoptera > Lampyridae > Abscondita > Abscondita cerata. Next base: position 299,506 of record JALBCR010003197.1, read on the forward strand.
TAAATTTAAATATTCAATCCATCTTCATTTTATATATTTTATGATACAAAATACTTTCAACATAAATAAATTTTGCATTTTTATCCTTTCAAGACAGTACAGAAAATCTTTTCAACAAAGTTTAAAAATAAATTTGTTTATAAATTTCCTAAATGTAATGTTCACAAAGAAATTGGAAAGGCATATTTGTTAAATATGTTCCTTTGTAATAAAATTTGGATTTGAAGTCAGCCAATGGGATTATATAAATTACTAATTACATTTTCATTATACATTATTGTATCCGTTGTTTTCGGAAAATATAAAACATTTACTCATATTTAAAACAGTCAATCCAATTAAGTATTAACTTATTTAGTATTTACCGAAGTACTACAAAATACAATTATATTCTTGCAGATAAGTGAGTATTTAAATTAAGGAAAATTACTAAAAAATTTTAAATTTGAAATTTAATTTCAATGAGTGGTCTGTATGAATATAACTATAGTTTTAAAATTTATTGTGAAATAATTAATAGTAATTGATAATAAAAAGTATACATATCTTCATCCATCATCGCGAAACTTGCACTTACAAAAAACCAAACTAATTTTTTTTTATTGGGTACTATATAGTGTGTCCATGATAAGGATGAACAGCATGGAGATCTCGGTATCCGTGAGAGATACAGAGTCGATTAAATTTGGAAAAAGTTGCACACTCGAGGGGTTAACATGTTGCTGTTGAAAAACTCTTTGAGTTCGGCTTACTTCCAGAGATATTCGAAAAAAAAACGAAATTGTGCAATTTCGTTTTCATTATATTCTGAAGTTACCCGAAAAAACTGAATGCATTTTGTCATTGCCACTATTTCTGCTCTACAAGATGGCGTTTACAAATTTTCACTACAACGTTTCGTTTCGAAGAAACCATCTTCAATTTTATTTTTTCTTATGGCACTTAAAAAAAGTACACTCTGTATAAAAAGAATTTTCATTACGAATTAAACGATGTACTACACAATATGGTTATGAGAGGGAAATGACGCCCAGTGACAACCCCCTGTCTTTACTAAGCACTACTTATTAGTAAAGTCTATTGTTTTTTGCCTATTTAGACGTCGAGTGTTTAGAATTAGAATAACTGTCGCCATATTTAACCTGATAAAACCTGTCCCTTAGGTATGATTTTATAATTAGATAAAATTGGTAGGGTAACATCTGCTTGATTTTGAACAAAAGTCCAAGGTGCCAGACTCGGTCAAAAGCCTGACTCACGTCTAGGATTACTGCCACACAATGTCGATGTTCTTTAAGATCCTTTTCGATAACATTTATCATCCTGTGAATTTGTTCAAGAGTGGAATGCTTGCGCCTAAACCCGAATTGATCCTGTGGGATGAGGGATTGCTCATCTATTATGGACATCAATCTTTTCAGAATGACCTTTCCAGCACCTTTGATAATATAGGCGGTAATGTTATATGCCCATAGGATGTAGCTTCTTGCGGAGGTTTCCCTGGTTTGTGTATTAAGATTATTTGGCCGAATTTCCATTGTAACGGGAAGTAGTGTATCCTGATCACTGCATTAAATATTTGTGTAAGTGCCATTAATACTTGTTTAGGAATTTCTTTCAGTAATTTCGCTGTGTTAAGATCGTAACTGGATGCCTTTTTATCTTTGAGTTATTTAATTTCGGAATTTATCTTTCAGGCGTAAAATGTTGTAGTGGTGGGCATAGTTGCAATGGAACATTTAAGTATTCCAGTATTTCGTTTTCTTCTTGTGGTGTTGCTGTTGAAGAATGTGGCTGGAAAATATTAGAGAAGTGTTCAGCAAAGAGCTCAGCTTTTTCTACTTCTGTTTTTGCCCACGTGCCATCGATTTTTCGAATTAGGGGAATTGGTTTTTGGGACTTTTAGCTTTTGACTTAATTGGCAGAGGTAGTAGTCATTGTGAGGAGACGGCGACAAGTTACATACATATTCGTTAAAAGTTTCATTTTTCCACCCTTTAAGTTGTCTCAGTCCTCTAGTTAAACTGTTTAATCTATTTTTATCATTGGGATGTCTGGTTTGCTGCCAGATTCTTCTAGCTCTTTTTTTTTCGGCAATTTTTGTTCTAATATCAAAAGGATAGTTATTAGTGACGACATTCTTCTCAGGATTGGGAGGAATTGCGAACCATGCTGCATGTTGTATGTTGTATTTTCTACTGCAGAATCGATTTCGTTCTCTGTTTTTAATGAGACTTTAATTACTGTACTATCTATTAAGTACTCTCTAAAGATTTCCCAGTTGGTGCGACCGTTGTAGAGTGAAGGTTTTCTTGGTTTGGTGATAATAAAGGTGCTAATTGTGGTTATAATGGTTGAGGGATCTGAGAAGAGGCCAAAGCAGAAGTCTACTTTACAGTAGTTGGTTGATATACCTATGGTGACTAAGAAATCTACGGCATCAGGTATTTTGTCGATGTCAGTGGGCCAATAGGTGGGCTCACCTTGTGGATAGTTGATCATAATTATTTGCTAACATTGTCATATACAGTTCCTTCCCTTTGGCGTAGTTAATCTAGAACCCCATGCTGGATGTTTTGCATTAAAATCCCCACCCGCTATAAATCGGTTGCCTAATTGTCAAAAGAACGCTTCATATTGGTTTTACTTAATGGAGTAAATTTCAATGAGTGGTCTGTATGAATGTAACTATAGTTTTAAAATTTGTTGTCAAATAATTAATAGTTAATAACAAAAAATTAAACATAAAAAGTCACGTTTAATTTATAGTAAAAAGTATACACTTCTTCATCCATCATCGCAAAATTTGCACTTACAAAAAACCAAACTAATGAAAAATTTAATTTGTTTCTATCAGTTGTCTAAAATTTTTAATTTAAATTATCATCTGCTTCTAAGCAAAACGTAAAATATCTAAATTAAAAAGTACGTTAGATAGAATGAATATTTAACACTGTCTGAGAATACTGAAATTTGTTTAAACAATTACGTTTAATTAAGATAATAATCAAAAATTAACAAAAAAAAATTAGATTGTTGAACCGATTTTATTGTGGTTTAATTGTCAGGTCTTACTGTTTATGTTTAAAAGATTTTGAAGAAGTTTACGCATTGAGAAAGGCTTTACTGGGTTGGTGTAATACTTTCAAACTTGTTAATGAATTTACTTCGAGCAAACCACTAATTCAATTATGATCATTAGATGATAGAAATTGAGATCTGAAGTTTTAATTAATTTTATTTATTGGCAATTTAAAATTACTTCCTGCATTCTACATAATAAAGTTTTAGTGAAAAAAAAAACTTTTGGTGGTTCTACCTTTAAACCCTTTAGTTTGCTCTTAATACACTTTTTAATTACACCATCAAATAATTGTAAGCCAAATAAACTTTAATCCTACATATACAGCTGGCTGAACTAGGAAGAAAACATATGATGTGAAGCTGTATTTATCAAAAAACAATGTAGACAACTAATCTATTTGTTAATGAAAGAATAATTTAATCATAAATACAATTTCTAAAAAGATGAATAATAAATAATGAATTTTAAGTTTTTAACTTACTTAAATATGAAGATTATTAAGTTTTTGTTGTTGATAAAAGTCACAGGCGATGTTTAATACAAGCATCAAATTCATTTTTGAAGAAGAATTTTTTCAATACAAATAAAATTTAAAACTGTTAGATATGCACCCTTACCAGTTTTCAAATAAACTTTTCAACGAATCGTAAAATTTTATTCTATTATTTACCATGTTATTCAAGTAGATACTTGAAACTTTTTTTACACATTAAAAAAATGTTGTTATTGGAAGTTTTGAGTTTACTTTAATTAATTTATTTTGGGATTTATTTTTAATGAACTTTTGGTTTTAAGCATTTTAAGCTACGTATTCACGATATACACGGAATTTTGTGGCGTAAGTATTTAATACTTTAAAATTATATTGGAATCATACAAGGGGAGACAGATAGCTGATTCATGTCGATGTTGATTTTTTCGATATATACCCCGCACATTATATTATTAAATTAAATTAATATCATAATTATTCATTTGTTTTAGACCATTGTACAAAGTCTTCAAAAACTGAAGATAATAAAAGAAAACCTCGTAACCTCGTTCTAAATTTTTACTTTCTAACCGGATAACTGGGCGCCAGACGGAAGTGAATATCTTGCAAGCCGGTCGACGTATTGTACTGGGGTTGAAGTTAAATATATATTCTCAGATCTATTTGTAGCAAGAGCATATTTCGGTTATCACAGAATTTTTCGAATTTGTGACAGATTTTTGTAACTACAAAAATATTAAGACACCCTTTAACGACAAAAGACAAGGTCAGGATTAGTACTCAAATTTCATGAAGCGACACCCTCGACTGTCTCTAAAAAAACCTCAAAGTTTACAAAATAAGAGAGCATTTGTCGTAGAAGACAATTTCAAAAACTTACACACTATTGTGAAAGAAAACGGTCTGAATAATTATCCAGATATTCACAAATCTGATTCTGTACAGATTCGTCAAAAATAAAATTAATTTGTGGGAAAAATATAGATTTATATCAACTCATCAAAGGCATAGGACGTAAAAATGTAACAGCTTAAGCCAAAGGATACATGGAGGAACCGGAACCAGTTTTCTACAGTTGGTTCACAGATAAATTCGTTCTTCATGTGAACAATTTAAAACAAAACTTACCCATAGAGCAAAAAGATCAAAAAGCTGTTCTAATTTTACTGCTGCATGAGTGATATCAGTGCTCGTCTTGTTCAATGCGATTTAGAAAATTCAATAATTCTATTACCTAATCAGCTAACTAACCGCCTGCAAAAGCTTGACTATGGAGTGTTTTCCCAATCTGATTTTGACCATGTCGCTCTAAGAACATTGAAAAACACGGGAGTCAAGCAATATTACAACCACAAGTAAAACTGCGGAAAAGAACATTAATGAAAATCAATGTAAGGAGGTTGAAGATCTTAGCCTTGCTGTTCTACAACAGGTGTTTCAATGGAATACGAAAGAATAAAAATATTGCGCTGGAAAAGTTTTTATTTTAAATTAAAAAAATTTAAAAGCAAAATTTATTAACGTTAAACGTTAAAGTGTTAACATGTAAAAAATTATTGGTGGTTGACAGAAAGTGAACATATAATGAAATTAAAAGTTAATAATTTTAAGCGTTATGTATTTTCAAATGAACGTGTAACAAGTGTTAAAGATAAATTTCTGATAAGTGAAATAAAATTATTGTGAATAAACTCATACCATCAATAAATTCAAATTGTTATTGTCGTTGCTGCCGCGTTTGTTGCTTGCTGCATCGTTTATTAAATTTGTTATAACAATTAAATAACAAATCAATTAATTAAAATTTAAAGTGATCAAACAAATAGGAAAATGTATGGAAAATACGAACGAAATGTCGTTATCATCAAAAAATTAAAAAGAGTTCATTCATCCGAGGTCATCAACATGCTGTACTGAAAACAACGTCAACTGCGTAAAGGTTAGTTTTGTCAAAAATTTATAAATAAAATTATATTCAATCGCAAATTGTGATTAGAATTAATTACGTAGATTTTTCTTTTAAGAAACTTGCAAGAACAAATTAGTTTTTCATTAAGATTTGACTTTTGTGTATTGTTTGTATTTGCATGTAAAAAAATAATAAATGTATGCAATTAATAAATAAATTTGTTATACTAAATTAATAATTTGATTAAAGCGAACCAAACACCTTGAGATATAAGAGCGGTATAAAATTTAAATTTAATGCGTATGATTTATTTAAATAATAAAGAAAATTGTAGAACGTTTGCATCAAGAGGAAGAACGTCGACAGAAAAAGAAAAGTACAAATAAAATAGAAGATAATAAACAAACCAAAGAAACAATAAAATTATAAGAACTGTTAAGAGTCCCAATAACAAAAGTGATTAAATTGGAAGAACACAAGACAAATGTCCAAACCGAAACATTTGGACACGACGGGAGCAGCGACGTGAGTTTAACAACTAAGAAGATAATGTGTGTGAAGAAGAGAAGCGTGTAGAAGAGAAAGATGATCAAGAAACTGCCACTAGTAAAGTTGAATTGTCTGCTGTAATCAATCTAGTGAATTTCGACGACATGAATTCTATTTGTTATTATGTTGCAACCACTAGCATGAAAACGTGGTACGTTAGTTAAACACTTGGAACTTCTGCCAGTGGCCTTGTTAAAATGAAATTTCTGGATACCAAAAAAGATTAGAAGTTAAACAACACAAATTTAATTGCTAAAATACAAACCTTACACGACAATTTAATAAATAATAAAACTAATCAAACTTTTTATTTTAGCAACGGATACCGTGAATTTATTTAAAAATCGTAAATTAAATTAATAAACGTGATAAAATCTCTATATAAGATTAAATAAGCGATGTTGGAAAATAAGGTAAAGATAATAACATAATTATTACCTACCACTGTTTTTGAAAAATTCGGATCTTTTGTAAACTGTGACACATGTGGACCTTCTTACAAATTTGTATCTACACTGTTAATCTTTCTGTAGTTTCCAAGTTAGGAAGCTATTGATTTTTGAAATTGGAGCTTTGTTACTGTCTAAGAATTAAAAGCAACAGTGTTTTTGTTTTCACAACTATTTAGAAGTAGGTACCTCGGTTGTCATAGATATTGTTATGAATGTAACACTTAAGTGCCAGCCTCATTTTCCTAGAATAAAACGTCACTATAACACTCAAGAATCTCGACAATTTGAAATAGCATATAAAAACCACCAAGAAATGCTTGAAAAAAAAGTATATTTCACTTGAAGTTAAAAACATAATTATTTCGCTTACTTTGCTGACTCGCCTAACGCCTCGCCAGCAAACTTTATAGCTCAACAATTATATTCTTTAACTCTTAGTAAAATAATCTACTATTTATCAATTGATAATCAAAATTATAAAATTACTTAGGTATAAAGACCAATCTTTAGTTATCTAAGTATTTTTTATTAAAAAGTGGTCGACGAAATATCGATTAATAAAAAAAACTTAGATAACTAAAGTTTGTGGTTTTTACTTCTTGGGCCAAATAATTTTTTTCGTTATTTCAAAAGTATTAGTGTGATAATAATTTTTTACTCAAAATTTAGTAATACATTTACAAATTCATTAATACACATGGTGATCTAGTTAAATTAATAAATTTAATTCCCGAAAAACTGTCAATTGAACATATTTTTAAGAAAAATTGATCATCAGATAACATACATATAATTTTTTAGATTTCAAAACTATTTGGTTCACAAAACTCGAAATAATTCATTTGTTGAAAAAAAAAAAACACAATCATTAGTGCAACACAACGATCAATATGGAAAAGATAAATATTAATATAAACATACCTAAATGCCAAGGGTTGATTTTGAATTGCGGAAAAACCTGAAATTTGAAAAAATTATTATACTCCTAATTCATTTAAGTGATCATATAAAATATACAGTGATCAGCAAATGTGTGGAACCAAAGTGAATATCTTTGGAATTTGTTAGAGATATCAAAATAAAATTTAACCCGGGAGGCAGCGACAGTTGGCATAGTTATTCCTACAAATGTCGTTTGCTCTCATTTTGTTGTTCCGATAAGGCAATAGTTATTTACATTCGCGTGCGGAAAATTAAATTTTACAACGCGAAATAAATTTATTAAGTGCTGTAAGATAATTTAACGCACAAGATTTGTATTAAATTTTTTGGCCGACAATTTTTAAATGTTAAAAATTAACAAATATTTTGCTTTCTTTGCTGTCACTCGTCAATATCGGTCATAACTGTTATTCGTAATACATAAGATGGCGCTAATCATTTACATGAAACTAAAAATATTCCAAATCACATTATTTTTACCATTTAACAATAAAAAAGTTGTGTAATTGTTGATTTAGTAAACATATTTTTGTTCTATAAAAAGATTTTTATTGACAAATGTACCTTAAGAGCGGACGATTTGGATAATTTTTACGCACACTGTGCGTGCACTGTACGTAATCATGACGTTTCATGGTTTGTAGTTTCAATGTTAATTTGACGTTTACACGTCAGGAGGCCAAAATAGTATTTTTCGTCCGGGAAATTCAGTTTTATAGAAACGAGTCGAAATGATTACAGACGACGAAAACGAAATTTTGAGTTATTGTAAAAGTTTCCCGGACGTATGTCGTAATGCGTTTTATCTCATACTGCTATAAATATTATTCAATTGCTACAAAATTTGCAAAAAAAAATTAATTTTTGAATCGAAAATATGATCAACTATAAAACGCTAGTTTCTAAAGTTACTGCTTTCATTATTTGTTTTGTTGAAATTTCCGATGCGAAATGGCAGCAAATTGCAATATCGGATGATGTTTTGCGTAAATGTAATGAAGCTAGCAGTTTTGTCACTCCAACGAAATCGTCACAAAGATACGGCAAAGGATATAACCAGTTTCCTTTTAGTAGATGTGTTTTGCACTTTGGAAAGAAAATAATCATATAATTTATGTTAATTACTTGTAATAAGGAGCTTAAAGAAAATTGTAGCATTTGCCGATCGACGATGTTGAGGAGACAAGTAACAAGAAAGTTACCGTGTAGACATTTGTTTCATGAGGCCTGCTTAGAAAACCAGCGTCAATTACAGATTTATAATGCAGAACAATCTTCTATTTGCCGACAAGTTATCAAGATAGTGGAATAGATTGAAAGAAAAAAATATCACAAGCATTCCGTTCAAGATCGGCGTAGAATTGTGACTACTGCTAATAGAGGAGAAGATTGAGTGGCGTTGAGCACTCAACTGAATGTGCCCTACAAAACAGCATACCGGTGGGTCAGATCCGGAGATGAGGGGGAAAGAAGCCAAAGTTTATCAGAGAAGAGAAAATGGATGTGATTGTAAGCTGGATAGAGGACCATGCTAATCTTACTCTAAAACGAATTAAAAGTAGGGTTTCGACTACTTTCCAAAAAATTGTTTGTATATCAACAATCGGAAACTACCTCGAGAACAGAGTATTTATATTACAACAGGTCCATTATGAACCTGTAACATGAACTCAATTGAAAATAAGGCTAAGCGAGCCAAATATGTTCAAACCTTAAACCAACTTATACAACAAGGAAAACAAATCGTTTGGCTTGACGAAACAAACTTCAATCTGTTCTGCAAACGTAAAAAAGGACGTGCTAAAGCTGGAATCAGATTAGTGCAAAAGCTACCTACAAGCAAAGGTCCGAATGTACACTTGATTTGTGCAATCTCGGCGTCAAGCTTGTTATCTTTGGAGCGAAGAAGAGGAGTGTTTACTAATGAATTAGCGAATGAATGGATTAAAACACTTATGCAAAGATGGCAAAACACGGGCAATCGGTTTGAGGATCTGATAGTTATTAACGCTCCTTGTCACAGCCGGGTAGAAGCAATTCTTGATAGGACACCAACAACACTACTGCGGTTAGCTCCGTACTCACCAATGTTGAATACCGTTGAAACAATATGGTCCAAAGTGAAGACGCTTGTAAAGGCAAATCTGCAAATTCCACAAATTTAACCTTCAGGTGTTAGAGAACAAAGACTCACTTACTTAGAATATGTGATTGATGACGGAAAAACTACTATTGTCGGCGGTAATTGTGCAAGTGCAGTTCAGCACACTACAACCTTCCATCCTGCAGCTTTAGCAATGGAAGACATACAAGTGGAAAGGTAAAAAGTTCGGAAAGGAACAGTGTCTTGGTTTTTTTTAGTGATTTATAGCATAATACATAGTTTAATCATAACCGTTTCATCTGTAGTTTGTATGTAGTGTATATTATTATACATGTGACTTTGTCTTTCTCATTTTCAATTTATTGAATACAATTGACTACTCTCAAATTAATTTGATGTGTTCTCAAATTCAACTGACAATTCTGAACTACATTTGTTGTTTTCTCAAATACATTTGACTATTCTCAAATACAATTGATACTTTCTCAAATTAACCTTATGCTTTCTCGAATGAAATTGGAAAAGGTGTAGAAAAAGAGCTATCGGAACGAAATCAATGAGGAAATTATGTTAGCATATTTGTTTGATCTGGTAAGTTGCTTTTAATATTTATTTGAAGGAATCATTACCTATTGGTCTTTTTATAGTTTGTCTAATTCATCACTTTGGCCAAAGTTTTCGACGATTGAAGCGAAAACACTCTGCAGGGAAGATGTCCCAAACAACAAACAACATTTAAACTATATTAAAAAAACGTACTGACAGATGGCCTATAGATGATATAATTTTGCTTAATATCGGATAGATATTATGCATCTAAATGTGCGCGTATCATCAATGGAAGCGGTCACCCAACCAAGTACTGACCACGGGCGAAGTTGCTTAACTTTGGTGTTTAGACTAAAACCTTTTTTTCTTTTAAAATTTATTTACGTATTTACAATGTACACCAATTTTATTTTCAAACTTGTTTTAGAGTAACTACCACGATGACAACGTTGCTTCTTCCAAAATGGGTTTGAAATTACAAATTATACGTTACAGTGTATTACTCCTATAGTTCCAATAGTTCCTATTCATAGTTTTGAATTAAATTATTACCTTAAGGTTTAAAACAACTTATATTAAGTTATGTGTAGGTATATTAATAAAATCTTTTTTTGCATTTCATCGCGCAGGAGAAACAGAAAAAAGAACCTGATTCAATTGGTATCGGAATATGGGAAGGTGTTAGAATGGTAACTTGTGTTTCAATCGGTGATTGATTTAGTTATCTCCCTTATTAATTAATTTTTATTTGTTTTCTGCCGATCGTAAAAATTTATGCTTCACTTGCTGAGGTATTTTTCTATCGTTTCGAGCTCGGTTCGGTGTGATGTTTTAACAACATGTTAGCTGCTTGTGCGCTGCGCTTGTGTGGGTAATTGACGGTACGAGGATATATTGAAAAATTCTTAGCCTACTATAGAACCAAACAAAATTTCAATGTCAAAATATTTTATTACTCAACATATTCTCCTCTTAATTAGATACATTTATTACAGCGAACCTGCAACGTCTCTAGACCTTTAAAAAAATTTTTTTCTTCTTGCTCTGCAAACCAGACGTCCATAGCTTCTATTACCTCCTTGTTGTAAGAAAATGTACGACCTTTTAAACTGTTTTTCAGTTGAGGAAAGAGGTGATAGTCGGATGGAGCTAAATAGGGTGAATAAGGGGGGTGTTTTAGTAATTCAAACCCTAAATCACGAATTTTTTGCATGGCAACATGAGATTTGTGTGCAGGGGCACCTTTGGATAGCTTTCCGCGTCTTCTCTCTTTAATATTTTCCCGTAGAGTGGTCACTAATGTCGAATAGTAATCTCCAGTTATTGTTCTACCCTTATCCAAAAATCAATCATGATTACTCCATGGCAATCCCAAAAAACTGAAGCAAGAACTTTTCCAGCAGATTTTTGGACACGAAACTTCTTATGTCTTGGAGAACCAGAGTGTCGCCATTCCATCGATTGTTGCTTTGTTTCTGGATCGTAGAAATGTACCCAAGTCTCATCCATAGTAACAATTCGGTTTAAGAAGTCTACATCGTTTTCAAATCGAGCACAGATCAAACGCGATGCTTCTACCCTTGCACGCTGTTCGTCAACATTCAAACATTTGGGGATTCATTTTGCAGCAATTTTTCTCATGTCCAAATTGACGTGAACCATATGGTGAACGCGTTCGTATGAAATATTCAGTGCTTCAGATATCCGTTTTAGCCCAATTCGACGGTCTGATAAAATCATGTCATGAACTGCAACGATATTTTCGGGGACTGACACAGAAACTGGCCTTCCCGATCGGTCATCATCTTCAATGGAAAATTTACCTCTTTTGAAGCTTGCATTTCAATTTTTGATGGTCGCATACGAAGGACAATGATCACCAAGGGTATTAAGCATATCTTCGTAAATCTGCTTACATCTTAACCCTTTTAAATACACGTACTTGATAATGGCTCGATACTCCAATTTTTCGATTTTCACAATTTCGGCGGACATCTTTTTTCATTTAATTTAATGCGTGACTCTGCTTTACTTTTTTGACGTCAAACTTAACACTGACACTTCTAATAAGTTATTGTTCGTTGCTATGGTAACGCAATATTTTGTTTATGCAAGGAACTGGTCTAAGCTAACTAGATATCAATACATCCTCGTATAGTATGCAAATATTGCGTTTTGGCAGTTTTTTATTTTAGGCATGTCCATTATGTACGCGCTGAACAAGTGCGGACCGAGGACGGATCCTTGGGGTACTCCTGCGCTTATTTCCCGTTTGATTGATCGGATGTTGTTAACTTTGACATAAAAGTTTCTGCCACTAAGAGAGTTTTATGATGTGAGTAGGGTATTTTAGTTTCATTATGTATTTTATGTATAAGTCCTATTGTACATACCGTGTCAAAGTCTTTTTGTACATCGAGTAAGAGCATCACAGTGTTTCTACCTTTGTTGACGTTGTTTACCACTTCTGTAACTTTTCTAGCTACCTGTTGTGTTGTAATGTGGAGTTTTTTAAAATCCGAATTGGCAATCGTCTATTACATTTAATGTGGTTTCTATTGATTGTAAGCAAATGTTAATGATTTTCTCTACCAGTTTGCTTAGCGTTGACAGCAAGCTTATCGGTCGGTAGCCGTCCGGTGATTTATCGTTTTTACCCGCCTTCGGAATGGGAATTACCTACGCCGTTTACCAAGTTTTTGGAAAGTACTGCGTTTTGAAAATCGCGTTTATTATGTGGTTTAGTAGTGCCACTGCTTTTGCAGTTAAGTTTTTTATTAGAAGTGCATCTATTTCATCGTCACCCGGTGCCCTGTTGTTGGGCATTCTTTTTATTAACGCTGAGACCTCGTCTGGTGTGGTAGTAACGATCTTTTCGTGTTCGTCGTCGGTGCTTTGCGTTTCAATGAATGTTTGTACTTCTTTCATTATTCTTGCTTGTTATTTATCATTTTGATCATAGTTTCTGTGTGCTTTCTCGAATGTTTCAGCTAGTAGTTCGGCTTCTTGGAGATTGGTGATGTGGTGAGTGTTGTCGTTTGTATTATAAAGAGTCGGTATCTGTCGGTGTTTGTTTTTTAATATTTTAGTTAGGTTCCAGAGCGTGTTGTTCCTGAAGTCCAACTTTTCTAGTTTTTTAGACCACGTTTCATTCGTATTGTTGTTGAGGTCATTCCTTATTTGTCTAGTTAAGTTTTTCATTTCATTTTTGGCTTCCTCTTCGAGCGTCCTTTACCATCTCTGTCTCGCCCGATTCCTTTGACGAATTTTATCTTTTACTTCTTCCGGTAACTCGCCTCTGTCTAGGTCAATTCTTATTAGATCTGTTTGTTTTAATTTTATTTTTCCCAGAGAGATTATGTGTTCGACATCGTTCTTTTAGTTTAAATGGGGAAATAAATTTCTTATAATTTTCCCAATCTGCAAGTTTGATTTTCCATTTTCAAGGTAGAACTGGTGTAACAGTGGGTATTCCAGTAGAAATTGATATCGGAAAACGACTGTTATATAACTGATCAAGAGGCTGCCAGAGAAACCGTGCCGTAAGTTCAGGAGATGATAATGAGAGATCAATAGTACTAAAATCTGTGTTGAAGTAAGTAGGTGCACCAGAGTTTAAAAGGACCATATCTTGACCACCCAAAATTGTTTCAATAAGTCGACCACGCGTGTCTCTAGAACTTGATCCCCATAGAGGACTATGAGCGTTAAAATCTCCTAATAGTAAAAATGGTCTTGGAAGTTGATCAATAAGTCGTTTAAGGTCGTCTAGTTGCCAGTCGAATCTTGGTAGGTATATACTGCAAACCGTCATTACATAAGGTAAGGATAAATGGACAGCAACAACTTGGACATTTGTTTTCAAATCCACTCCTCCTATGGCGCGTAAATTTGGAGTATCGTCTTTTCTGAATATTTGGTATCCTCGTAGAGAGAATTGTTTATTTTCGGTTAAATGTGTTTCATCAAAGTTTTGTTTTACCAATTGTAGAATAAAGATTAAATTTTTTATGAGATGTGGAAAATTTACAATAAAACCACTTACTTGCTTTCAGTTTTTTGCTAAAGAAAGTCTTAAAAGAAGGATTAAATTTTATTTCCATAACATTTTCAATGATATTAATTATGGAAAAAGTTTTAACATTATATCTTCATCTTGTATTAGACCTTAGACATTTTTATTATGTTTAGATCCTAACAAAACTAATTTACTGTGCACTAAATGTTAGATTAATTCTTGACAAGTATAAGTTACACCATTAAGCGTTTCCCTGCGTTTTCAGACACAAGAAAAAATCAAAGGTTAAGTTCTAGGAGTATTTAATTAATATTTAAAGTACATAATATTTTAAGTGATGCTGTTAGTATTTAACGACACAGTTAGTTGATTCCAAGTCAAGTAGAGCAATTCTTGTATATTTTAAAATATTTTATTAAAAATCAAGTAGACCACGGGTTTACTGCAATGCCTTTTATAATATTTTTTGGAATCTATCCAAACACTTAAACTGAAATACTATGGTAGGGCAAAATACAATAAAAACTTATCAAACTCAATATAATATTATAAAAATTTATATTCATCAATTTATTATAGTGTACAGTTAAGATTCATCTAGAATTGAGCACTTTACTGAATTACAAATTCCATTCCAAACATGAGCTAAAAATTTTAATAAGTAAACAGTCCTCGTTTGTTCATTCCATTGCTCTTAAAGAACGTATAATATCGTTCATAATAAACATGTGTTTACTCCAATATTCAAAGTTAAGAAATGTACACTATGCACGTCAGCAAGTGATGCAGTCTTGAATAATTGCAAGAATATATGGATTTTACCAACAACGTTTTATTTAAACTAATAAATGCGACGAAGAAAAAATACTCAGGAGTATTTAATCAAAAACTACACGTAAATATTATTAAATAAAATTATTATTATTATTATTGTGCTGCAGATTTGTTATAGCTAAAAAGTTTTACGTTATCAAAAGAAATCTTTAATATACGAGAACCATTCTTTCTTTTATGGCACTTATATTTCAATCATTGTTTTCTTTACTTATGTGTCGATGTCGTAAAATCTTAAAATCCTATTGTAACGTTCATAAAATATCAAAGCTTTTATTGATAAAAAAGCAACCACTTTATATCCCTTATAAAAAACTATAGTTATAATTAAAACATTGGATTTAGTTTACATCTCGAGTGTAGGTGAGGCAATCAATGAAAAGCTACATGGTCCGTAACTTTGAAAGATAGTCGTTATGAAGCTATTACTGAAGAAAAAGTGGAACACATCAAGCTTTCAAAAGACAAACCATTTATTTTTGTAGATATATTGTTCAGAACATAAAGGACTTGTTTTGGACACGTTTACTTTGTAAAGCATTATTATTCCCCTTTTCGTAATATTAAAGTTCAAACAATTAATGTTAATAAACGATCTGTCTTGAAAAATCCATGATTTAATAATGAAATAAATTTCTCACTTAAACACTTGCGTGACTGGAGTGCTGTCTTAAACCTTTCTGTGTTCAATATCTAAGCATTACGTTAATTACTACCTTACGATTATAATTGGTCTTAATATTTCATTGTCTTATGTAAATATCAGAAATATGTACATTTAATGTAAACGCCATAAATAGGTGACTGGAACAATTTAAAAAAAACTAATCATGACGAAACTTTTATGCTTCGTGTGCATTATTAAATGTTTTGATATTCACTGCAATGTATGAAGTTTTCGTTTGAAATTTTTTAACTATTTACAAATGTCGGAATTCGAATATTGAGTACAATGCAGAGTAGAATTAATTACATGCTTTAAAAAAATTAAGCAGAATAATGGTTAGAATTTATCATAATCTACTGAACTAACAATGTTCTATAGCCGTTGTAAAAACTAACTTTATCTAATTTCTTAAAACAAAATTTAATTTAACGTTTGAGCATGGTTTATTAATTATCATTTTTTGAACTTTTTAATTGTTGTGAATGTAATTGAACTGAGCATTGTTGTTATTGTTTAGTTTTTGTGTGTAAACATCTAGACTTATTAATTTTGACAATTAAGAAATCGATCCCCACATTAATTTAAAAAAGGGTTGTTAGATTCCGTTAAAAGCGGGTTCGTTTAAAGGTATTTTATTTACAAAAAGAAAGAAACTGTACACTACAATATACACCGTATCCAACATAAGGAGGGCCACTATGTGGGTCTTGGAAAGGTTTAAAAAAATGGGGTTTAGAAATCCCCAAAAAGTTTTTTAGTTTCTGAGATATTTTGAAAAAATTGTATTTTTCGATTTTACATATTATTTTTTTGTGGCGTTAATATTGGACAGTTTTTTTAACGACGTTTCGTTTTTACAGAACCATCATCAACTTATTTTTTTAATATGGCACTGATATTCTAAAATCAGATTCTAAAAGCCCTTAGCGGTTTAATTGCGTTTTAATCTTTTTCTCGAAGGTAATTAAGAAAATTCCTATTACGGATCTGCACGTAGTTTTTACTTTTTAAAAATAAATAATTTTTTATGTAAATTAGCATTTAAGTATTTAATAATAATCCAATAGTTATGTGGTGTTGATGCCTTAAAGTTTGAATTAAACATATTTGAAACCAAAAATTTCGACTATTGTGAAAATACCATCAATTGTAAGCATACTTTCATCATACCATATTATTAGACAAGGAAAATTCATATTCTCCTGGTACGTTCCACTCACAAAATCAACGACATCTTTCTAATTTCCCACTAACTTGCTAAACGTTTTTATATTTGACTTTCTCTTTTGGGGTATTTCCACAAATACATATCCTCCTTAAACAAACAATTGTGGTGGAATGAATTTAAACATACCACCATGTCAAACTATTCCTTAGGAAATGTACTAAATAGAAAACAAAACTTTCAAAAAGGCAATGTAACTCTCAATGGAAATACACCGTTATCATCAAGACTGCCGCAATCGGACAGCGTTATTATTAGTTGATTTATTTAGTTACTTACGTGCAAGTAACCGCATAGCACCTTGTCTTCTTTAGCTAGACCCAGCTTCTTGGTTGTTCGCAGGTGTGACAACACTCTCACTTGCACATTAATATTATTAAAATTTTGAAGGAAAATTAATATTCACTTTCGTCCGTTCACTTAAGGGTATATCAAAAAAATGCGTGTTTTCCACTTCGAGCGGCATCCTTATCAAAAATTGATAAATATTGAAACTAAAGACGTAACATTTCCACCCACCAAAAAATCCATTCAGAATTTTTTTTAATGAAAATAAATTATGCTTATTCTGAAACGGAGAAACAAACAAAAAAAAGGAAAAAATACAGGAACGAAAAATGTTACCGATACTAATTAGAAGGTAAAGGACATAGCATAATCACTGGTCTTTGAAATAAGCCTCTTGTAGTTTTAAGAGTTACTACTCGTACAACGTTATCAGCACCTGGATGCAATTTGACAAATCTAGCTAACTCCCAGGTCAAAGGCGGTGATTTTCCACGTTGCTGCAACACATTTAAATAATCATTGTTCTAGCGTTTCGAAAAGTCAAAACTCATGCGTTGCAGCAGTTGCAAACGATTACATCTAAATTCTAAATTAAGAAAATACGCTCGTGTTAAAGCCTTCAAGTCATTAGGATCCTAACTCATGGATAAAATTTAATAATGATTCAAACTGCTCAAGGAATGTGTAGAATTCCTCATACGAGGATGTATTGATATCTAGTTAGCCTAGACCAGTTCCTTGCATAAACAAAGTATTGCGTTACCATATCAACCAACAATAACTTATTAGAAGTGTCAGTGTAAAGTTTGACGTCAAAAAAGTAAACCAGAGTCACGCAATAAATTAAATGAAAAAAGATTTCCACCGAAATTGTGAAAATCGAAAAATTGGAGTATCATACCTGTATTTAAAAGGGTTAAGAGGTAAGCATATTTACGAAGATATGCTTAATACCCTTGGTGATCAATGTCCTTCGTATGCGACCGTCAAAAATTGGAATGCAAGCTTCAAAAGAGGTAAATTTTCCATTGAAGATGATGACCGATCGGGAAGGCCAGTTTCTGTGTCAGTCCCCGAAAATATCGATGCAGTTCATGACATGATTTTATCAGACCGTCGAATTGGGCTAAAACGGATATCTAAAGCACTGAATATTTCATACGAACGCGTTCATCAATATGGTTCACGTCAATTTGGACATGAGAAAAATTGCTGCAAAATGGATCCCCAAATGTTTGAATGTTGACCAAAAGCGTGCAAGAGTAGAAGCATCGCGTTCGATCTGTGCTCGATTTGAAAACGATGTAGACTTCTTAAACCGAATTGTTACTATGGATGAGACTTGGGTACATTTCTACGATCCAGAAACAAAGCAACAATCGATGGAATGGCGACACTCTGGTTCTCCAAGACCTAAGAAGTTTCGTGTCCAAAAATCTGCTGGAAAAGTTCTTGCTTCAGTTTTTTGGGATTGCCATGGATTAATCATGATTGATTTTTGGATAGGGGTAGAACAATAACTGAGATTACTATTCGACATTACTGACCACTCTACGGGAAAATATTAAAGAGAAAAGACGCGGAAAGCTATCCAAAGGTATTTTGTTTTTGCAGGACGACGCCCCTGCACACAAATCTCATGTTGTCATGCAAAAAATTCGTGATTTAGGGTTTGAATTACACCCCCCTTATTCACCCGATTTGGCTCCATCCGACTATCACCTCTTTCCTCAACTGAAAAAAAGTTTAAAAGGTCGTACATTTTCTTCCAACAAGGAGGTAATAGAAGCTGTAGAGGTCTGGTTTGCAGAGTAAGAAGAATCAATTTTTTTGAAAGGTCTAGAGACGTTGCAGGTTCGCTGAAATAAATGTATCCAATTAATAATAATAATAATAATATTTATTGACCAACAGCTATATAAAAAAAACCATTAACAGGTCAACTTAATTATAATTTATCTTAACGCCAGAACACACATAAAAGAAAATAACAGCAAATGCAAACAAAATAAATCAAATTAGGTATAGCACAAATTCTACAAATAATTTTATAAATCAATTAATTTTCCAATGTTAACATTACGCAAAGTCTTTTTAAATATATTACAATCCGTTGCAAAATATCTTTATCTGTTTTCTACTTATTAAGTTGTATATATGGCACATTCTATAGATAGGAGAGTTCATTGCATAATTGGTTGTTCTCAATGGTAAATGAAAAGTGTTACTATTTCTCAATCCAATTTTTGGTATGTTAATGTTGATTATTTTGAGTACTTCAGGGTTATCAATAAGGTTGTTAAAGATTTTATGAAGATACACTACATCACTATGAACACGTCTTTCTGATAAAGTGGAAATATTATAACATTTACAAAAATGATTATAATCAAATAAATCCTTGCAGAATAAACACCAGTTGCTTTGAAACAGACATATTTTCCAAATTTGATTTGAACAGTTTCTAATGATTTGTTATGGTATTTCTGCCTTGGACTCCACACCAACATTGCATATTCAAGAATAGGTCTTATTAAGGCATAGTACAATTTTAGTAAAGTATTTACATTATGAAATGACCTTGAGTAGCGTTTAACACACCCTAGAATTTTATTTAATTTGCTTACAACGTTATAGATATGAGAATTAAAACTAAACTTTGTGTCAAATGTAACTCTCAAGTCAATTACTTCATGTCTACGCGTGAGTTTACTTGTGTTCATGGTAGTTGTGTTCCATAATTATTTTTTTACTAAAACTAACAATAGAACACACATATTAAGACATCATTTGTTAACATCACACCATTTAAGAACATTATCTATATCATATTGCAGTAAGTTACAATCATTATGATGTTCAACTCTCAAATATATTTTGAGGTCATCCGCAAAAATCAACTTCTGAGAATAATTTACACATTTCATCAGATCATTCACAAAAATTAAAAACAGTAAAGGGCCTAAATTAGAACCCTGTGGCACTCCAGACGTAGCTCCAAAGCTATAGGAGATATATCCATTACAAGACACATACTGCTGTCTATTGGTTAAATAAGAATAAATAAACTTTACCGATGAATCACTAATACCGCTCAAATGCAATTTCTTAATAAGTACACCATGATCTACCTTGTCAAAAGCTTTTTCAAAATCTGTGTATATAACATCAACTTGATGACTCCCATTGAAAGCTTTGTAAACATATTCAGATAAGTTAAGTAGATTTGACAAAGTTGATCGTTTTGGTAAAATCCGTGTTGGTATAAATACTAATATGCTTACATATACCATGGAAGATTCTATTATATAATATTATTTCAAACACTTTGGCAGGCGCACAAATAATTGACACAGGTCTGTAATTTGTTATGTTAGCACGATAACCTTTTTTAAACACCGGGCATATCCTCGAATTCTTCCATATTGTTGGAAACTTATTAGACTGTAACGCTAGGTTGAATAGAAACGTAAGAGGAACAATCAAACAATCAAAACAACCTTTTACCACATAGTCTGGTAAGTTATCAGGTCTAACAGATCTCTTAGTTTTTAACTTTATTATACCAGCAGCTAGTTCACTATTTTCCACATTAAAAATGTTTACGTTATTCGACTCACTCCTTGTTGATAACACTTGATTAATGTCTATTTCACTCAAATCATTATATACAGATTTAAAGTATGGTGCAAAACCATTGACAATACTACTACCTGTTTCTAACTTTGTATCATTCAAGAACATTTCATTTGGTATTCCCGAATTCTGATTCTTTCTGTTGATAAAGTTCCAGAATTTTGCAGGATTTTCATTGATATCCTCCTCCGCAGTTTTTATATATTCACTATAAGCTTGTTTAATCTCGTATTTACATTCTCTTCTGAGTTCCTTAAATTTATGTTGATAAAAGTGATTTCCAGTTGTTTTAAATTTACGATGGAACTTTTTTTTTAATTTTCAGTTTGTTGATAATTGGCTTAGTGAACCATGAAGGATACCTATGTGTGTTATACATATTCCTAGTTAGTGCAACGCAATTCTTGAAAACAGAGTTAATAACTTCATAGAACATATCTACACCATTATCAATATCTGATGACGATAAAACTTCAGCCCAATTAACCTTATTAAAATCATAATACATCTTAAGAAAATCTGCTTTTTTGAATTTCAAAATTGGTTTATAATCAAGTGTTTTGGTTTTAACAAATATGCTAAATTTAGCAACGATGCTCAATTCTGGATGATGACTATCTTCCTTTACTAGTGCCCATTCGTCTCTTTCAACACTAATGTTTTTCAAATTTGTTATTACCAAATCAAGAACACGGTTTAAGCTATTTTGAACTTCATTGATCTGTTTTAATTTATATTGATCTAAGAAATTTTGTAGTGTAATATTTTTCTCATTAAATTTATCTTGAACCTCTGCACTAAAATATGGCAAATTGAAATCTCCAATTATCAACATATAGTCGTTTAATCGTAATTTGTTTTGGTTAATTTCTAGAACTTCATAAAATTTATAATCATCAATTCCATTCGCCGGTGGAAAATATGCTACACAAACATATAAACAAAGATTACCTATATTAATTTTTACCCAAATAAATTCAGAATCATCAATATCTAAACACTTTATTTGTATTGAATCTAGCTGTTTTCTTACAGCTATAAGAACACCACCACCTTGACCCTTACCGGTTATCTGCATATTTCTATCTTTTCTGTAAACTACATAGTTTGTTGTAAATAAATCGTAATCCAAAATGCTTGAATTTAACCATGTTTCTGATAGACAAATCACATCATAAGTTTCACTAGCACAATTGACATAAAACTGATTATTTTGGTTTTTAGTCCTCGGACATTTTGGTAAAAAATGCCCATAGAATTTAATTTTTGAGACATTATTAGGTACAATGGTAGGAATCCCTCTGATAAATTTAATAGTGATGTCTTGTTCACCGTTACTTTTTCTGAATTCAAGTTTGCCAATTAGTTCTCTCAGATAATCTCGCTATTTGGGCGTCTGATCATATTTAATATAAATTCTTGAACTGCTCGGAAGCTTATTTTTGTTACTTAAAACTTTCCTTGCATCGTACTTATTAGCAGAAAAATATGTTAAGTAATAAAATATTTTGACATTGAAATTTTGTTTGGTTCTATAGTAGGCTAAGAATTTTTCAATATATCCTCGTAAGTTAAAGTTTGTGTGCCAAAGACGCGATTTATATGAGTTTTAATGGATTTTACTCTAGCTTCGCTTAATCCATTACAATATGGAGAAGCAGGTGGGTTAAAAATCCATTTCAAGTTTAAATTTGTTGTGGCATTTTTTGCCATTACGATAAATTGACGGTTTGCTCCTACGAAATTTGTTCCTTGATTGCTAAGTATCATAGAACAAGTGCCCCTGCAAGTTATAAAGCGTCTAAGCGCTCCGATGAAGATATCAGAAGATAAATCGGATACCAATTCAATGTGAATTGCCTTCACAGCGCAACACACAAACATATATATGTATGATTTTAATGTTTTCGTCCCGCGAGTTTTGCTTAGAGTAATGTTGAAAGTTCCAGCATAGTCAATACTGACCATTGAAAAAACTTTGGTTTCCGAAACCCGAAAATTGGGTAAATTGGCCATCACAGATTTGTAAGCCTTGGGCTTGGTTTTAAAGCATTTGACGCATTGGAAAGTGCATTTGTAAAATGCGTTATGTGAAGATAGCATCCAAAACGTTTAGCGTAACAAATAGTGTAGAATTCTAAACACAGGATGAAGGAATTCGTTGTGAGTATTTCTTACTATCAAAGTAGTCAATATATGACTACTTGGTAATAAAAGTGGATATTTTGCGTCAAATGATAAATAAGAATTTCGTAAACTTCCACCCACCTTAAGACAACCTAGTCAATCGACAAATAATGATAGTTTTCTAAAAGTTTTGGGTAGTAAATCATTATTTTGAATTGATTTAAACAAATCTGCAAAACATTCTTTCTGTACATGTTTGAGTTTCACGTAGTACTTTTGATTTTGAATAATTTACGAATCGACAAATGTAGGATAATACGTTGAATTTTCTTTAAAGATGAAAATTTGTGTAAAAGTGAATCTATAAAATGCTGCTCAACGAATACGTTTAAAACTAAAATTTTGTCTTCATTTACGGTTTTGTTTAAAATTTCTGGTTGCTTATGCCAATGATCTTTTGTTTGAGACAACGAAACAGGTCCATGCCACCATAACGACTGGGAAATTAAGTCAACGGGAGTCCAGGCGATCCCCATTCTGCGGGGTTATCTGGGAAAGGGACATAATGACAAACAACATCAGTCAACGCTTCTTGTACGCATGATATTCTATTGGGTACAAAAACATTTTTTGTATGAGACGAATTTAACCAGGCCAGAGTAGTTTGCACACAATTCAAGGCGTGGGATTGAAATTGTTTTAAGTGAAGCAATGCGTGATTTACTACACATTAGTGAAGTAGTTACATCATGTGAGCGTTGATTCATACGAATATAGGCTACAGCACAGAACCAAAGTTGGGAATCATCTGCAAAAGCGTGTAATTCGACCTTAGAAACATTGTTACTGAGATAATATCGAGAAGTGCTGACCTCAGATGATGAAGGTGTTCCATTTTTCTACGAGATTACCAAAAGGAACATCATTCCAAGAAATTTTTAAAAGCTACAACTGTTGGATAAGTACTTTTGCGAATAAAATGCGTGGCGTGAGGACTTCAACAGGATCATATATCCTCGAAATTTCTGATAGAATGTTCCGTTTTGTGGGTGGCTTGCTGCTTGATATATAAGAGTAGGAACTCTAATAATAATGGGTTCTTCTTTATCAAATTCAAAGACATTTGGAAGATTAAACGATTTAGAAATTTGTAAAAGTTCTAAAGAATTGCTTGCCCATTTACTCATTTCAAATTAAGCCAGTTTCATCAATTGAATTAATTCATTTTGTAATTCTAAGGCGGAATGTACGCCTTCTGCTCCATAGGTTATATCAGCTAGTTCTTAAATTGTGCGGTTAGCTAAATACGGCGAACTAGACACTCCATACGTAATTGTATTCAACCTAAACTGTTAAACTGGATCATTTTTAGAAAAACGCCACACGATTCTTTAAAAGTTTCGATGTCTCGGTGCTATCAAAATTTGTCGGAATATTTGTTTAATGTCACAAACGAATGCAACCGGAAAAGATCAAAAATTTATTGAAATGGATGAAATGTCCTTTTGCAATTTAGAACCCATTATGAGTGTGTCGTTAAGGGAAAACCTTGAAGAAGCTTTAGCGGAAGCATCAAGTACACTATCAGTTTTGTAGACGTACTTTGTGGTCGGTATATACAATGATGCGGAATATAGTAAACATTTTTCCGTTTAATTCACACCCGGGAATCAGTGACATATGACTTTAAATAGTTTTTCATAAATTCTGAGTAATTAGCGTGCAGGATGGCATGCATTGAAAGTCGTTTCTCCAGCAAAAGAAAGCGGCGTAAGGCTTGAGTGTGAGAATCACTCAGAAAGGGTTCTGATTGTTTAAACGTAAACAAATCACGAATCTACCATCAGGGTTGCGAAAAATTATATTTTGAAAATACATTTCACATTATTGCTTCTCTTCCAAAGTCAATTTTGTAGGAGGCGATTTAATTTGATCTACTTCCCAAAATTTTTGCATACATACATGTATCAAGCGAGGTAGTTGAAGAAGTATTACAATATTTTGAGAATGTTAATGCGGATGAATTGTTCGCGTTTTGAGATCTATCTTGAAGTACCCAGTCAAAAATAGTATTAATAGCCACCGGCTGATTGGAGTTTCCAAAAATGTGGTTATTGTTTAATATGTAAGGAGTTAATTCTGCTCCGATTAATAAATCTATTGGTGAGAGAATATTACATTTTGGGTCAGGAAGAAGTAAATTTTTTTACATGAAGTCAATTATCTAATTTGAGAGGAATCTGAGGTTGATTTGAACATATTTGTTTAACCACATGAGCTTCAAAATTTATTTTGGGTTGTGATTGTTGTGTTTAATTTGGCAAAGGGTTACTCCACTGATGCATTGCGAAAACATGTTATTTAAACCTTCAATTGTGAATGTTATCTTATTATATTTCAATCTTAATTCATTTAGACATACTTCGAAAATAAAATTTACCATACTGCCCAAATCAATAAGCACACGTGCAATTTGGTAATTTCCTCTTACGTCTTTAATGGATACCAGAGCGATCTACAGAAGTACAGTATCTCGTTATAAATGAATGTATTATTCACAACATTTACGTCAGAGTGGGTAATGTTAGACAAAACTTCATTTTGTTGTGAAGCAGTTGTAGGATTTTGTGAAATTTGATTTTGAGAACGATTCAAATGTAGAAGTGTATGATGCATTCCTTGGCAAATTTTGCAAACTGAAAGAGACTTACATTGAGAAGTCGAATGGAAACTACTTAAACAATTTGTACATAATCTGTAACGATTAGCATGCAGAAATCTTTCATTTTCTGACATTGCAGCGAATTCTGAACACTGAAATAGGTGATGTGTGGAATTGCATAAAGAACAATTTTGAACATTCACATTTCAGAGTGTTTAGAAAATGGACGTAACGTTACGTTGATTAGCGTTGGAAGAATTAGTATACGTACCCGTAGTATACTGTTTTGACTTAGAAGTTGATGGAATTAATTGCTCTGAATCAAATGCTTTGGAATAATTTTCTAAAAAGTGAATTAATTGCTTGAATGAAGACAGCTCGTATTTGCTATGTTCAATTTTGAAAGCAGCTCTCGTCTTTTCATCTATTTTTTCTAGTAACATATTAAATAATAGAAAATCCCATTGATCAACTGGAAAATTTACAGATTTTAGAGCTTCAAGATTTTCATTAAAAGTATCCAAAATTACGCGTAAATCTTTGGCGCTTACCTGTAACAAGAGTGTCAGATTTTGAAGTTGTTGATAATAGGCGGTTGCTAAATACCTTTTGTTTTGATAACGTCTTTTAAGGTATCATAAACCGTTTCATAATTAATTTCTACAAGAGGCAGACCCTTAATTAAACTATGTGGTTCACCGACAAGATAAGTTATCAAATGATGAAACTTTTTAATTTTGGTTAAAGAATTGTTCTGATGTACGAGTGAATTAAAAAGGTAAAAAAACCTTGCCAAAGGTTTGGCCTTAACAAAGACAAAGCATAGAAAACAAATTAATGCAATAATATCTTGTTTGTAATGACAGTAACGTTAAAATTTTGACATTAATTTGTTGTTTCACTCTAATAATTACCATCTTTGCTATTAGTTATGTTTTCTAACGAAGAAAAGTTTGACATGGTGGCATGTTTTATTTTATCTTACCAAAATTGTTCAGTTCTGGAGGATGTGCATTTGCAGAAATACCCTGAAAGGAGACTGCTAAACCAAAGGAGTTTCTGAAAATTAGTTGAAAATCTAAAAGCATATGGTGTTTTAAAAACCTGTAGCTTCTTCAGTAATGAGGAAAAAATAAATCATGTCTCTTTAACGGTCACTGAAAATCCAGGTGTATGAACGGGACAGATTGAGCGAAATATTGAAATATCAAGATCTACAGTTCATCAAAAAATATATCCATGCAAATACAGAATCTGTCAAAGACTTAGAACAGGTGATTTAGATCGACGACGTTCATTTTGTGGGTAGTATAGGTCAGGAAGACATAAACTTTCCATATAAAATTATTTATTTATTTATTTATTCGTATAGTACATTATACAAATATTGTATTGTAATGTAAGTGTTATGTATGGTGCCCCAGAAGATCAATATAAACCTGTATAGTGTGGTGACAAAACCGTGTGCAATAGTGGATTGGTTCGTCTTGGCAAAGCATTTACTTCAAGATTTAGGAAAACCACTAAAACCTAAACATGCCAACCCTTACCCACCCTAGTATTCAGATGTAACAATATTAATTAAGTGTGTAAACATTATAGAAGGTAAATAAGAACATAAAATATAACAGCACAGCCATTGTATGACGACATATAAATGTACCATAATAAATAATATAAAATAATATGGTCGGACGAAAGTGCGATCACGAATAATAGTATTTTAAACAGGTGAAATGTACATTATTGGTCAGAAACCAATCTACATTTAAATACATACATGCACCAACATCGATTTGGTATTTTTAGGACAAGGATTATAGGACTTTTTATTTATCAGAGCAATTTTAACATCCTAGCGTTACCTGCACGTACTACAAAATGATTTATAAGATGCTCTCCTTCTCCGGCGGTAGTTCATGATTGTTGGATACAACAAGATGGTGCGCCATCACATAATTCTAGGACTATACGGAATTATGTTTCAGTAAAATTTCCAGAAAAAATTTACGTCAAACTCAGAAACACCCAGGTATAACCCCCTTGACTTTTTTGTGTGGGGGTTTATAAAAGATTATATTTACAAACAAAATTTTGCAAATGAACAAGAACTAAGAGGGTTAGCTCTGGAAGCATTTGAAAGGATCTTTTAAGAAATTATCCAAAATTTAATTATTATTATTACAATTGTTATTAAACCACTGAAATAAACCTTTACGCAATTCCTATTAAAGAATATTTAAGTTTCATGTATTTCATGTTTATATTTTAAATTTTTACTAAAAATTTTATTTAAATATTCAAATATTTTGTATGTTTTTACATGTTAAGTTAAACTTGCCCAATTTCTCTTAAAATCGTATACGTCCTTGTATAACACAACCTCACTTAGCAGTGTGTTCCAAATAACTGTATCAAGTCTTCTCTTAGATGCCTGTCCTTAATGTCTAGTATATCTACTGTTTCTAATCTGGTTTTATACGGCAATTTTTTAAATCAACTGTTCATCTAGTTACTGCATGTTGAACTATTCTAAGTAATATTTTATCTTTTTACGAGGGCAGTTGGAAATGATCTGGCCTTAAGTAGAAAAAACACATTTTTTGGGTTTAAAACGATTTATTTCTCAACATAGTCTCTTTTTAGCTTGATACACTGAGTAAGACGATTTTCCAATTTTTGTATCCTATCCGAATAGTACGTTTTTTTGACCTCTTCAAAATAGTGCGAAGCTTCAGCGATGACTTCATCGTTTGATGCAAAACGGCGTCCACCGAGCCATTTATTTAAGTTTGGAAACAGGAAAAGTCGCTGGCTGTAGGATCTGGAAAATACGGTAGGTGGTCGACCAATTCGTAGCCCAATTCGTGTATTTTGGCGACGCCGGCCTAATGAAATGTAATCAGCAACGGTATCAGGTTTCGATCATTTATCGCCAGCCAGTCTACGTTGTAAATAAATGCAATTATTGTAAATACTAAATTTTATTTAAAAGGTGGACTAGAAAATTAACAATTAAAATAATTCATCAAATATTTTTACAACCGGTGTCCTTATAAACTGATTAACACAAGTTATAACATCATATGATACGTTATCATAAAAACGACGTCTTTTTTTAAGTTATCGAAGTTCAAAGAAAAAAGTTAAAGTTACTTGAAAATCCCTATTTTTTGAAAATCAACTAATTTTGAGGGATCATATCTCGAAGTGTAATTATACAACAATAAAAACACAACTAAACAAAAAAATTTATTTCAAAATTTGTGAAATCTGCAGCACATTGAAAATAGGTTAAATTTTATGAAATTACCCAAAAACTAGTTACATTATTCTCCAGAACGATCTAAACTTTTGTTAATTTTTTTTCGAAAATAGAACTTTTAAGTAAAATGCGACCAAGTTGAGGTCAATTTGTTAAATACACTCAGAAAATTAAATGAAATACAACTAGATAAAAACATCATATTTATGTATTTCCATGTAATTGTGGTTAATTATTTACATAAACAATTTATTCGCTTCTAGTCCAGTTGGAAAAGAAGAATCTGCTGAGTTTTTCTTTTGAATCGGGAAGGACTTTGCAAGTTGATTCTAAGAGGAAAAAATAACATAAATTCACTGATAAAAGATATGCTGAGTCAATTGTATTTAATTTCAAATATTCTTTTTAAAATTTTAATTCTCATTAATTACACACAACTTTTAGTACATTGTAATCAAACAACAAATAAGTTGTTAATGAGCTAATAAATTTGTTTTGTATTTTTGTTTTTGTGCAAAAACTTACAGTTGGATAAATTAGAAATCAGAAATTATATGCGATCAATTTTCAAACAGAATAAAGGTAATAAAGCACCCGAGAATTTATGTGAATCACTTCAAACGAGTGCATAATTCTTTAACTTATCAATTTGAAATTAAAAAAAAACTATAGAAAGATACGTTAACACACAAAGCTATTTCAGTAGGTAAATAAAAATAATATTAATTTGCTTTATAAACCTTCTTACTCGAATTTTGCCGGCACTGCATTTATATGTAATTGTTTATAATTATGCCTGACCTTAAAAAAATGTTCTTCACAAATTAACTTATTTCGTAAAGCATGAATACTACAAGAGCAAACAATGTTTGCTAAAATGTCATAATTGTTACTTAATAATGTATCTCTAATTCCATCAAACTTATTTAAAAGTGAACGAACATTAAGATGTGCACAGTTTACTTTTTCGGACGTTCCGGACATACATAAACAAGATGTTAAGGCAACAAAAACAAAAAAAAGTAAGAAACACAAAAAAATTCAAGTAATCTAATTAATAAGTAAGAGCTGCGAATTCTCTCATAAAATATAATTAATTTCTTATCATTTGAGCGTTCCCTTACATTAATTAATCAACTAATAATCCAACAGTAATACGCAAGAGTATGTTTTAAAATATATAAATGAAATTCATTTCAGGCCAATCTATCCTCCAGGTACACAACATACAAATTAAAATATTTAGATTGATTGAAGCAAAAGATTCTAAAAATAACAATAATAAAAAATTAAATAAACAGTAATGTTTGCATTGTTGAAATCATTGCAAACAGAGAATTATTATAAAATACATATTACATTATCTGGGCAAGTCCAAACATTTCTATAAAGATAACGCGTCTGCCATCGTGCAGATAAGCTTCACAACACTTTGTCCCACATAAATTTTACATTCTTTTACCCAAACAAATTTATATTGTTTATTTTTAGCTTACTTTTTACATTCGTTTAGAATGAGTTTATTTGAAACTGTTAAATGTTTGCGCACTTATATCTAAAGCTTTGTATACACCTGAACAACAAACTGAGCAACAAACAGAACAACGAACAGAACGGCAATCGGAACATTGATTTGTACGCGTTTTCGAACAGATTCGCAAATCTTGACTTGTGCGGAAGATCCTTAGTCCAGTGCATTATGGAGTAGACAGACGAAAAATGTTTTGAATTAATCCACATTTATCAAGAAAAATAGTTGTTATGGCAAACAAGACATCCACAACATTATAACAAAATTAAAAAGCAAGAGGTGTGGAAAAAAATTGTCAAAATATAAATATGACTGCAGAAGAATGCGAGAAAAAAATTACGTCCTCATTAGCATCATTTCGGATGGAAATTTCCAAAATAAAAATAAAATAGAATAACTATGCCATCATCTTTTTGTTTATCGCAGTTTTCTCTTCTCAGTAATAAATATACAGTGTGTAAAAGCCAAATGGAATAAATTCATTATTTCTCTTACTGTACATATTTTTGAAAAACCCGAAACACGTCAAACTTAAATCATAAAATGACATTCCATCACGTGAAATTTTCATCCCTACCATCAACCCCCTTCGAATGACAGGTGCAACCCCTAATTTTTTAATGGGAAGTATAGGCTTGTGATACATCGTTTGAAAGGTCTCTTCTTTCCTGTACAAAAGTGTTATCTGTTTTCATTTTATTGCAGGAATAAAAAAATTATGATTTAGAATGGCCAGCACGATCTCCTGATCTTACCCCATTAGATTTCTTTTATGGGGATATGTGAAGAATGTTGTTTACCAAACTAAACCGCTTGATCTAGATGACTTAAGACAACGAATAACGCTCGCGATTTCGTCGGTCACGCCTGATATGCTAAGCAAGGTGAGAAGACATTTTTATTTAAGATTAGGATGCTGCCAAGAAGTTCGCGGGGAGCATTTTGAACATCTACTTCATTGACTTTTATTTTTATTTTCTTTGTTTAATTACATTCTCGTTTATTGTTGTATTATAGCAAATTTCGGTATAATCATAATTTTTTTTTAATTCCTGCAATAAAATGAAAACAGATAACACTTTTGTACAGGGAAAAAGAGACCTTTCAAACGATGTATCACAAGCCTATACTTCCCATTAAAAATTAAGGGTTGCACCTGTCATTCGAAGGGGGTTGATGGTAGGGATGAAAATTTCACGTGATAGAATGTCATTTTATGATTTAAGTTTGACGTGTTTCGGGTTTTTTCAAAAATATGTACAGTAAGAGAACTAATGAATTTATTCCATTTGGCTTTTACACACGGTATATCAACTGGACATTACTGAAACCAATTATGGGAACAGCACAAACTTCCGTTTGTTACTCAGATTGTCAAAATCAAAAAAAGGGCGTTGGCCGTTCTGTTTGACTTTTGGTTCGTTGTTCTGTTTTTTGCTCGGTTTGTCGTTCAGGTGTATACGAAGCTTTACATTTCACATTATTTAATTAATTAATTTAAGTTAATATTTCCTTTTTTCAAACAGTCCTTGAAAACTGTAAGAACTTTATTTTTCCAAAACCTGCTGTTTAACGAAACAATCAATGGCTTAGCTTGGTTAGCGTTTCGTGTTGGAACCCGATGGGCCATCTCGACTACCTCATTTGGGACGATAATGCCAATTGCCGCAAACACTTTACTAGTTGCATCTAGCGGATTTTCATTTTTAATTTCTGGTAGGCCTACGATTTCTATACTTTTAATCCTCAAACGTTATTCCAGTATTTAATTTAATCCACATTTAATTTCTGCATTTTCAGAACTCAGGGCCCGATTTTGTTCCATAATTACACCAGTATCATTTTCCAGTGCACGTATCTTCTCTTGAACGTTGGTTATAATTTTCATTTGATTTTGAATTTGGGCGACCATTTCAAAGAGAAAGTCAAATACCTTTTTGAAAATTTATCATTATTATTCACGCAACTGGTTCATTAGAAGGATAGACAGATGTAGTGCAAGTACTTTTCTGAAAATTTGGTTACTTTGGTAGTCTAGTACGGACTTTTAAAAGAAAAAGATTTTTAAGACAATAGCACTTCCGGTTATAACGGAAGTACTCACAACTTGGTTATTTTAAATGGAACACCCTGTATTTTATTGCAATTTTAAATTGTTTTCGAGATATTAAATTTTTTTTGAAAAAAGAACTTAACATAGCTGTTTTTTAAAATTCATATTTCAGAAACGATGAAAGTTGGAACCTCTATTCTAGGGTCAACTAAAGTCCAAATATTAAGCTTCATATTGGTATATCAATAATTAGCCAGCCATATACAGGGCCGTCAGAATTAGTTGACAAACCCGAGGAAATTCAAACGTGTAAAAATCAATTTTTTTAAATAGAACGCTTTGTATATTTTTCCATATTTGAATTTTCCGGAAAATTTTGTGTTAGTACATATAAGGGTTGTTTAGGTTATTCTTAATAGTTTGTGAGTTATTACGATTTTATATATAAAATGTTAAAAATCGTTGTTTGTTTGTTGATAATTCATAGACATCTATGAAAACAAAAACTGTATACTGTCAACAATATGATATTTGAAATTTTATCCAGATTTGGTATTTTTATAAAAATGAATAATCAAGTGATTAATTATTGAAACACTGATATTTTAAATTTGTTCTTTATTTATATTGAATGTAACAAAATACTAAACAGGACATGCCGTTTGTAAAAAGAAAAAAGAGTCGATCGATATCAACTTATACAATAGACCCTGAAAATACAATTTTAGGACAGCATGAAAGAAAATGAACTACATATATTGCACGAACATGTTCTTATTGACTAGATTCTACCTTCACACCGCAATTATGCAAAGTAGAAATCAATCGTAGAAAAGAAGACCGTACTGTGATACTCGTTAGTAGGTACAATATTTTTAATATACGACACTTTCAAAATGATAATTATATTAGTATAATTACAGTATTTTGCGTATTGTTTGGAAAATAACATGAATATTATGAAAATGAATTATACTATAGATTGATATTGCAAAGTAGAATAGTCTGCAAAATAATATATCGCAATATTCAAAAATATTAACTTATTTGTAACTTGTAATTTAGTTCTTAACTATGAAAAATATATACAAAATTGCACGCTTAGTATTATATAACACGAAAAAGAATGATACCATAAACAATGCGTTGTGATCACGCGACCATTAATAAATTTGGTAAGTAATCAAATTATACCAAATTATAGTTTTCCTAAAATTTCCAATCGTAGTAAATAACCGATTATCGTAAAAAACTTAACATAATAATGGTAATTACCAATATAAAAATATTATGCAAAAGTTATATTGCTATGAGCGAAGAATTATGATGAAGTTTGCTTATAGGAATTTAACGATTGCAGTACATTATTGAATTCGACATAAGATTTTTGTTATTAAATATAATTGTTTCTTTATATTCTCTTAAAAGTATAAGAGTGTATTGGATTACTGGAGTAGAAGGTGTTTTTGTGTTGAGCTGATAAGCTTCCTACCGAGACGTTAGCCAAGGTGGTGTAATTTTAACGAAACAGAAATAGAATCAAGTACAAGGTCACAAAACACAATTTTAAAAATTTCTAATTGCAATTATAATATTAAATGACAACTTTATTAAGTGTAACTCTGTAAAAATCCGTACAATTAGACAGCATTCAATCAATATACATGGTGATTCGGGAGGAAATAGAAATATTTTAAACACATGTCCAGGAAGCTGAAACGACCTCATATGATTTTTATTTATTTCGGAGATATTTTGAACAATAGTAATTTATAATTTAGTTGTAATTTCTCACGGTTGGACCTTCTTATTAGGAGTACGAACGATAATAGTGGTCAGTGACAACTCAGACCTTTTATTCGCATCAACGTTTCGACTAACTGAGACCAGTCTTTATAAAGATGATATAAAAGAATTGGTGGTCGATCAAAACTCTCATAAACAGTACATCTTTGATCCAGACCAGGGAGAGGAATGGAAGTGGCGCGAAGAAGAAATAGAGATGGTGGATATGAATAAATACCTAGGATATACAGTGATGTACGATAATAAAGATGAAGAACATATCAAAGAATAAGAGCGAAAAGAAAATACAATAATAAGAAAGGTATGGAGTATAGTAGAAAGAGTATTTGCAAAAGACTTAGAGAAAAAAGATGGTTATTCGAGAGAATAGTGAAAAGTGTGTTGATGTATGGAGCAAAAGTGTGGGGATGGAAGAAGATACAAGAAAAGTATTGGAAACGGACACTAGGATTGGAGAAGGAAACACCAGGTTATATAGTAGAAGAGGAAGTGAAACTATATAAAAATAAGGATACAGACAGGAAAAAGGGCAATAAGGTATGAAGAAAAGATTGAAAGCAAGAAAGAAAATAAGATAGTGTATGATTGTTGGAAGAAAATAAAAGCGTGAAAGATTAAATTTGGTGAAGATGGAAGAAAAATAGTATGAAAGAGGAAAATATGCAAGAGAGGAAATTAAAAAGATGAAAGTTGGAGGAAGAGGTATGGAACAAGAAATAGTACCGAGAGATATGGACACACAGAGACAAGAAAGAAGAGCAAAAATTAGAGAAAGAAAATATAACATAAAGTATACAGTGTTAATAGCAGAAGGAAAACCAAAATATATAATCGGAAGAATGATATTGGGAAATAAAAGGTTGATCGCAAGATTCAGAGTAGGAAATGAAAAAATTCAAACATGTACTGGTGGAAGGGCAAAAATAGGAACTGTTGAACGTGTAGAAAGGGGTGGGAAAATATAAAGCATCTGAAAGAAGAGTGCAGTAAAATAATACCAGAAAAAAAAGGGAGAAGGGTGTTGGTGAGAGAGAAATGAGAGGGCAGTGAGTGGATGAAGATGGTAATAGAAAAAGAAAATGGATAGAAGAAAGACAAAGGAAGATAATAAAAAATAGAACAAAGAAAAGAGTTTTTCTCTGTTTATTTTGCTATTTTATGAATTGTAAATACTTATTTAAAATAAACGAATCATTTATTAATTGTAATAAGATAAATAAATTGAATTGAATTGAATTGAATTTGTTTAAACCGTCAAACTTTTCTTAATAACAATTAATAAATCAATACATAATTTTTTTTATTAAATTGAGTGTATATATTTTATTTAAATAAAAAAATTATGTATTGATTTATTATTTGTGACTTGTTTTATGGGAGTTTTGAACAAGCACCAATTCTCTTACATCTTTTTTATAAAGACTGGTCCCAGTCAGTCGAAGCGTTGATACGAAGAAAAGTTCTGTGTTTTCATCGACTCCTATTTATCGTCCACACTGCTATTAAGAACACCCAACAGTGGAAGATTACAAATTAAAGAAATTGAGGAGTTTTACCAGCACCTCACATCATAAATTAACAACTTCAACTGTCCCCAAAACAAAAAATCCAGGAGAGAGAGATCAGGTGATCTTCGTAGCCCACGGATCGGGCATCTTCTACCAATCCAGAGATCACCGAAATGGGTATTTAATTTTTTTTTAAATAAAAATTCAATTACCTCTGATACAAATAAAAATTGGATTTGAAAATATGAGCTTATTTTGCTTATTTTAACTTCCTAGACATGTTTTCAAATATTTCCATTTTTCCCGAATCGTCCTGTAGAGGTCGACAGTATTTCTTACAGTACCATCTTCTAAATTAGTTTTTACATTTTTTTGTTTATTTTCCTTATTTACATAATTAACCATTTTAACATTAATTTATTTATTTTATTTATTTATTCATTACAAATTATCCTTTACATATGAAATAAATAATAAAGGACCTATAGGAGGCATAAATGCCCGTACATAAGTTGGTTCAACAAAAAATCATATATTAAATTAAATAAATACACAAAACACCTCCAACAAATTAAATATAAATTAAACAATAATTAAACAAGTTTGTTACGATTTTGAATATAAACTATACATAAAATTTAACCATTTAACTCACACTCTTGATACATATACAAAGTAAACTATAATACAACAATATTTTTGATTTTATCTGTAACCTTCTTCTTAATTACTTTGTTATTTACACTTAAATTTTTAAGTCATTAGGTAATTTGTTAAAATACTTTTTTAGCATAGTACACATAACTTCTCTGACTAATAGTTAACATATATCGCAGTAATGTAACACTTTTATACTTTGAGTTTATTGAATTACTTATACAGTGACCGGCAAAGAGTTCGCAACAAATGGGAGAAATTTTTGTAATTGAGCTTTCCAAAAATTTATTTTGGTAAATGAATTTAGCATATCAAATGACAAAAAAAAGCCCTTTGACAAATGTCATGAGACCACTGTCATGACGTCAAATTTAAAAAATATCCCTTAAACATGTAAAAACTTAGGTTAGATGACAAGATATGGAAAAATGCCTAAGAAAAAAGTTGTTCAAAATTAGATTATACGTCTATGTGCAAATTTTCAAAAGAAAATAACGATTTTTTAAAAATATCAGTTTTCCGGCATTTTTTCCGGAAATTTTTTCTATGTTTTTGTATGAGCTCATTATCCAGCCAATATTGTAAAAATTGTTTAAATTGGGTTTAGAATGGAAGAATTAATCATTTTAGGACTATTTTAAAATAATTCTAAATTTGTAATTTCAACCTTTTGTTTTCTGTAGGCCATTGCAATAAAGTCCATCCAAAAAAACAATGTTCTTTGTTCTTTACCGTACATTGGTAGATTAATAAATAAAAATTACTGGATTGTGAAGTTTATTTGTTGGTTTTATTGTGTTTTATGCAAATCAAACCCAAAAACTTTTTGTTTTCTCAACATTTCCGGAAAAAATGCCGAAAAACCGATATTTTTGAAAAGTCGTTATTTTTTTTTCAAAATTTGCACATAGACGTATAATCTAATTCTGAACAACTTTTCTCTTAGGCATTTTTCAATATCTTGTCATCTAAGGTCACTTTTTACATATTTAAGGGATATTTATTAAAGTTGCCGCCACGACAGTGGCCACATGACATTTGTCATTTGGTATGTTGAATTTATTTGCCAAAAGAAATTTTCGGATATTTCAATTACAAAAAATTTTCCCATTTGTTGCAAACTCTTTGCAGGTCACTGTATATTCACTTTTAAGTTCATTATATTGGTATGTAATAGAATTTACAACAAATACTTGTCTAATGCTCAACGGTTTATCCGGATTTTGATCATTCACACCTATGATTTTAAGGATGCATTTCTGAAGTCTATCTAAAGGACCTAAAGTGTTTGGTAAAGACCACCCCAACCCATTACAGTATAAGTCACAACACTATGGAACAATCCATAGTATATCTGTATTAACTGGTTTCTCGATAGCACTTGCCTAAGTCTATAGAAGACATATAATAAATATTTTGTTTTTTTTTAATCTTTGCTATATGTAGATCCCAATTGATATTACAATCATACATTACACCTAAGTATTTAGTATGTGTAACCTTATTCAGATTCTGTCTATTTATTTTAATTTCAATATCTGGTGGTAAAGAGTCGCTATAATTACCAAACGTAATAAATAGAGACTTATTTATATTAAGCACAAGTTTATTTTTATAGAGCCACGAGTAAATAACATCTAACTTAGTTGGCATTGATAAAGCAAGTGCTGACTATGTTTTATTATTCATTGGAACTGCTGTGTTATCCGCATATGCAACTAGGTCATGTTGAAAATTTAAGAGATCGTTAATGCACAAATAAAAAGAAACAGTCCAAGAATAGAGCCTTGAGGCACTCCAATATTCATCTTAATTGGTTGACTTTTAACTGCATTAACCATAACACTTTGTACACGGTTACGCAAATAACTTTCAAATAGTGATAAACACACACCCCCCACACCCATATTGTACAGTTTGTATAAAAGAATATTATGATCAACTGTGTCAAATGCTTTGAAGTAATCCAAAAACGTAATAATAGCACTTAAATCGTCAATATACAGGGTGTTTCAGAATAAGATGCTGATCCTTAAGGGTGTCAATCCTTACGCGATTTTAAGAAGAAAAGTTCAAATAAACATATGTCCTAAACCTCGTAACTTTTGATCTACAAGGTGTTCAAGTTTTAAGAAAAAAACGTTTTTTTATCATAACTTTAATATCTTTATAGATATTTTAATAAAATTTGGCATATGCCTTCTAAGCTACAACAGCTATTTTTTGATTTAGAAATTTTTCAATTTTTTATTCAGTGGCGTCCGTACAGGATGAGGACTAGATACTTTTAGAGAAATATTATGTACGCCACTGCTTTTTTTTAAATAAAAAATTATTTTTAAAATCTCCATTCATTTTAAGGTAAATTTGATTTCTTGTTTTTTTTTCGTCCGACGAACGGTTTCCGATCAAAAAATAAAGATCATTAAATGGACACAATTATCGCTATGTACCTATCATCATTTTGAAAAAGTAGGCTATGGACTTTGTTGTCAAGGAAACAATTAGATAATGCCAAACAGTTTTGACAGATAGTTATTTAAGTACACGAAAAGTGCACTTAAATTACATTTTAAAATTGTAATATCCATTAAAACGTATGGTAAATTTCACAAATGCTGAGTTTGCTGATATGCACTACTTGTACGGGCTTGCTGACGGCAATGCATTTGAAGCCAGACGATTATACCAGGAGCGGTATCTCAAATAGAATAGTTCCGGATGCCCGAACGATATCAGAAACCTACAGAAAGTTATGTGAAACGGATCTTTTCAACCGAAAACTACCTAAAAGGAACACATCGTACCGCACGAACACCGGAAACCGAAGAAGTTGTTTTGAATTTATAGAACAAAACCCTGAGATAAGTACCAGAAAAATTGGAAATATCTTAAATATTAGTCATATCCTAGTCTGGAGAATTCTTCATGATATTTTGTTATATCCCTATCATATTCAACGGGTCCAGGCCCTACTTCCTCGGGATTTTCCGTTACGTATAAATTTCTGCCAATGGTTTCTTCAAATGGTTACCGAAAATCCACAATTTGACGCCGAAATTTTATTCACGGACGAAGCTAATTTTTCAGGAACGCAATAAGAAATTTTCATAACAATCATTTTTGGGCTGAAGAAAACCCACATGCCATCACAGAATCCCGCCACCAACACCAATTTTCGGTAAATGTTTGGGTTGGAATTATTGGTAATTATTTAATTGGGCCTTATTTTCTACCAGGCAGATTGGACGGAGACGCTTATCGTCAGTTTCTTGAACAGAGTTTACCAGATTTGCTAGACGACGTTCCTATTTTAATCCGTCATCGTATGTGGTTTATGCACGATGGTGCGCCTGCACATTTCAGTCTTCAGGCCCGGGAATTTTTAAATTAATTTTATAGAAATCGCTGGATATGGCGAGGAGGAACACAGTCGTGGCCACCTAGATCCCCAAATCTAAACAGTTTAGATTTTTTCCTTTGGGGACACCTGAAGACTTTGGTTTATAGCACCCCAATACACACTGAAGATGAGTTGAGAAATCGCATAATACTTTTTTGTGACACTATTCGGAATACTCCAGGAATTTTTCAAAAGTACAAGACTCAATGAGGAAAAGAGTTGAAGCATGCATACTTGCAGGTGGTGGCCAATTTCAACAGATAATCTAAATTATTTTCTTTTTTTAGGTTATATAATGTTAGTTTTTTATTTTAATGTTAAAATTATTATGTATTAAATGATCAATAATTATTTGCCAAATCTTTTTTTTACGCAAAAATATATCTATAAAGATATTAATGTTATGATAAAAAAACGTCTTTTTTCTTAAAACTTGAACACCTTGTAGATCAAAAGTTAAGAGGTTTAGGACATATGTTTATTTGAACTTTTCTTCTTAAAATCGCGTAAGGATTGACA
Organism: Abscondita cerata; assembly: GCA_030710515.1. Taxonomy (NCBI): domain Eukaryota; kingdom Metazoa; phylum Arthropoda; class Insecta; order Coleoptera; family Lampyridae; genus Abscondita; species Abscondita cerata. The sequence continues at coordinate 339,788 of JALBCR010003197.1, forward strand.
CCCTTAAGGATCAGCATCTTATTCTGAAATACCCTGTAGATTTACTTAATTTTGCTATACCGTCGTTAGTACCTTTTCTTTTTAAAAAACAAAATTGTTTATCACTTATCAAGTTATACTTAATTGCAATAAAAATAATACTTTCAAAAACTTTAGCTAAATTAGATATTAATACAATTGGTCGATAATTACTCACAATTTTTTGTAACCTTCTTTGTGTACAGGGCATATATCAGCAGTCTTAAATTGATGTGGACACTTGCCATACGAAATAGATTTATTAATTATATGCGTTAGTATCGGAGTAATGTAATATATAATAATTATTCGTAATTATTAAGATACTAATAAAAAATAATAATAACATTATTATACCCTTAAAAATTACTGTTGTTTCTGTTACATTAACCGTAGGTAAATTTGTAAATGTATTGAAAACAATGTCAGAAGTTTAACTTACTATAATTAGTAGGTTAGATTTATTTAAAAATAAGTAATAATCAGTCAACCCAAATAACCATGTTTAGTTTTTCGATTTAATTTAAAAGTTATTGCTTGTAGACGTTTTTAAATCAAAATTATTTCTAATTTTATTTTGTAAACATTTCCTAAACAAAATTTTGATTCGATAATTAACCGAGCTATGGTGTTTAATTAGCGATACCTTCAAATATATTCTTTAAAGAAAAAAATTAAGTAAGCAACGTAAATTACCTATTTTCTAAAACGTGCTTAATGTAATGATTCATTCTACAGTCCTTCTATAAGATAACCCCTGCTGAGACTACCTGCTGTTAGAATTGTAAATGATACCCTTAAGTCCGCTTCATAATGTGCAAACTTTTGTTTACAGAAAATGTGGTGTCCAAGTTTTAAATTTCATGAGTGTACAATATCATATACCTCACCTTAATCGTTTCTGACTGTTTTAATGTTTTATGTCAAAATTGGAGTTTGAAAACCAAAAACTAATTTGAATTACCATCTATTCAGATACATTTTCTACTTGGTTTGTGTATTTTTTTATATTAAACTGGGTCCGTTTGAACAGTATTTGTGCAAAATTTTCAAAACAAATTATAACGAGTGTTTGAAAATTAGTAGCAAAATTGTAGTTTTGTAAATCGTCAAAGGTCAGTTTTTCAAATGGAACATACATATATTTTTATTTCATTCGTGGTCCAAAATAAGGGTAAGTTTGTATAACATTGAAAGTTTTCTATAATCTTTCTTACTGCGCTTCGTGGTGGTTTTTGTTTTTCTGGGTATCGGGCAGTAGACGTCTCAGACGTTCTTGACAAAACTTTGTTGTATTCCCCATAAATAATAAACGAATTCAATTTTGTTTATATAGTTTAAGCGGACCGGATGTTTGAATTGAATTCACGACCACCAGCACAGCCAACTAATAATTAATTAGCGCAAAAAAGCATCTAACGGATATTTGCGTTTGAAAACTGTTTACTTGCCAGTACCGATTTTTCGAATAATCAATGTTATACAAACTTACCCTTATTTTGGACCACGAATGAGATAAAAATATAAAAATCGGTATGTTCCATTTGAATAAATTGACCTTTAACGATTTTCAAAACTACTATTTTGATACCAATTTTAAAACACTCTTTATCATTTTTTTTTGACAATTTTGCACAAATACTGTTCAAACGGACCCGGCTTAACATAAAATATACACAAACCAAGTAAAAAATGTTTATAAATACTTGACAATTTAAATTAGATTGAGGTGAGGTATGTGACATTGTACATGAAAATGCCTAGAATTAGACGTAGAGTCTAAAAATGTAGTAATATTGTTCCATTTAAAATAAGCAAGTTGATACATTCTTCCGGTAAAACCGGAAGTTCTGCCATCTTTAAAATATTTTGGTTGAATGACCCGCATCGACTTTGGTATGTTCGCAAAGTTTCAGAATTTTTCTACGTCCAGTTTTTCTATAAACAATCGAGGCGGTTACCGGTGAACCACCTTGTATAAGTTCAACTTATTTAGCAAAGAATTTTTTTACATTTACTAAATTAGTAATGCAATTGAAAAAAATTATATTAAATTCGTTGTAGAAGGGTCTATTGTTCAACGACTACCACTAAGTTAATAATATACTATTCTTATCGTTTCATTAACGCCACTAAACTAAACTCTAGTCTTATAAACAACTAGTAACGTATTTAACCAATGAATAAATTGAATAAACATATAATTTAATTTTCATTAAATAAACTTAGAAACTAATTAGAGATTTTCCTTGTTCCATTGATCATAATTCTATAGAAACCGCCAACGGCCAGTTTTAATGGTTAATTAAAATTAATAATTGATTAACTTTATTTAATATTAAAAGTTTTCAATATCAAAATTTTACTAAAATGCTATTTAAATCACAGTTTTGATTGTATTAAAACTCAAATTCTCTTGTTGATTGTAATTGAATTTAGTATTTTGTAAACCAACACAAAGTGAAAATTAAGAGATTTTTTAGCCTGCGTTGTTTTTTCAAAACATAATTTTAATTAAAACATTGTTTTAATAGTAGTTTGTTATAACTACAATGCATAACTAATTAAATCTAAACTTTAACATAAAATATACTATATACTATAAATAACTTTATCTTTAAAGCATAATAGTAATTTCAATATTGTACGTTCTGTAGGTAAACGAAATTTTCATTTGACCATTTAAAAAAATAATGCAATTGATTGTATACGTACCCACGTAAAAATTTAAAGAATATGAACATGGCAATAAAAGCGTGGTAACTTCGTCACTGCTTACAATAAAGAACAATATCCAACATTCTTAACAGAAAGTGGGCTGTCATATAGCTGCACCTACTAACCCAAAAAACTTAATAATGTAGACCTTAACAATAGAAAAAAATTCCACAGGATGCCATACAAATTTTTATTAAGAAGCATGCCTAAACGTATCATAAGGTAATCCACAACAGCACCATTTACTTGTTTTTCATTTATACCAATATATAGGTATATTCAATAAATTCGTTAAAACTAAATTGTTGTAACCATGTCATTTTAAATGAAAATCTTTTTTAAACTTAAATAAAGTGAATTGCCGTTTAAATTTTTTATTAGACTATTTAAAACTTGATATATTGGGGCTCTAATTTTACCTACGAGTTTCTATATAATCACCTAATTAAAAATGAGTAGTTATTTACATAACCAGTGACGAAACCTATGATTTTTTGTAACGAATTTTATTGCGGAATATGAGTTGGAATAATTATGTTTGATTACGGGTAATAGGCAAGATTTTTTCTAGTTTTGAAAAATAAACATGAAAATGATTACTTGTTACTGCATTTTTGAGTATCATTATTGGAAATTTGAATCACCGATGGTGGCGATTGCATCGCACCTATAATGTCCATCGAAGAACGTATACTTCAATATGTGCTTCAGTATTTCGTCTTTCAGTCAATCCATGATTCAGTGTTAGACAAACATTATAGTGGTTTTACAGCTTGTTTCTGGGTTTGGGCTTCTCTATTTAAATTGCTGTTTGTTTATTTCACATTAGACTATTTCTAATTTAATTTTTAAAACTATTTTGTGTATAATATGAATAGAAAATCAATCAACAACATTAATTGTTGTGTATATGGGTGTCATACAAAGAAGGGACGAGAACAACACCTAAGTTTTCATAAATTCCCAAGAGTTTACATTACCAATAAATTTGGCATGCAAGAAAAGGTTGATAGAAAGAAGGCATGGGAGATGAAACTTTTGATAACAAAATCAAAGACATTTAAGAAAGTCTGTTCTCTACATTATTATAAATGATTGCTCTTCTAAGAATTTATCGTAAATTGCCGAGGCTGAAAAGCAATTCTGTACCATCACAAAATTAACCATTAGAAAGTATTCCAGACATTGCTAAGTTTAGACAAAATCCTCGTATTCGGAAAAATATTTAAAAAAAAACACAAACCAGCATATTTATTGAACCTGATTAACCAGGTGGTAGCAATCGTAAATTTATATGCAGGGAACAGGCACAATTATCACACGACGAGAGAATAGCTGCTGATAGTTTGTTAAACATGGCTCATACATCCAAGTTATGTACTATAGGAACGCAAGTAAAGAGTGTAGATATAATTGTACCCTTTGTAGCTATTATTGACACCTACTCAAAATTATGTGTATTAACTGGACTACAAAACTTTGCCATGTTGAATGTTTTGGTTTAACTTATATCAACAAAGAAATCTACCGAATAATTTTCTCCAAAAGTTTTCATATGAAGCTATGACTTCAATAAGAAATCCTGAATAATTCCGCATAAGTTTTGTCTGAGGTTCCTTTGCGTACCGACCTTAATAAGACAAGGTGAAACTCCTAAATGCCTAATAATTTAAATGACTATATTTTTTAAATGACTTATCAATAAAAGAAAAGGTGATAATGACTTTTATGCTGTTAAAAATGGGACTACGATACGTTGTAGTGGCCATCTTGTTTGGTACTATAACAGGAAAAACCTGCCAAGTAATTTTTAGTAAAACTATAACAAAACTATCTTTCATTTTACAAACAACTATAATATGGCATTCTTTAGAAGGATGTCAGCGAAACATGCCAATATGCAAAAATTTTCTAACCGTAAGGATTGTTTTGGACTGTACCAAAATAAAACTTCAAAGGCCAAAATGTCTGTGTTGTCGTATTATGACTTACTTCCATTTCAAAGGTGAACATACGATAAAATTTATAGCTAGAGTTAGTCCTACGGGTTATTAGCCAGACTTACGGAGGCAGAGCATCTGGTAGTTCCATTTTCGCACAAAACGGTATTATAAATAAATAAAGTTAAGATGCTATAATGGTGAGAAAAGGGTTTCAATTGAAGATGTTTCCAGTGGACATTTCATTAAATTAATTAGACCACCGTTCTTAAGAAAGAAATCACAATTCACAGCGGAAGAAGCCAAATTAAATGTTGAAATTGCAAAAGCTCGGGTCCGTATAGAAAGAGCCCAGTAAACACCGACCGAAACTGTTACGGTAACATAAATAAAATATAAATAAAGGTAACGTTTAATATAACCAAAAATATAAGTAAAATGTGTGTCTAACGACATCTTGTGTAACATGGACACGTATGAATAGTATAAAACTAAGAAATGCCAACAGTTAACTGTAACGACTGTGAGTGTTAAAGTGCATACGTTATTAAAGCGATAACTTTAAATGCATGAAACACACGTGTGTCGATAAAGCCAAGTATTTTTTGTATAGTACAGTTGCGTGTGTGCTAAATATTTAAATTTTTCAACAAGATCGGCCGTTGGAATAGTTTTACCTGAACAAGGAAAAATTAGATGTCTAATTTTTTAAAGTATCTTCTATTTACTTCCATAAGGACATTTAATTTCTAACAATTTCACAGGTTTATCGCCTTACGAAATAATACCATCAGGTGAATAGGATAGCCAACGATGTTGTTTATTAATAATAAGCCCAGATTCCACTACTTCACAACCATACATACACATACAAATCACAAATTTTCTCATACGTTGCCTTACAACAAATAGTTATAATCGGAAAATCTTCCAAACTATTAACAGCAGATTGTTCACGATGATTTAAAATTATTGTTATCAATTTCCACTTTACGTATGACATCGGTGATCCCCACATTTACGTACCTTACGTCAATTCTTAAAAAAATAGTTAATAATAACCATTAGTAAAAAAAATCACTTTCTTGTGTTTTGTCACTGCCGATTTAGGAAGTGCATTAATTAGCTGTAAACATTAATTTTATCTATGCCATTACTTCCAAGAACTTCTGATTTTACTGCAAAACATGAATGCTCCAGAATGGATATGGGTTTGTACATTTGAACACCTTTAGCTTTACTCCAATAACAATGCAAATTGGTGGATGATATAGGTTCAAAATACAACATTTATTTTTCTACAATAAAGTAGTGTTTATGGTTAGCACAATTTGTAGGAAATGTATTACCTTCTACATAAAATTAACACAGCTGTTACATGTTTACAAACTCCAGACATCCCAGCTTTACAAGGACAATTAGCATGCTTGACAATAATTGAATTTCTGTCAAACGTGACCTTTACTTCTTGTGATTTTTCAGATAACACACAGGATTGTAAACACAATGCAAATACTACAATGCACTCTTCATTTTTTTCTAGTAGGTCACAGGTGATTACATGGTTGGCATTAACAAAGGACTCCCCTTCAGTAACACACCTTGATGAAGGTAAAGTATTTAAGACGAATGCTACCACAAGAAATCAGGCTTAAAACTTGCAATTTTTTATTAAGGCTACCATCTACATTTTTTTAAATTTTTACCTTATTTTTTTTTTAATTGCTATGAACCGAATCTATGGAATGACCAAGTGTTTTTTCTGTGACTAAAATTTTTCTAAAGTTTACTAAAATTTAGCACGTTTTAACACTATATTCCTCAAATTGGGAAGCAAATTTCTCAATATAAATTGATCAATTGATACTTTCAACCTTCACGATTAAAATAAAAAAAAATTTACGATAAACTTTATTTTTGGCCAAAATAGAACTGTTTTAAATCTGGTCTGTATTAAATGGTTTAAGAATTACATTCCCCTTCTACTTACGAATATGTGTGTAATAGCAAAGAACATCATATAGGTGCGTTCATACGCTTTTTTTATCATTACTATTTTGGGCAGAGTTTTTTAGTGACCAAGAGAATATGAATCACTGCAAATTAAAAAATTCGAAACAGTTTATGTATATAAAATGAGAATATTCATACTTACATATAACAGTAAAGAAACTAGCAGTAGCTTTGATAAATACTGATTGTATGAACTCAATCCCAAAAAACGTAAAAGTTAAAAAAAAATAATGGTAATTTTAATCGCGTTTAGTTGCTAAAGTATACGATCTTAGATAGTTTAAATTTGTTCCGTTTGGTGGCGTATTGTCTTTGTAAATTCCCAATATACAATCATTTGGTAGTTTTGCCTAGAAAGTTTTCTGGGAGTTTTAAAAATTGGTAATTTTATAAATTTTGATGTGCTTTTTTTTGAGTTTCTACTTTACTATCTCGTTTCTTAGCCGTTCAAGCGGCTATATTGAAAAAATGGCGATAAATGAACACTTATTAGACAATATCTCATTTGCGAATCTTTTTACGATAAAAACAGTTATGTAGGTAATAAATTGAACCAGAAAAAAGTTCATATTTTTTATGCAAATAATGTTTTTTTTTGTAAAACTAATAGTAAGCGTTTGCGCTTCCTAAAGTTTACTTCAACATGCTTTATTGATAAAACTGATTTCCACAACACCACGTGACAATATGTTTAACCCACATGCAATTGACTGTTCAATAATTAATTGCATTCTTTTTGTGTTGCAAATTGAATACCAATAGAAACTCACAGATACAAGTTTCTTCCATATCAGGCGTGATGGGATCATCAATTTCATTGCAATCTTGTTCATTCTTTCCTCTTTGCCCAAAAACGGCGCCCATTTCTTCCTCCTCATCGCAATCTTGTAAGAAACTTAAAGATTACGACAGCTACCACTAAAATTCGTGCATGTAACGGTGCACGTTAATTCTGGTTTTCTGCATCCACCGGCTCTCTAATACCCCTTTTCGCATTTTCAGGAAATAAGCTTCCAGAGCTGAGGGGTCCAGTGTGGTGACAAGAATTAGCACATTCTTATTTCTTTTGCTTCCCCATTGCTCTGCATTTAGTTCATTTCCATACCACTGCAGAACCTGATGAGAGGTTCGGAACGAATGTTATTCGGCCTTGCTGCGACAATTATAGAATGTGCGAAAACAATGCTCTTTTTCTTCCATTTTTCAATAGACACGCATTTATTTTTCAAGTTCTCAGAATCCAGGAAAACCTTTCAGGTACATCTACCCCCACCACTTAAAAAAAAATATCTGACGGACAATTATGTTTTTCTCGTAAACCCTAAAGCGAATATCCTCTACAACTATTGCTGCACCCAACGACTTTAGTTTTAAGAAAATTTTCTTGAAAATGATTATTTTGTAATCGAAACCATGGTTGTCGTTGTCTTCGTTTAACTTTTAGAAATAAATAATTTTAGGAGAATGGTGTTGGTGTACCTTTCTATTTAATTGAAATTTTTCATATTTTTTAAATCTGAAAACTACTACTTGGAATCGCCAGTGTACAGATTAAAACGGACCTTACACATTGTTACGGCATCTTTCACTTTAACTACTTGACACCTTTAAAATCTCCAAGAACTTTAAACTTACTTTTGCTTTTTTTAATTGTTTTTTATCTTCTTGTAAATTATGCAAATTCAATTCCAATTTTAACACATATTTTCTTAACTACTCCTGCGATAGTTGCACCAATCCTTAGAATTTTTTTCATCTTTTCAGATCTTTGAATTTTGGACAAAATGATAGACGTAGTGAAGTTCCTAAATTTGTTAAATTGTGTACCTTTATTCGGTGGCACTTCTTTTTCTGCTTCAGATACCTTCACATTGTTTTGGTGGTCCGCCTTTGGAAATTTCTTCGGTTCGGGCGAGTTGTCAAAATGTAGAGTGTGACAACCATCACAAGATTCATTACCTAGATTCAATTAATGATTTCCATCGAGGAGGTATAAAAACTAAAACAAAATAAAATAATAATGGAAAACATTGCGTATTCTATAGATATAATCATGTACAATTAAGTTATAAGTCTAAAATTTGGCTACAGGAATAAAATAATAAATTATTCAATCGCAGTCACTAATCTTACAGTCATTTGGTCTTTAAAAAAGGGGTTACTTGGAAAGTCTTCCGGGACTTTTTAAAACTGATGATTTTATTAATGTTGATGAATTCTTTACGAATTTCTACTTTACCACCTCGTATTTTTGCCGCTCCCGCCTCAATATTAATAAAGTAACGCCCAAAAGAGTTTTTGACAATATTTGCTTTCTGATTCTTTTACGATAAAAAGAGTAATATAATAAATTAAACTAACACAATTTTTATATATTTCATTTTGTAACCACAAACCATTATACAACTACCCTAACACGCCCGTCTTCTTCGAATGTTGACAAAAAATATTTGATTATGCGATAGCAAGGAAGTAAAAAGACAACAGAGGTAAACTCTTGGACAGACTGAGAGCGACAGACGTCAAACACGAATAATAATGAGAAATTAATAACTACATCTTTGTGTGAACTACTATTTACGTAGGTACCCAACATTCTTATTCAGAGATGATTGTTTTTGTGCACCGCTTAGATAATAAGCAAGTTTATAATAAAATAAAAACAGACACGCTTGTGCAATTATATTGAAATGGTGAAATTATTATTTTTTTAGGTATAAATTATTTTGCCTTCATTGAAGTATTCGTTTTAAGTAGGTTGTACTGTATTTTAAGTAGATTTCGTTTGCGTTAAAAGCACATCTGGTGGCGATCCTACGCCGGCAACAATTATTTCGTGGCCCTTTGATATTTTCAAAGCCGTCGCCCTCTCAGTTAAGTTTGGAAGAAATGATTATTCCAATAATTCTCATAGAAGTCTGAGCCACATTACACCACCTTGCTGCATTTAGTCGATCAACCCCTTGTTTGTTCGATGACAAGCGTGAAAGTCGTTTGGTTTTTAAACATAAAGTGCCACACTTTATTTAGTCTAGACTCATTAATAAAATTACAACCACAATTTCTGTTAACATATTAATTTTTTTTGTAGTGTTCTTTGTTTTTGTAGAAATTGGGAAGGGGAGATACGCTCCTCGAGTTTGTATATAAATATTTAACATTGGTTTGTAAGTAGTCAATAAGCAGATTAACAACGACGTACTATTTAAACAATAACAAGTATCAAATATGTAGCGGATTAAAATTGTTAACTCCTTAACAATCGCTGACTATCGAGTAGTACGCGGAAAAGTTCTTCGAATAACCAACTAATTAAAGTGATATTTATGAAACACTGCAAAAAACCAAATACGGTGCACGATCTTAAAAGGAAGTTTCGTTTTACTGGGGTTGAAGCAACACGGCACTCGCGGAAATCTAGTTTCCTTTTTGCCTGCCACACAATTTAGAGATGTCATACCGTAGAAAACATCATTTTTGGATTCATTCGGCGTAATTAACCTGTTCCTGTCATCAACTTAACTTGGATTCACCAGAAGAAAACAACACAATTGTAAGTAAATAGATTGTTCACTTCGAATTACCGTGAATTGTGTTTGGTGCGCATTTAAGAATAGACCAATTAAGAGAAGAAGTCCGTGCGTTTTTTTTGTTTTGTTATTATTTGTAGTGGTTTGAAATGAAACAAATTGTAACAAGGTATTAAGATTTAAGTTGAAGCTAACGTAATATCAAAGTAATATCTTGTTTTAAATAAAGACCATAAATCTTACTTCGTTTTACGAACAGTTTGAACCTGTAAATAATATTTAGGTGTAATTCTTGTTAAGGATATTAACTATGCGTTTAATGTAAAATAACACGACCGTAATGTAAGCAAAGAGTTGTAGAATAACTGGTATTTTAATAGAAACCCATACGTAGTTAATGTTTCTTTTTTTAAGAACTTTCAACTGCTTACGTTTTCCCGGATTTTTCGTAAACATTTGTGTATATTTAGAAAAGATGTGGGTGGACCCAATAAAACCTCGAATCTGACGCGTAATAAGGAGCTTTTAGTCATCGGTAAAGGTAAATGAAAAACATCTTTCTAGATTCCGCCCTCGCCGTTAAGTTAGCTCGGCACTTCGTGACGCCGTGTTAAAGCATCATAACTCCTACATGAAATAATTGTATCAAGCACTACCGACTAAAGATTGAAATAGGAGGTCCGTATGCAAACGAGATTGATGCTGCAATGAAGTATATTTAATAATTTCGAAAAATGTCAGTTATCCATAGATGAAGTGATGAACAAATTGGATGGTGATTACCATTCACATATAAAAACGGTGAAACTACAAATGGTGATGATATTTTAGTTGTCATCACTGTCAATAAAGCTCCCGTGAATTGTCTCCAAAACCATGGTATATGTTACTGACGGATGCCTGGTATAACCAAAAAGTGTCAACAAAGCTGAAGAACGTAGGCCTAACGTAAAAACAGCAGCAGCAATAGTTGTAGAAGATATTCGCTCTGGGGTTTACAAGACAAAACATCATTCTCCAATAGATAATTTTTCTCAAGCGGTTGCCTTAAATATACCTGAACTAGTTTCCTGGATTATCTGAGCTTGAAAAATAAACGCGCGTCTCTTAAAAACTAGAAAAAAAGAGCATTTCTCTAGCAGTGGTATGGAAATGAACTAAATACAGAGCAACTAGGAGGGAAAAGAAACAAGAATGGCCTATTCCTGTCACCATAATGGACCACTAGCTTCTGAGACTTATTTCTTGCAAATGCAAAAAAAGGTGTCAGTGAACCAGTTGATGCAGAACGGCTGAATTTACGTGCACCGTTATATGCACGAATTGTAGTGGTACCAGTTGTAATTCGCAAATTCCATCACAAGATAGCGATGAGGAGGAAGAAACGGATGCTGTTTCTGAGCAAAGAACGAAGAATGAATTAGATTGCAATGAAACTGATAATTCCATCACCATCATATGGAAGAAACTTCTATCTGTGAAGTGTCAAATACTCTTTGCTAACGCGACTTGAACGTGTCGCTTTTATCATTACCTTATCGAATTAATGTACTAATAATGACTATAATTTCACTCCAACTCGGTGGTAAGTCACGTTTGACTCAAGCTACCTAACTCTAATTAATTAACTTTAACTGTACAAATGTTAACAACCAATTACTTTTAAGAGTCTTCTGTACCGTCTAATTCCCATGTAAAATTTCTATGTCACGGGCGCCACTCTCAAGGGTGCAGTTTTTAATAAAAATTATTTTAGAATTCACTATCATAAATACCAATTTCATATGCAACTTTGATCGGATTTTCTTTTTCCTAAAACATTCTGATTTGTTATAATAACCTTTTGAAAATAACACTGTTTCCACAGCTTTTGTCAAAAAATATTGAAATCCTTTCCAATTTAATAATTGATCTTTAATTAAGGATCATTAGAGTTTATGGAGAACGCGCAGCAGCTAATATTGGAATCCGTCCCTACGCATTCGCTATGAATGTTATGAAATTAAACGTTTTAGATTTATAAGGTGTATCACGTGACTATTATTGTTTTGGTCAATTTTCATTTTAATTGAAGTAAACATTGATGCGAAATTCGAATAAAGCTCTTAATAAATATAATAAGGTGCAGATATTACTAGTCCGACCATGAGTTCCCGTTATAGTATAATTGATGCGAAAGTTGCATACTTGTGTACTACGTTAAAATACTTGTAGCTATTTACGTATTAACCAATGACGAAACACCTGCTTTTTTGTAATGTGATGATTTTTTCGTTAATAGAAATTTAATTTCAAAAACTCTATGAAAGAATAGAATTTGAAAATCAACGTATTATATTAAATAAATCAATTTAAAACTTTACAATAAAAATTTAAAAGTGTCAAATCCAAAATGTAACTAAAGTGCTTAAAATATTTAAATATTTTAATAATTCTTCAAAATTATTTAAACCATCTGTTTAAAATTAATTAAATTTCAGGATTACCATTTGATCCTTATTGAATTTGTAAGTAGTTAAGTGTATTATCGTTTATTGTTGTTTTAACAAGAAATAATTTTCTTATGTTCAAATATTTTTTTTTTATTATTAATAATTAATTTTCAACATTTAACAATTACATTTTTAATATAACATCCCTTGTTTAAAACATTGTTTTTGAACTTGTAAATATTTTATTAGTTCACATCTTATGGAATAAGATGGGAGTTATGAGACCATTTCCAAACCGAAAGTTTCCAAACCGAAAATTTTAGCACCCCTTTTTTTTACCTTTTCCGACAAGTTAGAGTACTTTATAATGAAGCTAAAAAAATTTTATGTCTGCCGGCCGGCCGTCCGTCCGTATGTAAACAAGGTACCAAGAAAACCACGCTTCCGATTTTTATGAAACTTTGTACATAGACTTAATTTAATTATTTAATATTTAATAATTAATTCCGTAGATCTGTGTAGATTTTGGGTATATTCTATGGAGCCAAAAAACCGTTAACCTACACACATTTTTGAAATTTTTAAATATTTAGAAAAATATTCATTTTATAGTTAAAATCATATAAGGTTACGTATGACTTATTTTGAATAACTGCTTGAATTAATTTTTATAAACGTATGTCGACGTTAGTATGATCTCTTTCTATACAGGTTTCTGTATTGCCGATTTATTTATTTATTCGTATGGTACATTACACAAATACTGTATTGTGATGTAAGTGTTATGTATGATGCTCCAGAAGATCAGTATAAACCTGTATAGTGTGGTGACAAAAGCGTGTGCAATAGTGGATTGGTTCGTCCTGACAAATCATTTACTTCAAGGTTTAGGAAAACCACTAAAACCTAAACATGCCAACTCTTACCCACCCTAGTGTTCACATGTAATAATATTAATTAAGTGGGTAAACATTATAGGAGGTAAATAAAAACATAAAATATAACAGCACAGCCATTGCATGACGACATATAATGGACCGGTCCAAGCGCCAGTCATGACAATGGCGAAAAAAATAGTAGGTTAAGAAATAGCAAAACAAAATAATGAAAAACAGATAATCAAGACAAGAATATAAAACATTGCTGAACTTCAGATGTCCTTCAGATTCGTAAGCTATAATATTCCTTTATCCGTTAAATGATGAATGTTTGGAAATCCTCCTTTAAACTTCGTTAATTGACAATCCTCTACAATATGTGTAACGGTCTCTGGTTCGTTTCCACAGTCACAATTTGGATTAGAAATCGCACCCCATTTGAACAACATAGAGTTGCATTTTGAATGGCCTGTTCTTATGCGATTTACTTTTGACCAAATTTTTCTTTTTTGATCAAAGCCCGGGACTTCTATTGTTGGATCATCAATAAGATGTTTATTAAAAACATCAACTCTAGACCACTTCAGAAAAAGCCATACTTAAGTAGTCTTGCAACCATATAGGACTTCGAAATTTAAGTTTTAGCAATAGGGTTGTTAATGTCTTTCCAAATTTGCAACTTTTTGTTAAGTTGACATTTATCCCATTCTCGTTTTAACGCAGCTTTTCGTCGAATATTCGATGGAGTAATATTACAAAGAACAGGAAACCAATCGAGGGGAGTAGATTTAATGGTTCCACTAATTATACGCATTGTGGAATTCAACTGGGCATCTATTTTTTTTTGTATGATAACTACTCAACCAGACAGGAGCACAATATTCTGCTCTAGAATAAACTAATGCCAATGCAGCTGTACGAAGTGTCTTTGCATCTGCTCCCCAAGTTGTTTCAGCTAATTTTGAATGACATTATTTCTTGTTTTCATTTTTGTTTGACTTTTCTAAATGATCTTTGTAAATTAAAAACGTATCTAAAGTTACTCCCAGATAAACTGGGTTAAAATTATGGTTTAACTTTGTATTATTAAAGATAACATTAAGTTTTCTACTTTTTCTCTATTACTTAAATGAAAACAAGAAACCTCTGTCTTTTTAAGATTGGGGCATAATCGCCATTTTTTGATTCCATAATACGCAAATCATCAGGTAGTTTATTTTCGATTTCGAAAAAATCTGAATGTTGAAATGAAATTGCCATATCATCGGCGTAGACGAATTTTTGACATTGTAATAAAGGAAGATAAGAAATATATACATTAAAAAGAATAGGTGCAAGAACCGATCCCTGTGGAAGACCATTATTTAAAAATCTAAATTTACTGCTTTTATCTCCTACAAAAACTCTAAACTTCCGATTAAACAACATATTTTCAATAAAACAAATAATTTTGGAACATGGAATGACGTTAAACAATTTAAAAAGTAAACCTTCTTTCCACACGGTATCGTATGCAGCAGTTAAATCTAAAAAGGCAACTCCAGTTTTAAGTTTTTTCTGAAATCCAGCTTCGATATGTGTTGTTAATGCCAATACTTCATCACAACAACTTCTACTGGATCAAAATCCTGCTTGTTCAATTGGTAATTTCTCTTCTATTAACGGATTAATTCTTTGAAAAATTAATCTTTCCAAAACCTTATAAATTACACTTAACAAACTTATTGGACGATAAAAGTTGGGTCTGTAGAACATTTGTTTTTCTTTAAAATTGCCACGACTTTATATTCTTTAAATCTATTGGTAACTTACCTGTATTATAAATATCATTAAGAAACATAAGTAGCCACTTCAAAGAATAATTTCCCAAATTTTTCAGAAATTCTGGATGTATTCCATCAAACCCATCAGCTTTCTTTGATTTGGTCTTTTTTAATGCATGTTTTAGCTTTTCCACAGTAAAAGGTCTGGATATATCTTCTGAGATAGGTGTAGATTTTCTTTTCTATTGTAGACACTTTTTCATCTTTGTGATAGTCGATTTGTCGACTTTTACTGAGTTTGAAACATTAACCAACCGAGAAGCAATAGAATCTGCAGAAATTTTTGTATTTGTTTTAGAAGAATGATTTGTAGAACTTAATTTATTTAAAAGTGTCCAGCTTCTACGACTTGAATGTACGAAATCCATATCTTCCATTAATGAATTCCATTTTTCTTTTCTTCCATTGTTTAGAGATGACAGTACAGCATTCCCATTTTCTTTATTTGGATTTTCTAGATATGATTTGTATAATCTGTTTGTTTAAGTTGACCACCATGAGACATATTCCTGTCAAAACCACATAGAATGGATTTTTTTGCTGCACATTTAACAGCATCTACAAACCTAAAATAATTATCAGAAACCGGTGGTATCCATCTAAGAATAGAATTGAGAGATGTTCTATAGTGTATCCAATTAGCTTTCTGAAAATTCGATCTTAGTTTTCCTAAAGATTTTACAAACAGAATTTGAAGTCCAATTTGTATTAACGAAGGTCTATGTTGACTTCTTGGAAAATCGTTTAATACCATACGTGTTGATTGTAATGGAACCATGTCACGATCCATTGATACTAAACACAGGTTCGGGCTGTAATCGTTTTGCCATCGACCGGAATAAAATGTTTTGTTGTCTTTTGGATCGTACCTATACTAAATGTGTGTTTTGAAATTCCATCCATGTTTGTAACGTTATTCCATTGATATCGTTGTCTTTGTAGCGCCATAATGTGTTGTGACAATTAAAGTCACCAACATATATACATGGTAAAGAAAAACGACATCAAAAGTTTCTGGCCAAGGTATTGGAGGAGGTTTGTAAATATTTACTACGTGTAAATCTCCTATTTTAGTAGTTACAACGAAAATTCCAGAAATGATACTTTTTTGTATATTTTCGTATTGAATATTTTCTTTGACGTATGTTGCTATTCCATGAATCGGGCTCTCAATAAAGACTACTAATTGAAAACCTTTTACTATACCTTTATTGAGTATACTTGTCTCATCTCCACAGTGTGTTTCCTTTAAAAAGTAAAAATATCGACCCTATTCCTGAAACAAAGATTAGACAAGAAATCTGATTTGTTCTTACTTAACCCCTCAACATTAATTTGTAGAATATTTGTTGTGTATTAGTGTGTGATTGTGTTTACTGAAATTGTATTATACATTTTTTCGTAATTATCCGGGAGGGTCTTGATGACCAGGTCCGGAAACCAAAGTGGTGATTCTCAGGAACAACAAGTTATTCTTGTTGACCATGGAGTACTGTAAGGAACTGATCACCTTCCATATTTAATATTTGTATTAAAAACGCATAAAAACACACACGAACAAACTCTAACGAAATTGACGTACGTTTTGAAGTTTTGATAAAATAAAAAAAATTGCCGATAACATGTAATTATAGTACATTTAATCAGATGTCGCCCATTTTATTTAATTTCTTCCATTAATTTTTATGAATTACGTAGTTATTAAACGCCTAATATGTACTATTGTATGAATTCTTGAAAAAAAAAAAGTTAAATACAGTTACGTTTATTAAACCAACAATAAAAAAAAAACGCCAAAATGGGAAATGTCAAAATAGTAATTAAGTGTCGACATACGATTATTACAGGCGCATATATTAACACGGCAAACTGAATTTCCTTGCTTCTGTTTTTTTCTAGCACACACGAATAAAAAGAAACATACATTGTAACAAAATTATTATAAGGCACATATGCAAACTTAACTGAATTTAACAATTTACATTTTTGTTTCAAATAAAAGTAGTTTTTTTGATCCGATAAATAATTACTGAGATATTGTAACAAGTGGCCCCTACTAAATTTTAATTAAATCAGAACGCAAAACACAAAAAAAAGAATTATTTATTAATATAAATTATTAGTCAGAATCATTTTTCAACGGATACGTTATGTTGGATTACGTTTCCTTTTCACCAAGATATGCTCAATCTATGAATTAACCTTTAACTACTCGCGCAGTGTCTGAGAGACACTGCCGCAACGTTAACTTGCTCTATTTTTTATTCTATTTTTAATATACAGTTTTCCGTCTATGTATTCCTTAACCATAATTTTCAGAAAGTCACAGAAAAATTTCGATTCTCTCATGTCCATACAGTTTGATAAAATAACTTGTAAGTGTACCCGTAACATGTTTGTGTCTGCTAGACACTGCGCTAGGAAGAACATATTTTCAAATGAACGTACGTGATAAATTCGATAACACTCTGTAATTTGAGTGTTTGTTTATGTTGAACTACATTTTTAGTTGAAGCAGCGAGATGTAATATATTTAGTCTGCATATGAATTGTGTACGTGTAAGTAACTTTCATGTTGAAAGAATTTCAATTTTTTGTTCAAATAAATTTCCGCGATACAAGTTACAGGTATTGTTGTTATTGTGCATTGCAAACCGTTGAGGTTCAAAGTTATGGCTAGTACTAGTAAATACAAAGCTGATCGCCCGCTTACTCAAAAAGAACATGAGTTTTTACTTCAAGAAGCTGTAGCTGAATTAGAAGAAGAACGAAATTTACCACAGGACTCAGATAATGAAATCGGAGAAGATCATAAAAGCTACAGTGAACACGACAGTGTTTCAGAATATGAAGCAGAAGATATTGCTGAAGTCGATATAGGACAATCATGTGAAAGCTTTTATATTGGAAAGGACAAGATATTCTAATGGGCAAAAAATCCTCCACCATCCTCCAGAACACGACAACAAGATATAATTACCCATTTACCAGGATCTATTGGTGAGGCGAGAAATATTACTGACTATTTAGAAGCATATACGCTGTTTTTTGTGATGATGTTATAAATATTTTAGTTGAAAATACAAATATACTGGGTGAGTCGGGAGGAGCGCACCAAACTCTAGGAGTGTATTATACACGTGAAAATAATGTAAAAAAACTGATATGTTCTTATGCGATTCTCATTTGTTTTCAAGTTATGGCGTAATTAAAAATGTTCATCTAGCTTTCCACTTGTTATCTGAATTTTAACATTATCAAAGTATGCCATGTTGGAGGCTCAAAGACATTTGATAATTCTGACGTTTTAATGAACTGTCAGTGAACAGTGGACTGTAATTGAACGTTTAATTTCGAATTTATGTGATTGTTAGTGTTGCAAAATGCCAGATACTTATTCAAATTTAGAATATGCAAATACGGTGTTTGTTTATGGTTTCTGTAATGGAAATGCTACAGCTGCTGCTGAAGAATATCGTCAACGTTTTCCACACCAAAGACATCTTGATAAAAACGTATTTATTATAGTTTTCAAGAAATTATGCGAGACTGGTAAGGTTCCCAGTGCAAACATAACATCTGAACGCGCTACTCGACAAGGTTTTGTAGAAGTAGAAAATATTCTACATCTAGTAGAAGAAGATGCAACTACTAGCTCCCGGAGAATTGCCACTCAATTGGAAATTCCACAAAAAAGAGTGATAAACACACTCCACGAGCAAGGCTTATATCCTTACCACGTACAGAGAGTACAGCACCTACAACCAGAGGATTACGCTAACCGTATGGAGTTTTGTCGGTGGATAAATAATAATCATCGTGTTGTATCGATTATATTTTTTACAGATGAAGCTACATTTACCCGTGATGGCATTAATAATATTCGTAATTATCATGTATGATCAGACGAAAATTCCCACGCAACAATCGAAAGCAATTTTCAACATCTGTTTTCTGTGAACGTGTGGTGTGGTATGGTTGACAGTTATTTAATTGACCCTTTTATTCTGGAGGATCGTCTTACAGGAGACAACTACCTCATTTTTTTACAAAATGAATTACAAGGCGTGCTAGAGGATGTTCCTGTAAATATTAGAATGCAGATGTACTATCAGCACGATGGAGCTCTTGCACATGTCGCTCGTCAGGTCAAGCAACATTTGAACGAACGTTTTCCAGGGCGTTGGATTGGTCGTGGAGGTTCTATTAATTGGCCTGCAAGATCTCCAGACCTCACACCACTAGATTTTTTTTATGGGGCTGGATGAAAAATGAAGTCTACAAAATAGAAGTGGACACATGGGATGCACTAATTAGTCGAATTGAGAATACTGCAATCCATATTAAAGAAAAAAGAAATGAATTAATTGGGAGAGCAACAAACGCTCTTCGTAGACGAAGCAGAAAATGTTTAGAAGTCAATGGCGGTATTTTTGAACATTTATTGAAAGAACGCTATGATTAAAAACATTTTTATGTGTATCATTTATTTATTTGTTAATATGCTATAACTTGAAAACAAATGAAAATCGGATAAGAACGTATGAGTTTTTTTACATTATTTTGACTTGTATAATACACTCCTAGAGTTTGGTGCGCTCCTCCCGACTAACCCAGTATACATAAACACGAGAGTGGTAGGTCAATATGCGAGATGTCGTGATGCAAGAAATGTGACTAACGCAGAAATGGAGGCATTTTTAGGATTGCTAATAATGTCTGGTGTTTTGCGGAGCTCACATCTCAATTATAAAGATCTGTTTGCTAAGGAAGACATTGGTCATCATTTTTATAGTTCTGTAATGTCGTACAACTGTTTCCTATTTATTCTTTCATGCCTTCGTTTTGATGACATTCGCTCACGGGCTGAGAGACTGAAACAAGATAAACTGACTCCCATTCGTCAGTTATTTGATGCAATTGTGAACAAGTGTTGTAGTGTATTTAGGCCCAGTGAATATGTGACTGTTGATGAACAATTGATTGGTTTTCGCGGACATTGTAGTTTTAGGCAATATATTCCTTCAAAACCAAATAATTATGGTTTGAAGGTATTTGCCTTGGTCAATGCTAGAACTTTTTACTGTGTGAAAATGGAAGTGTATGTTGCCAAACAACCGGATGGTCCATTTGCTCAACCAAATACTCCTGAAGAAATCGTACGTCGCCTCATTATGCCAATAAATAAAAGCAGTAGAAACATAACTGTAGATAACTGGTATACAAGTATACCTTTAGCTCAAAATTTATTGCAATATCACATGCTAACACTAGTTGGAACCATTCGTAAAAATAAAAAGGAAATTCTACCGGAGTTTCAAGCGACAAAAGATGGAGAACTACATTCAACAAAATTTGGATTTACGGAAGATTTGACACTAATATCGTATAGGTACCCCTAAAAAAACAAAGTCGTTTTGTTGTTATCGACACTTCACAATGACTCTTCTATAGATCAGAAATACTGACCTTCTATAACAGCAAAAAGGTGGTGTAGATACCAATGATAAATTGTGTGCTACATATAACGTGGGTAGTACGGCCATTTCAAGTATTACGTGTCCAAGATACGCATATTCCAAAATCAATTCGTAAACGTCTCAGAGAGGAGCTTGATATACCCCAGGAACCGATAGCCGACCCGCCCTCAAGTTAAAGAAAGAGATGTGCATTTTGTCAGTATTCAAAAAACAGGTCAAGTAAACAAATATGTGCCAAATGTTACAAGAATGAATGCGGAGAACATTTGAGAAATGTATGTGTTGAGTGTTTTGAATATTAAAAAAGCCACCGTTGTTTGATTGATGCTTTCTAATAATTATTATAATAGGTGTAGACATTTCTAATGGTTTATTATGACTTAGGATAAATAAAAACAATAATTGTAATGTCTGAATTACGGTTATATATTACAGAATTATATATTCCTATAAAAATATTGCTTAGACCTGCTTTTATTTTAGTGAAAAAATCATCACTTATTATACGTTGTTTATTTCTGTATTTTTAAAGTTTTACATCTTGTATTTTTTAAAGTAGGTCTAATAAACATTATGAATATCATATTGACTTTTTATTAACCGAATATATTTAATATAAACGCATATAAATAATATATGTCCGGCAGTGCGCGAGCGTAATGTGGTAGCCGTTTTACGTGAGTAGTTAGAGGTTAAGTCTAGTTGTAATTATCAACGCGAACGCGAACGGTTCTCTAAACTCTTGAGAAATTCTGGGTTCTGCTTGTTTCAAAATTTTTATAATTTAGTGTATGTTAAGTGCGTATTAAATTTAACCAATGCATGATTGTAACTAAGTGGCTGGAGAGTGAACTGATTGCGTATATAGATGAATTATTGACATAAAATTTTTTTACTTACAAATGTACTCAAACCTACTAACCAAAATAAATAAAAACTAGAACACCCCGTGGTATAACAATCACGTGATATATAATTGTTGTAATAATATCTTCACCAATATCAATTTAACAAAAATAGTCGAGGGAGAAAAGCTGTTGGAAATTCTATTGTCTATAGCTTTTGTTTGAACAATTTTTTTCTAAAACTCAATTTTATTTTTGCTTATCAGGGTGATGTGGAGTAAACGCTTGTTTTAATTATTTAATATGTTTGAAGACAATACAGACATTTCTAGGTATATAACAAAAAAAAAATTTTAATTCTTTTACAAAAATTTGGTTTTTTAGAGAAGACAATTACATTACAAGTTCATTGTCTGTACGTGGTAAATATTTGTTTCACTTTGCACTTACAAAATTTACCTAAATCTTTTTCTTCAGTTTTTACTTTGTACTTATTCTATTTTCTCTACAACGCTTCTCTAGAAAGTTGGCGTTATATTTAATAGTTGTGTGTTCAAAGGCATCATTTAGTCACTCTAACTCTATTATAGCAATTACCCCATTCATTCAGGTGTATTGAGAAGTAACGTTGCGGTTATTACTTACGCCTCTTTAGGGCTATTCATTAAAAGTTTGAAATATTCAATGATATTAACGAAAATAACTTAAATTGAAAACTGAAATTAATTAAATAATTCGTTTCAGTCCGTTTAGTTCGTTATTATATTACTCTGATGAGAGAAATAGATAGCAAAGTTATAATAACGGTCCAATAAACATGCGAATGCCAGTAAATCGCATATCCAAGTACCTTGGATATCGGTAAAATGAATACTTACGAATAATAAGTACACAAGTACATAATTACAATTACCTTCTATTTGTTATTAGGTATCTTAAGTCAAAGTATGTCTCAAAAGTTTTGGCACAAAAAGTTTTGGCATAGATCAGATGGTTTAAGGCAATTTTTTAGAACAGATTTAATTAGTTTAATTAAAAGGTTTACAAACAACAGAATGTTCATTTCAAATTAAATGTAAAGGTCCATGATCTTCAACAATACGTAGTTTTCTGCGTACATCTCGCATCAAACCTTGGACCGTTTGTATATTAATCTCCCAAAGTTTATTGAAGATGCTCCGTCTTAATTGTTGCACATTTTGGGCTTCCCAGTCTTCATTATATACTTTTCTAGACAAAAGAACCCAGAAATCTTAAATTGGCCAAGCCTGCTATAAATTTGAAGGTTGTTATTTTTTGACACAAAAGGTATGTTTTGAGCATTCATCCAATTCTGAGTGTTACGTGCATAATGACACAAAGCTAAGTCCGGCCAAAACATAATATCATCTTGAGCATGATTCTGGTGGATAAAATCAACCAATTTTGTTAAGCAGTTGTCAATGTACCTCTTACTATTTAGAGCTTCCCCTTTAACTTGTCCCACATAAGGCTTGGAAATCCCACTAGTTGATATAGCGCACCAAACCAAAACCTTATCAGCAAAGTTGGCCTCTTCCTTGTATTTTACATTGTCTGGACATTATGGGTATAAAATCCACCATTTCATTTGATTTCGGAATTACTCAGGGTAAAGTACTTTCCGTCATCCATGATTATGACTTTCTTATTTGCAATATGAATGCACCTTAAAGCACGGCAAAATTCTGGTATTATAGCCAACTGATTAGGTGTATACTTTGGGCATTTATTCCTCTTACGATAATTAAGAGCTCCCTCTTTAGTTCCCTGGAAACTGTATCCTTAGAAACTACGTAACGCCGCGAAAGTTTTCTAAGCGATTTTCCCTTATTCTTTGTGTTTTGAGTAAACTGCTTTGCTCTCTGTCCAGTTAGCAGTCTAAGTCTTCCACTCTTAAGAAGATTAAGGCATGGTATAACCTGCTCAAACTCGACAACTGCACAATATATCGTCCTGCGACAAATATTTGCCATATTTTGATATGTCAATATTTCTATGCACATTCAAAGTTGCTCTTAACATTGAATATTTCGTCCACATCGACGAGGAGGCAAACTTGCTTCTTACATTTAAAAAATAAGCCAACAGGACGTCCTCGTTTATGATGTTTGCACCTCTTTTCTCTCTTCATTCATTAAAGGAAGCAAATTCTTTATGTATGCATCTTTAGATTTGGCCGGCAACAGTTGTAGGGTTACTTCTTCAGCTTCTGCTTTAATTTCTGCTGGAAAAGAATCACTTTCTGACATTTTTCAAAACGACGCACACAAACGATTTCTACTTTTTTCACAAATATAGTTTTAATAAACAAGCATCCTAGCAACTAATAATGCAAAGCCGCCCAAAGTTTCACTAAATTTTATAATTTTTTGCTATTACATTGAAATTTTAGAACTGTCAGATTACTTATTTTCAATTAAATTGGTTTGATTGTGGATAAAATCTTGTATTGCATTCGTGTTTTAGTGGCATATTATCCCTTAAGAAAATTAAACGCTCGAACTTCGTTCTCGCAATTAAAATTCTTGCGTGGATAATCTGCCTACTAAAACACATATACAATAAATAGCTATTATTGTGCCAATACTTTTAATGTGTACGTTATACAATATTTCTTTAACTATTGTTTTTAATACAAAAATAATAGCATTTATTATACAAGTGTCTTGTAAAGCAAATACTTATTTGCTGCTAAGACATGAGTATAACACACAGTTTTATCTAATACCTCATTCCATAAGAGTTCTAAAAAAATCATCAAAACCCGAAAATGTTATACGTCTATGATTTTTTTGCCATTTTATTTGTGAAATTTTTTGTAAAAGAACTGGTCTGGTACTTGGAAATGAAAAGAAAAAGTTCTCTTCCTAAAAAATGCGAGAGATGTTGAAGAAGCCACATCGAGTTTTCTATCAAAGAAATTCAGAGATGCTTACTACAAAGAATTAAGTGATTTCAATAACTGGAAACAAAAAACGATGTCTGTGGTGTAAGTTTTTGGGTTACTTCTTTAACGCCAAAAAAAGATTAGCGGTCTCTTCAATATCGACAAATCTAGCATGTTAAGATCGACATTAAAGCTTTACAAAAGTACAAATATTTCACAATATGAAAGTTAATCGCTTTTTTTAAGAACAAATAAAAAAAAAGTCCAATAAATCAGCAGTTTTTAAAAGAGAACATATTCAACAGTTTCTAGCAGAAGTACCTAATAAAAATATTCGATGATGAAGGTAGGTCAAATTTGTTAAACATTACAGGTTGCACTAATTTTGTTTGTATCAGGTGGGTGTCGATGAACATGTCAATTGACAACGTAAAAGATAAATATTTGTTTCAGATAGAAAAACGTATGTTTCATGTAGCTTTACGATTATGAAAGAATGATTTTTAGTTAATGTGCTAGATATTTGTAGAAAATATACAGTGTGTTCCAGTGTGACCTTCCGTTGTTAAATTACGGTTTATATTGATTAAATACCTTCACTGTCGCTTTGGAGGTTTAATTTATGACCTTGCCCGTCAAATTACGTTTTTAATTCGATTTAATGTGCTCGCTTTTGCTTGAAAATCGTTTTTGCTGTATTATTTACGTTATTAATATCGTTTTTTTCCAATTTGTGTAAGAATACCAAAGAGACATATTTATTGATTGTTTTAGTTGATTTGTTTGTTTACACTTTATTTAGGACGCTAGAGTTTTGCCTTTTTCGGACAAATATTAGCACAAATTATTGCTATTCTTTCTCAATTTTTTACTTTGACCATATATAGTTCTGGCAGCAGTCTGTGTACACCCTATAAGATACATTCCCCTATAGTAATAGAATGTACGAAGTGCTCGCTGATCGATTGTAGAACAAATCTTGCGTGCTATGCTAGCGCAAAATTCATTGCCAACTTCGAGACGGCCTTTCCCAATCGGCAATCTATTGTTTTACGCTTTTATTACACAAATAGCTATTACCACACAATTGTGCATAAATATACCTAGGTATCTTATGTTCTATCGAGAGGACAGCTAGTTTGGCAATTATTAACCAAAAGAAATATTAGTTGCGACGTACCTTTTTAGGCACATTTCTTAAGAAGATTTAGAACGACTTTCTTCTGGGTCGTAGACCGCGAGCTCCGATTCTGTTTTCGTACGGCCGTAGATCTAACACCTGCTGCCGCCGCCGTTTACCAGAGCCTGCACCAACAAGGTATTTATAATATCGATTTAATTATAATATCACTTGAGGACTTCGTTGAAATTAAGTAAAAAGGCTTTCAACTCAAGTAACTTTTTTGACATACTAAAGTGTTTATTTCGTGCGTAAATTTGTAACAATTTGTTTTGGCATTTAACTATTGAACCGAATATTTTTTTTGTGTGTTTGGGCAATAAAAAATTCACTTATTTGCTACAAATCAGAACTTTGAGTTTATGCAATTTATGTTGTGTCGGACTTTATGTTTATTGCCCAAATAAAGTTAACGTAACGGATGTAAAAACATAAACAATATTTTCTTTTGTGTGTTCTAGTTTAATTAACACTTTTGTAAACTAGGGATTACGTAATCGGTAAGGGATAATTGTAGATTGTTATACAATTTTTATTACTGATGTTTAGATTGCAGGATTATTATTTTATTCGATGATGTGAATGTTACAAATGCAATAAACATTGTTATTTATCGCTGTAAGACGCCTTCTTAAGACGTAATTGGTTTGTGTTTGTGTACATTTTCTTAATTTTACAGGTTCATTAAAGTACTTTTAACAAAGTAGGTCCTGGAAAGTACCGCTCTTGATCAGTTTTTAGTAAGCAGAAGATGGAAGTTTTTTGACCACGTCATTCCGTTTGGCGCCCACTGAATACCTACAAATTTTTAATGTATCACGACCCAACGATCTTTTGACATGTGCCAAATTAAATTTACGAAAGCAGATTTCTCGGGGACGACGCCTATCCCCTTCTGAGCTACGCCCATCCCCCTGTTAATGTGCGTGGTATTAATTAGCGACTTTGTGCTCGTAATAACAGGATACACATTAGTTAATTCCATGTTATACAGGGCGTTTTAAAACAAATGTGTAAAAGTCGTTATAAATAAAGTGTCTTTATTTTTAAAGATACAGAAAAATTCAACTAAAAAATGTTCGTTAATATTCAATTTTATACTTCTGTTACAAATTTGAGAAATATAATAGAATTTTTCGGGAATACATTAATTAATTTTGTAACATAATATATTTCAGAGTATTTTTCCCTCTATTAGTAATACAATTTAAAGCTGTTTTCCTTTTAGGTGGAGGTAGCATCAATAAATAACGGACTTGAAAGTTACATGAAAGCCAACGTTTTGCCCAAACTAAAGTCCTCATAAGTTTTATGTAACTTTAATACCGTTATTTCTTGATGTAACTTCCAGCTAGAAGGAAAACACCTCAAATACATTTGCATAAAACCTGTTCTTATTTAATTTGAGGTTAAATGATGGATTTCTTTTTTTGTATTGTCTACTTGTGTGTAAACTATCATACATAATACTTGTATCTTGTAAAGATATGCAGGTATTCTAAACATAAAAGCTTATTTTAAGTCAATACAGTTAGTATTATGGGTAAGACCGACATTCGATCGGTATGGATCGAGTAGTTTGTCTCTACAGATAAACAGAAGGGATATGTCAATAATCAGTGTGCGCTAAACGGAGATGACATGATGAAAAACCCCCAGCCTCCGTTAAATCAGTTTCTTGATGAAAGTAATCCAACTTACCTTTTAATTGAGTACGATTTTGATTGAAATATGTATGAATGCGAATTAAAAAAGGCTTTTGATCGTGTACCAGTTAACATAATTTATTAATTGAAACCAAAAATTATCGCATTTGAGACATAACATGGTAAATTGTTACATAATATGGGTACATACACAAATAAAATAATAAAAATAAACCTAATATCTAAACAGGCAAAATTGAGAATTGTTACAAAATTTTATAAAGGTATCTTATCAATCACGTAATTTTTCAGATTTCAGCGGGCTGTACGAGAGGGATCGCAAATGTGGACGTCGTCTCCAAAGGTAGAACCCCAAGCGAATGTCTTACTAATTCTATTTGCGAAATTAGCCGGAGAAGGCTGTTGTTATTAATTCTTTTTAAACCATTTGCCTTAGAAGGCAAGCCTCATTAATTCAATTTATTACTAAATCGTCCGTATGGACGTGTCGCTACTAATTACCACGAAGGTTTTGTCGTTACTAAAAAGCATAAACAAATTTTACGTTAAGTTAAAGCGGAAATTCTTTATTAAAACCGCAAACAGAACTAGCTGAGTGTCACTACAAATCTCAGTTTAAATCAATAATTCGTAGCCTTATGATGAAGATTTTGGAATAACCGCTCAAAGAGCGAAACTGAACCTGGGTTAAAAACTCTCATTTTATTAGTTGACTTAAAATTTTCTATGTGTTAAGAACACATGTTTACGGTAAAAAGTTGATCGTCGACTAACTATCTCCCCCAAACATTCATGTGAGCCGGTACCATCAAAAATGTACGTACCGCTCCTAGAACTCTATTACGAAAGAAAAAAAATGTGAAAGTTAAGTATCAAAAATCAATAAAAAAAAGACGAATAACTTCCGTCTTATACCAGGTGTAACCAACAAAAAGATAAATGGAATCAATAAATGACTAAGTCTTCTATACATTAGAAACAAAATTGGAAAACAAACGACGTTAATAACGTAAATAATCCAGTAAAAATGAGAATTTTTAAACGAAACGAACATGTAAAATTAAATTAAAATCGTAAATTGACGGCCAAGGACGCATATTAAAAGTGCAAAAACAACATACTAACAGCAGTAAACGTATTTCAACAAAATAAATCGTAATTAAACGACGAAAGGTTACAATATGTCCGATTAAGGTATTTAATTATTGAAAATCTCTTAACGCAT
This sequence comes from Abscondita cerata, assembly GCA_030710515.1. Lineage (NCBI taxonomy): Eukaryota > Metazoa > Arthropoda > Insecta > Coleoptera > Lampyridae > Abscondita > Abscondita cerata. The sequence continues at coordinate 368,445 of JALBCR010003197.1, forward strand.
TTCTGTTATTTGTGTAATTTTAATTAACGATTTGCTAAACACTACCCGTTAGCAACAAGAAGAAGTAGTTTTACAAGATGTCGGCCTTCCGTTTCGGAAATTCAAATCGATATTTATTTTCAACCAATGGAAAATTTACAAAATGCGCGCTAATTACGACTTTCGTCGCAACGTATTAATCGCGACATACGTTTTCTAGATTTATATTCCGTGTAACATATTGCTCTCGAGACGCGTTTTACTCGGTTTATAAAATAAAACCGTGCCTAACATATTTCAGGTTTCACTACAATCTAGAAGTCAACACAACAAGATTGTTATTTTCAAACCACCCAAGAACAATTGTAATAGTATTTAACATTACTAGCAAGGTAAAACGGTTTTTACTGGCGGACAGAAGGATATGACTGACGAGTCGAAGACTTACTAAAATGAGTGTCCCGCAAGCTATCATTGATGAAGCAATAAGTGTAGTTGCAAGATTACTGCCCAAAAAATCTTCATAAAGATATGAATACGAGTACGCGGAGTTCAAGAAGTGGCAAAAGGAAAACAACGTGACTGGTGTTACGGAAGACGTTATATTAGCGTATATCAATAAATTGTCTGCCAAATACAGCCCAAATTATTTATGGTCGAAGTGGTCAATGGTTAAGAGTTGTTTGGCATTAGAGAAAACATTGATGTTTGCAGGTTTGTTTCCTTATATTTATTAGTCAGGTTTTTAGTTACATATGTCATTTTCTAGATTTGATAAAGTGGTTGAGTTTCTGAAAAGACGAAATGAACGCTACGTCCCCAAGAAAGCCAAAGTTCTGACGAAAGAGCAAGTGGCAAAGTTTATCATTGAAGCTCCTGACAAGAAGTGTTACATGCCAAAGTCATTACCATTTTTATTATATTTGGATGTTGTCGGTGCGATGAGCTTCTATCTCTCACTGTAAATGACGTGGAGAATTTGGAGAAATATATTGTTGTCACCTTACGAGAGACCAAAAATTTAACGACAAGGAGGTTTACAATAACGGACGATGGGTGTAGCTTTAAACCTTGTGCTCTTTATCGGAAATATGCGGCCCTACGACTTCCAAGAAGTAAAGATCTGCGGTTGTTCTTGACGTACTGCAGTGGAAAATGTGTCGCCCTAAATGCAGATCAACATACTGTAGGCGCAATACCCAAAAAAATTGCTGAATATTTGGAATTAGAAGATGCAGGTGGTGATACTTTGGCTCTGAAACGTGCAGGGGGATGGAAATCAACACAAATTGCAGAAAGCTACGTAGATGATTTGATTAATAATAAGATTAAAATGGCAAAAAGAATGTTTCCACTTGAAGAATCCACGCCATCCACTTTTACAGAAAAAATACTAAGTGACATAGAAAGAAGAACACCCAGTAATAATGAATATTTTGTAAATTTTTTTTGGGAATATATTTGTTTATATTAAGATAAAAACGATCAGTTTTTCAGCCATATTGCTCTAGCGGTTTTTTTGTTAACCTCATTCAAAAACACTTACGATTAAGTAGCCCTAAAACAATGAATTAAGCATTTGTAAGTACAGTTGTCATTTAAGCGATTTAAATTGCATTTCAAAGAGCTTCTTTAATTCAATCACAATGCCTCCAGTTCGAAGACGCCGTAATTTTCGGCAATTAAGCGAGTTTGATAGGGGTAGAAATATGGGATTGCGTAAGGCTGGTTTGTCTATGAGAGATATAGCCGCTAGAACTCAACGGAGTTTAAACACTGTGGCAGTCTGTGTTCGGGCATGGAACCAAGAGGGCCGTACACGAAGAGCGAGAGGTACAAGACGTTGTCGAAGAACCACAGAACGCGAAGATCGCCGTCTTAGACTATTGGCTTTACGGGACCGCTTCTCTTCTACACGTGCGATTGCGGACCAGTGGTTTGAAGAACATGGAAGACCGATAAGAACCTTTGGGCTCTTTTCATACCGTCCTCTTTTTGTGCTACCACTGACTCCAGAGCATCGACGTTATCATCTAGCGTGGTGTAGAGAACGGGCAAAGTAGGACCAATAATGGAATTCAATTGTCTTTAGTGATGAATCCAGATTCTGTTTGGGTATGCATGACGGTCGTGCAAGGGTGAGAAGACGGTGCGGTGAAAGATAAGATCCCCAATTTTCTGTGAATAGGTATGTGCACCACACAGTTGGAGTTATGGTATGGGGAGCTATTGCTATGGGAAGTAGGTCACCTTTGGTCTTCATTAGAGATAACATGACCGCTGCGCGCTATATCCAGGAGGTCGTAGACCCCCATATTGTACCTTATGTTCAGACCATCCCCAACAGCACATTCCAAAAAGACAACGCACGCCCTCATGTTGCTAGGGTTTCTTTGGCTCATTTTAAGGCCGATCAAATTGCTTTGTTCCTTGGTCACCAAGATCTCCCGATCTTTCGCCTATCGAGCACGTCTGGGATATTATGGGAAGAAGATTACTCAATTTACTTCACCCTGCACAAACTCTAGCAACTTTGCAGCATCAGTTACAGATAGCATGGGATGAGATACCTCAAGAAGAAATTGATCACCTCATTAGAAGTATGCTCAGACGTGTTAATGGGTGCAAAAAGTGCAAGAAATATGCTTTTTGCACATGTTGCACTCAACATTTTTTCTACGATCGAAAAAATAAAATAAAAATTATATACTGTTTGCACTAATAAATTGCTGTTTGCACTAATGCAAAAAAGTGAAACTTTTGGCACAGTAATTGCTGCAAAAAGTGGTCATTTTTGCACGATCGTAAGAAAAATTCTTTTCTATAAAAGTGTTGGTGGTCGTGAAACAGACCGGTTTGTTTGTGAGTATACAGAAGTAAAAGCCAATTAGTATTTCATGAGAAATGCTTAGCTTATAGCAACTGTTCAAAATGCTCTACATTTACTGCTAAACAGTGCTCAGTTGGTCATAGAAGTTTCGTTGTACGTTTGAAATTATAGTATTTGCTCTATATATATATATATATATATATATATATATATATATATATATATATATATATTGAAGCAAACTTCCTCATTTTTATCTTTTAAAGACTCAATTGGGTCGTAGGGTCTGTCCGTGTAAACCTTCGAAGATATGTATGGCCATAAAAAAAAGTCGTTGGGGACAAGTCTGGTGATCTTGGTGGCCAAGTAACTTCCCCACCTCTTCCAATCTAGGTCGTAGGGAGTGCTTCATTTAAAAGTTGTTATATTTGATTTGCATTATGTGCTGCACACCCATCATGCTGATACCACACAACTACATCTTCTTCAGCTACTCGATCTAATGCGGGTAAAATTTGCTGCATCAATAAATCTCTATACTTAAGTAAGTGTCCCTTCAATAAAAAATGGGCCTATTATGATATTAGACAATATTCCAGCCCAAACATTGACTTTTTCGAGATATTGTGTGTGCTCCATTGAGATTGAACAAACAATAATCGGTGGAGTAAATATTCTTAACAAAATTCGTATCATTATTGCATATCTCCATTAAGGTTTCACACAATTCTTGGCTTTTGTCAGCATCGGTTTTAAAGTTTTGCTGGTGATGTGGGTAATGATATGACCCAAATGTATGCTTGTTTAAAATGTTATGAACTCGACACTTATTTACACCACAGCCGATACTTGGTTGTCGAACACTAATATTAGGGTTGAGACGCACAGCAGTGAGTACATTGATTTCTTCATCGTTAGCATTATCCATGTTCTGGTTTTGTTGAACCTGCTTCGGACGCTTGTGTACACTGCCAGTTTCTTCAAATAGTCGCACTATTATCATTAGTGTACTGGTATTTGGAATTGGTCGATCCGGAAAATGTGCAGCAAACAAAGCAGAAGTGTTTCTACAGCTTTCACCACTGTATACCCACTTAACCATTTGAACTTTCTCAGAGATTGTATACACACTCAATTTAAAAATTAAATTGAAGAATATTACAATAAGGAACACGCAATAACAATTAATTGCAATGAATACGTCTGTACAAGAATTTCATAGCCTTAGTGGATCAATTCAATTTTTTTCTATAGTAAAATTCTTATGTAGCGTCTTGGCAGAGACACACGGTATACATTTTTTTGAATTTGGTTATTATTAACCTAATAAACTAAACTTAAGTTTAATAAACGCCAATTCTAGATCAATATGGTGAATTTCTTATCGCTACAAGCTATTTTCCTCATGTGTTTTTAAATCTACGCTAGTTCCTAGTATTAAATAAAAAACTTTCATAAAAGCTTGACGATAAGTAAAGATTGAGATTGAAAATAGTGTGTTACGCACAGAAAATAAGTTAAAAAAAATCGATGCAACTATTCTTTGTATTGCAAAGACGCAGATGATAGTTATGTTATTTTTTAAAACTTATTTTCAAAATTTTACTCTAATAACAAAATACTTTCGGTTATAAAGATAAAATTTATTAAGGTAAACAAATTACAATTTGGAGAATGCTGGTCTATACCGCATATTTTCATATTTTCATAAATTCTCATTTCAGTTTTATCCGAATCATTTTTTAAATAAAATATAAATGCTAAGATCATTTTATTTATTGCTTATAATTGTTATTTATTTAACACTGAAAACTTAGTTATAAATAATATATTTAAATACCCCATTCTTTGAAATTCAACAATCACTTCCACAAGAAATATTCTGTGCTACTTATTACTCTTATTTTAGTAATTTTAATTTCAATTTAATGCTATAGTGTGATACTTGAATAGAAAATAAATTGTTTCTAGAAAAACTGAATTGAGTTAGTAACTTATAAAGCGAAATACTCATTGCTGATAAAGTTCGCTACGAATGTTGCTTGAAGTCTTATTTAGTTTCGATGTCACATTTAATTTTGTTTTATATATACGAATTTTATGTGATATTTCCAAGCTTACTGTATTTGATAAATAAACGAATTCACTAACTTTGTACAAGTTCTAAGAAAATTGTTAACCTGAATTTCAAAGAGTAAATTAGAAAAGAAAATGATCCTTCAACATTTTTGTTCTGTTTTAAATTTTGTCGTCAATTTTGTTGTTAATATCACGTCATATGCAATTAATATTGATATAAGCAATGCAATGAAAAACAAAATTATACGAAACAAGTTCGTTTTCAAATGCTGGTACATACCTATTCCTTACAATTAGAAAATTTTTAAATGCGGTTTTGTGCCATCTTTCTGTATTTACGTTCAGGAAGCGAAAGGCGTCTTATGTAAATCCTCGTTATCTTACCGTTAACAATAAATTTGTCAATCGTCACCTGGCCTTTAAAATTTGTAGAATCCGAGGAATGAAACTTTAAAAGGAAGATCCTAAATGCGATTAAAAAAAGCTTTTAGACCACAAAGAAATTTAAAACTTGATGAAATACAGCTCGTTCACGATAACAATAGGAGCTATTATATGCATGAGCTGTCATTAGTTACTTTTTAAGTGTTGAATTTTCTAGCCCATGAAATATGGAGTTGAATTTTCTGAAGGAAAAACATTTTTTTTTATCCACTCCTCCACCCAGGACGAATTATTACGTCACTAATAGTTTACCCGCTCTAGAGGCCACAAATATTTTCGCAGGAGGCTGAAAATTTGCATGTAGCATCTTTGATACAATTTTTAGGGTCGTTTATTGGGATTTTAAATTTTCAAAATGATTTCCGCCAAAATCAGTATTTTGTAATTAATTTAAAATTGATTTTCATTTTGAAATTCTCTCTCCGTTTCGACACATGCCAAATACTAAATTTTGGAGGGACTGTATTTTAAATTTAAAATCTAAAAACTACCCTTTATTCATATTTATAGTCAACCCTCAATCAAACACAATCTTCATCAAGTTCTTCTGATTTCTTGAATACGATTTCATAAACATAAAATAAGACCGTGTTTGTCAAGAAAATCTTATTAAGTTTCGCCTAATTTAGAATAAGCCTGTCTTCAATAAGATAATTTTTTTTGCAAATCGGTCACATTCAAAAAAACTGACTAATTACGGCAACCTGTTTAAAAAGGTGTATGCCAGAATTGTTTCAAAACGGTTTGTCAAAATAATTAAGCGCCTGCTGTTATCGTTACAATTTCAACAATGCAACACTACTCCACAAAAATAAAAGAAATGACGTCGGCACTCAGAAAAAAAAAGAAGACGCGTGAAGAAAGGAAAGCAAAGTAGACTGAAAAGCGGCGGCGGACCGGAAAATTGACGGCTCCCAGTTTTTCTTTATCTAATATGTCTGATGATGAACTGATGTTGTGATTTTTTACTAAAGACCAGTTGACCAACAACAGTTGACTAAATTTGAAAATTGAGATGATGATGATGATACCGAACAAATTTAACAGACGAAAATTTAGAAGCAATAAGTCGTGGTACCTATAGTCAAGAACACCATTCTTGATTAACCATTAATGAAACACCAAGCGGCGGAAGTTTGAAATAGAATCATATATTTAACAATTCAAAGTAGAAGAAAAACAAAGATTGTATCAACTAAAAAATCCCAGAACAAAAATGAATTGTCATAAGATATTTTCAATATCTTATGGAAAATCATAATCAATCATTAAAGTTAGATTATATAAAACAACAGAAACAACAATTATTGAAGTAATGCATGTCAGTCTGTTTGAAAGGGCTCTTGATGAACACGGAAATCTTTGTTTCCAAATGTCAAACGTTCGTTTCACTATTTGCATCGTTCTTTTTCGCACCGTATTATATACTTCTTCCGCATTATCTTGCGGATTTAAAATGGGGGTTAACAAATAAAGCAAGCATGGATAACCGCTATCACCCACCAGACAGCCATCCAACATTCCAGTGTCATTTTGCATGTAGATTCTGGAATTTCTAAGAATCTGCCTGTCATCCCCCCCCTCCCCAATTTTAAACAGTATCTACAAATCCCACTCGTGGCTCAACTACAGCTTTCACTAAAACATTCATTGAAAAATAGCCTTTTTTGTTCCTGAAGGCCTCAGGGAACCTTTGAAGAACAGTACGGGTTAGCCTAACATGGGTACAGTCAATTGCTCCGTCAATGGCATTAAATGCTCCTCCATTTGTTTCTAATCCTTCAAAAAGCCTTCTATTCTCCATTCGGGCCTCATTAGTAGTGGGTATTTTTATACTATATTGACGCAGCAGTCTTGTAAAAAAAAATTGAATAATTACCCTTAAAGGTAGATGACATAATAAACCGCTAGGTTTTTTATGTACGCTGTTGCTCTCGTGATATGTCGGAAAGAATTCCTTGCGTAGTTTTTTTTTGTTTGAACTAATAAAGATAGGTGGACACTTGTGTTTCAACCGTGTAAGGTGCTTGAAATATGTACAGCGTTATTCACTATAAATTACCCACCCTTTATTATCGTTATTATTGCTCGTAGGAAAAAAATTGTAGATAAAAGTTGTATGGTTCTTACTGAATTTTCTTAAAATGCTATCAATAGTTCAGTTACTCGCCGTTTACAGAGCAAAACAAAATATGATGTTTTTTTTTAATGTAACACTCTATAGATTATTACATTTTTTCATTTATGTTGTCTTTATCTTGAGCCGTTATTGAGTTATTAATCATAGAATAACACAGTTACTTAATACGGAATTGTTAAAATTGTCAAAGTAATTGACATTTAATTAATTAAATCGCCGAAATAGTTTATAGTAAAGCAGAAAAACTTCGTTATATTCAAAATAATTAAAGGTGAGTAGTTTATAGTAAATAACCCTGTATTAATAATATAAATAATCTGTTTTAAATAATTTTGGGGATAGTTTATTTTGAACCATATTTAATTTTGCCATTTTCACGCTCATTTACGTTTATTTAAACCTTAACTGTAGTAAAATTAACTAATTAGGAACCGCTAACGAAATCTCTTTGTTTAGAAAGTTACTGCGTAAGAAATTATTCCGCAAATACTTTTTTTGTTTAACGCACTCATGAACCGTTTGTCATCGATTTATCCTATGCATTTTCCCATTTTATTAAACGTTAATTTAAATTAAATTCATATATAATGCTATAGGAAACTATTAATAAAATGTAAGTCAACAATGATTAATTCAAATTGTAAAATAACTACTGTCACTGAGGCGTAAAACGCTGAGCGGGCATTTTCATTTTATTTTTAGAACACATGTAGAGTTCTTTTTAAACATTGCAATGAGGTGTGCAACGTAAGTAAATTATGATTTGTTTTAAACTGTTTGTTGTATTTGATATTTTTGATTCAACAAACATTGAGAAGTGTGCATCAGAAATTGAAAGATTTAAATGGCCAGATAATAGCGGCTGGTTAGCTCAATTGTCCTACCTGGTTTGGTACAAGTGGTGACGTATATGTCTCTTTTCTACTTAACAACAAACAATATAAAACAAAAAATATGAAAGCAGAGTTTATTAATTTATGGTTTTGATTTGATTTGATCTGATACAATATTTATTATGTATATGCTATGTAAAGACTCCTGTAAGCCAATCTTTATTAAACATAAATTGTTAACGTTGCCTTTAATTTACATATATGAAATTTTTAAACTTGTTAAAACTAATACAAATAGCTTTAAGTTTCAAAACCACTTTCATAATTATCGCACTAGTGATCTTGAGCATAGTAGTCATAAATTGGTTCTTTATGAGTCAAACCCATATTATAAAGGTATTGTTTTGTATAATAAACTACTTCTTCATGTAAGGAATTTACATTTAAAAATGTATTTAAATTCAATCAAGATCATACTACAAAGAAATGCATTTTACACTGTCGATGCATACTTAGAATTTGAATTTCAATTTTAGTTATTATATTTGACCTTTCCTATACCTGTAACAAAGTCTCCTGGAAATAAACGATATTATTATTTTAATTATTGACAATCCATTGCATTATCAATGTTCAAACTAAATTTCGACATTGTCAACTGCAAAATTTTCTGGCAAGTAAATATAAATTAAAGAAAGTGGTCCTAGTTTAGACCCTTGCGGTATTCCTGAGTTTGGATAAAAGGAGAAGAAATAAAATTTAGAAAAGGTGCACTACATTCAAGGTCTTCAAGATAAAAAGCAAAAAACTGCAAAACTCCTTTGGAAGCTCCAAGCTTACTACGTTTAGCTTTGTTAAAGTCCGAAAAGACTACATCAACAACCCCTCTATTGTTGAAAACGTTACCCGCATATTCAGAAATAATTCAGTGGATGTTTCTTTATAAAAACCTTGTTTTTTAAAGAAAATCTGTTGTAATTGAATTTTGTATATTATATTTTCAAAAATTGAGCTATTAATATCACGATTTTGAACAGTTAATTGGCCGGCTAGATCATGTGACATAACACCACCTGATTTTTTCCTTTGGGCCTATGTAAACTATAAAGTGAACAAGTATACTTGAGTCATTGGCCAAAAACACTCAAAATACTCAAACCGATCATTGAAAATTGGAACTTCAGAATTGACCATGTTAACCGTAGTTACGGCCAATATTTGAAAAGCAATTATCTTTAAGAAATAATTGTAAAGAATGGTTCATTTCTATGATAATAAAAATTACAAAATAAAATTGTTTTTATTCGTTTTTTTAATTTAAAAAAAATGCTTCTAAATGAATCGGCCACATTAATCTGAAATTATTTGGAATCAGTAAGAATTGACTGTTCAACTAAATTTATATAATTTTAATAGCTTTCTTAATAAGAAGTTTGAGATTGCTAACATCTTAAAATATATTTTCAAAAAAGGTGAGAATTTCATTTTCTTTGCTAAATTATTTTTGATTTTGCACATTTTCTATTTTTTCCTTGAACCAATGGGGATATTTATTATCGGATTTAAATACTTTTTAAAGGCTTTGACAAAATTGCTTTAATGTACCTCATTTCCTTTTTCCAAAAAGATCCTATCAGATCTAAACACAATCATATCGCGAGTCAAAGATTTCATTACATACATGTTTGATTCTCAAATTCAACTACTTTCAACCGTTTCTTTTCCACCTCCACCAAGAAAGGATTCTAGAGCAAATTTTAAATAGTCAAGTGTTTTCTGTAAAGGTCAATTCCGTTGATTCCATCTTCCGACGTCACTGTGAAGGTACGTTTTTGTTTCCTCAACCTACGTTCTTGACTTGTAAAAAATTAAAAGCAACTGTGAGTGGTGTTACTGAAAAGTGAATAAAACTCTTCTCCTTTACTTTCCCTGAGTTTTGTAACGTCTACCTTAAACTTACCATTTGCTTGTTTAATTTTTTTTTAATTTTTCATGTCTTTGGCAATTACGGTTACTATTACGATATGGTTCAATTAAGAAAGGTGTTTTTGTTTTAACGACTCTTATCGTGGGTACGTAAGTTTCGCTGGGAAATGATTCCAAGACATTTAAATTGCTGACAAAATAAACTAAAACTTAGATGATTATTTACATGTCAACCTAATAAAAAAACAGTATAAAATTGATTAGAAAACATGAATCAATTGGATTATTAATAGTCGATTCTGGGAGCATTCATATATTAATAAGTCCCTAAATATTGCTAGCACTTAGGGCAAAGTAAATTACTAACTTACATGACAACATACGTCAAATTAAGGTAATAACAACACTAAATTCTAAAATCTCGAGAAGTTCTTTGGTATTGAAAATATTTTTAAGAAATATTGAGACTGCGTATGTATAATTGCATAAAAAATAACAATCAATAAGATTGCGATCAATAAAATAAACCCTTAAAATAAAATGCAAAACATTCGGATCAAATTGAACTTTAATTTCAACTCATGGAATTTCCTAGTAGTTGTACAAGTTTAACACCATTAATCAATTAATTAACTTGTATTGATTTTTGTAAGAAAAGCATTTGTAAACTTTTGGTGCTTTTATGAACAAACTTTAACAGTCAATAAATGTCATATTAGCATTTGATAAATTATTATATTGAATAATTATAAAAAAGTTAAAAAAAAACTTCTATAATTATTTAATGTAAAAGTTTTTAAAAAAGTGTTAATCACGTAAAGCTTTTGTAAAATTCTAAACTTTTTATTGCTAATGATCCCCAATGCAAACTTTAAAAAGCTGATGTTGCGTTTATTACGTGCCTCATTACTTAGACTGAGGTGAAAAGCAATCTCATGTACTTTTCATCGGGTATTTACAGTGAACCGATACTAAATAACGCTTAACTTTTATTTAATGTTTTTCTGTGTTTACAATAATTTTATTATTATTTTTCTTTAAACATTTTTTTAAATTAAAGTTTCCACAAAAGACACCTCAGTGGAACTGAACGTAAATGTAACACATTTTTGTGAAATAAATTAATGAACATCATTTCATTCTAATTAAACAACTCACCAGGGTTTTCTTTGTGCTTTTTGGAAGTAAACATGACTAATTACTGAGAAGTAAATGTTAGCTAAGAAACGAAATTCTTTAAAAAATGTCTTTTGTTGGATACTTAGTTTTGCAATCACGTTAATGTGTTTTAGATTTATTGTAAATGATAAGAAAGTACTTACGTATTTTCGTTTTATTATACATTAGTAAATAAATGTAAGATTTCATTACAATGGAAACAACAAATAATCAGTTTTGGCATAATTGGAAATTATTATTGTATTACATTTAGGGAAAATAGAGTTAGCCCTTACTAAATCACTAAATATATATATATATATTGTTTAGTTACATAAATCGTTTATGAAACACTTTGTGTTTGAATTTTGGCATATGGTAAAGTTATGTTCCTAAACATTGGTTTTCATAAATCTATATTTCATTTAATTATTAACAATGTTTTTTTAAAATTCATAACAGTAAATTTATTTCCACATAAATATCAAAATTGAAATAGAAACACTTGAGATTACTAAGAAGTATTTTCTTGATGTATGGCACTTTCAAATCAATACCATGGTAATTATTTAAGTGGAGTTTTGAAAAAATTTGAAAATTTTAATTTATAAATTTATCGTATTTTTTATTTTTTCCGAAAATGTTACTATAGTACTAACTGCAAAGTAACGGATCGCATTAACACGGGTTTAACAGCAATAGTGCAGTTCAAAAAATTTATTGTCGTAACACACAAGTAGTTGGTTGATATTGTAACTCTCGTTTTATATGAATAAATAACACAGGCCTGCTAAGTTTTGGTTTGAGACCAACACGATCTAAACTTAAGCTGCGCTTAAAAACATGGATACAATAGTTAAAATTTAATAATGCTGAAGTTTAAGGTGTGTTGGTGAAACCGGCCATAATTTTTTGTAAAGCTCTAGAGAATGTGTTTCTTGTTTTTCTATTACTATCTTGTTTTTCTATTACCTTATGCCTATTTGAATTAACAGGATATTTAATGGCAATAGGGGCTAATGAAGATAGAACTTTTGTTCTCAATTTTTCCCACGATTCATAAAATGCTTAACTGATCCATAGCTTCTAGATAGAAACACGAGCACATACAAACATAGGCACCTATTTAGTAAAAAAAATATTTTTTTTTATTCTGGTAATGAAACGATCTAAATTAAGTCAATATCAATTAACAATTCCTGTAAAGAAACGTTTTAGTATTATTTTTCCATTATCCGGAACATCTCTTTTGAGACTACAACAGTAATCCGACATTGAGTCTTTCATTAGTTTTCGGATGTCGAGCCCAACCAAAATTCCCTCTCTTAAATTTGGGAATTTACTGCACTGGTATTGGAAGCACTGTCCTTGTTTATTTAGTAAACTGTTTTATTAGCACGAGTTTAATATGAAACGGAGAAATCAAAATGTTCTTAGCATTTAATAAATTTGAATGGAATATATTTTTACATCCCGGCAGTAAAGAGGTTCTTACAGGCCATTATTTTTTCCAGTGTAAATCTCGGGCTCTATTATGCCATTTGCAGAAGAAGCACGCCATTTTTGTGTATCACGACTGTTCTCCCAAAAGCAGACCAGATATCTTTAATTTTCCATTGGTGTTCAGAATATTTAATTTTCTTCTTTCGCATACGTCTTCTTTAAATACATCGAATGTGCAATGGAAATCGAAGTCAGTTTGTTACCATTACGCAGCAGCACTCCTTTTAAGTTAGTTTTATTCAAGTCTATAAACAAACGCCAGTCTCTTGAATCGTATGTGCCTCCGCCTAAATGGGTGTACACTATAAAAGATCAGAGAGTCTCTTTCAAGTAAATACTTGGTGTATTCTTGCTCCCTGTGTCGGTACCAAAAAACTCTGGTTCTGGATGACACAATATTTTTTCCTGAACTCGGGAATTCAAAAGTTGTGCTGCATAATTGCTTAAATTTAGCTTCCGACAGGTTCTAGGAATATATGGGAATAAGAAGGTTTTGGGTGTGAGATTCTGGCATTTTGGAATAAGCTAATCTATCAAGTATCCATTCTTTCTATTGAAACCGATGACATTTGTCAGACAAAAGTAACATTCTAAATGACTGACTAGTTCAAACCAAATAATGGGTTCCGCGAAAGGGAGGGACATTTTATGGACTTTTGACAATTTCCGAAGTTGCTCTACACATTTGTGGAATACCTAATGTGGTGACCAGTTTTTGTCGAGACTTTCAATGTGATATTACGTCGTCGCTTTTTCATAACATAAAATCTACAAATATAACAAATACTATTGCGATTATTTATACAATGGTTACTTTTGACTTCAGAAGGCATGTTACAGATTTTCAATAACGTTGTAACACAAATAAAGCTATATTTGCAGGAAAACACACTTTCAGAATGACGCTTGAATTCAGTTAAGTGAGAAATATGACTTTTGACAACGAGGTTATTTTTTCCAAAATTCAATTTGATTAGTTAATCAATTTAATTTATTCCGGACAAATTGCGCGAAGCGATTTAATTTTTTTTTATTTACCTCCTCACTTGCTTGAAACGTAAACATAAATTCAATGAAACCCCAGATTTATACAGACATGTATAATGAATAACTAATATTATTGTAATATATACATATAATAGCATTAATTTTTGTATGGAAAAAAATCCATTGATATGAGACTGGAAACTTATAATGCAATTCTGTACCTAGAAATCGTAATATCGTAAAATCGGAAGATCGTATCCTATAATCTGATCGGTGCGGAAGATTTTACAGATTGGTATTATTTGCAATTTTGTAGCTTTCTCAAATTTTGTAAGGTATGTCTGTGAGGATTTGCGAGAAACGGTAAATATTTATGAGAATCTGTAGCTTCAGCAACACACAAAATAGAATTTTTTTACGCTCCGATCTTACGATGGCTACGACTTGTACATAGAATTTCAGGTTTAGTACCTATGGAACTACGCTTATACAAACGTTAGAAGCCTTCCACTTATATGTTATAACAATCTCATGCAATTGTCATTGGTTATTAAATAATATTAAAATGAAAGTGCTTATTATGCAAGTTAACATTATTACAAAACAATATGCTTTTCCTCGGCCAAAATTGTCAAAATGAATAAATAATAAGTCATTTTTTAAATCTTTTTAGTACAAGAACCCATGAACAATAGTCATATACTATAGTATAAGGAAAATTTTTTTTCTGTGCAAGAATGTTGGAGCTGGTACCGACTTTTGACTACTACGTAAAGACCTTGAACTGATAGTAAATGCATATAAAACTGCAGCTCAAAATCTTCATATCATACGAAATATTTAATTTTTTACGTGAAGTTTGAATTTCAGAATTAGCAGAGCTTTTTTCCATAAATTAGTAACAATTTTTTTTTTATTACAAATTAGAACTTCCGTGAAAGTTATAATTTTTTTTTCAATTCGTAATAAAATGTATTACTTTAAATTATCTTGCATCGCACCGGTTAGGGCCGATATTTCAGTCAAGTCAAATTACTCTGGTTAAAGTATATTTCAGTGCAGGTTTACTAATAAAATCGGTTTAAGCGCGACAATTGGTTTAAACCGCCGAAGAGACTTGGGTTAAACCTTTTCTTTGGATTACGCTTGCGCATAGTGCTTAATGATTTTACCAGCGTTTGATAACCTAACCATACTTTACACTTTTTACTTTGCATTCATCTTTCATCTATCAGTTGTCCATAAATTTATTGTTATATATTTGTTATTGTTGATTATTTGTTATTGTTGTATCTTCGTTATTGTTATATTACTTATTTCGTCCGGGATTGACAGCGAACGTGTTCGTTCAAGAAATTTTTTCCTCGCGAGATTGAGTTGAGTGGAGCTGGTAGAAGAAAACAGAAAGATTGTCAAAAACAAACAATCTGGCGTCGTTAGCCAGAAACAAAAAGAAACTGCCTGGGTAAATCTTACAAATGCATTTAATGCACGTTCTGGTTGTTTACCCAGGTCGGTGAAAAACTTAAAAGAGAAGTGGAATAATATTAAAAAAACTGCTACACGGAACCGAAGCATTAATAAAAATTTTTGTATGGGAACCGGAGGTGGTCCATATAAACCTTCTACCGAAACGTCAGTGGACCTAATTGTGTGCGACATTTTAGAAGAAAGGGTTTCTGGAATGCCTGCCAAATGTGACAGTGATGGTATTATTACAATTTAGCAATAACGTTCGAAAATACATTTTGATTTGTTACAGCATGTCACCCATCGGTTTTTATTGAACCAACGATTGCATCCATATCGTCTGATATACCACAACCTCAACCAGGATGCAGTCATACAGACGTTCTTGAAGAGGTGAATGAAGAAAATATAATTTCACAGACTAATATAATTCAAAACTCTTCTCCTGCAAGAGATTCGGCATCACCTAGCACAGGTTTGATATTTATATGTAAAGTAGTTTGAAATTAATATACAGTTTTGGTAGAGTGGAGTAATTATACCCCAAAAATGCTGAAGCAGCCACCATCCCACCCGTTACAAACAAAAAGACAATTGAAAAAAAATAGAGTTGGTGGTGCTGGCACGAATGCAAAATGATGAAATTTGGCTGACGAAAAGAATGCTTAAGAAGGACCATATGATAGAAGAGAACGAAAGGAAAAAGGTGTTGCATGAAATATTAATTTGCAATTTAAAAGAAGAGCATGACCAAAAAATGAGGCATCGGGAAGAAAAGCATCAATTAAACTTGCAACTTAAAAAAGCAGAATCTGAAGCACGCATTAAACATTTGAAAAACAATTAAATTAATGTTATTTTTATTTGTATCGTATTTCATTATATTAAGTTGTCAAAATAATTTATAATTTCATTTCGAACTGCAAAGTTACCATTACGTTGATCAATTAATCTGGCATCCACATTGTTTGACAACTCAAATGCTTTCAATTCATCTTGATCTAGCTCAGGTGGACCATTTTCATTGTTTAAAATACGTAAATTGTGCAATATAGCTGTAGCAACAATAATCCACTGTACTTTTATTAATTCTATACTAATCCCGTTGCTCAAAATTGGGAAACGTCTTTTCCAAACCCCATAACATCTTTCCACTGGGTCTTCTTGTTCTTATTTGAGCCTCATTAAACAAATTTTCTCCTCTTGTTCGGGTTTCTAAAAGTGGAGTTATTAAAAAGGACTTGTTGGCGTATCCAGAATCTCCTAGCAATACTGCATTTGCAAATTCATTATTCATAAATTTTTGGTAAATGCGGGAGTTCTAGTCATGTACTGGTCCAGGCCATCGCGCAACTAAGTATAAAGTTAATAGCAGCATTTCCATAGGCTGTAAAGCACGATTCCTACAAATTATAATGTTCTCACACACAATCATGTAATTAGTTGAATAGAATACCAGTTTGTTTGGTGAGTTACATTGTCACTTATAAGCTCCAATAAATAAGCAGAAGTTTCTTTGGACATCCGGAAACGCCTGAAAAATTCTATATCGTCCCAATTATAAAAGTGATCCCTTCTCCGTTGATGTCAGGAATTCTTCTCGATTGTCCAAGACGAACAATAAAATTAATAACATCCTCATCATCAGATGATGACGATGAGGAGTCTTCGTAATTAACATGATTAATATGCTCCATATTAACCAACAACAATAATAACTAACAATAACAACAAATAAGAGTAACGAACAATTTATATGGCAGCAATTTGACAGTAGAAACACGTAGAAAACGTTCAAAACAAATGAAATACGCATGACCGATGTAAACAAGTCTATCAACGTACAACGAATTTACGGTAAACCAATTTTACTACTGAAATACGCTCCCAAGGTTAACTTTTGGTTTAAAACCAAAACCAGTTTAGTTAATCTAAAGTTTAACCTTCGATTGAAATACCGGCCCTTAAACCGGCATTTTACCTGCACGATCCAAGCCCAGCTCTCTTTGAACTAATACAAATACAACCTGCAAAGCAGCAATCATCAATCTACGTCCAACAGTAAAGGTTCAAATTAGCTCTGAAGAAGTTGTTCACTTTCATTAGCGACAGTCTTTAGACCCGAAAACTTCATTTCCTCAAAACCAGTTAACCAATTGAACAAATTATGGCGTTCCTTAGATTTCCGTGTTAGAAAATCAGAAGTGGTATTTTTAGAACCTATGGCAATCCATATTTTCTTTAATTTTCGTAAAACTACCTACATTTCTTGACTTTTAGAAATAAAACAATAATAATAATCTAATTTTAATAGGATGGTTACGGTGGTTAAATAATACAATCGATTTTTATTTCGACCTTTCATCAAATTAAATAATTAGGAAAATATTAAGAGGAATACATTTTAAAAAACCGATCTTTTCATACGTACTTCAACAAAATAATAAATGAGGTTCCGTCAACATGCTTTATTAATAAATGGAAAATTTCCAATATTATCTGTCTAATCACCTCATAAAATATTAAATTTCATAATGTAATAATATAATAAATGCGGCGTACGTTTCAGTTCGCAAATTCCCTTGTTAAGATTATCATGTCATATACCTTAAGCCTCGGTTTCGGAGAAACTTATTTAATTACGATAATTATAATACATACAATTAGCATATTTCAACATATGTGAACTATAATTACACGTACACACCGCTGAACTTTCATTTTTAAGTAGATAGATTTAATTTAATTTGTGAAATCGTTGTTTCATTAGGATTTTTGCATTCACCACTAATGGAAAATCTTTTCAAGTGATATAATTTAAAGTGAATTTTGTTCGATTAACGTCAAAATTAGTTTTAAAAAATTATTTCATAAGGTTACCTTTATTTGACGGAGTTCAATATGTTTCTTCTACAAAAGACTAAACTTGAACTATAAACTAAACTTAAAAATAACTGTTGGAATAAGGGTTATAATTAAAATAGATCAATATTCTAATTATTATACATAACTCCACCATCCCAAGAATCTTAAATTAAATGTTTTGATTGAAGTAATGAATTGGCAACAATGTGCAAGTTTCCAAAATGTGGTTTAAAATATTTTAACAATGTTTATTTGAAGGAGTCACGTTTGCAATATACATAGTATACCATAATAGAGGTAGTACTGAAAAATATTAATACAATAATAATAGAACAATAATTAAGTGTTGTCGTTATTGGGACTTCTGTTTCTATAAGTCTATGTGTTTGTTCATTTAATTTTGTTTTGGTTTTAAGTAGCTAAACCTTGCGTATTTGTGGAAGTCAAGCCTATTTTTAAAGTATTAATTATTTTAGTTTTATAAATTTGTAATTCACCAACACTAGGTAGTTTTAACTCGATTTCTTTAGTTGAAGATGATTTCATTGTAAACAGTAATTCATTATGATTAATCAACACCAAACAATCAAGGGTTAAGTGAATTAAATTTGTTTCTTTTATATCTTTTTTATCAATATTATTTTTACATTTAGTGTCTAAAATAGTTTTAGAAGAGATTCGTTCAGTTGGGCGTATTATTGTTAATTAGTGCACAATTTGTGCCTCAATTATTAAAATTTGTGCTCTTTCCCTGTAAGAAATATTAAGATAAGTAGCGGGTACGCACAAGCGCAAGATGAAAGTACCCATATTCAAAAATCCATTGAAAGTTAGCAGGATGATTAGGGCTCAATTTGTGCTAATTTGTACAATAAATATTATAATGTATGCTGTTCTTCCAAAAGAGTTATTACAAAAAGTAAGTAAGTCCATCGTGAACTTAGGCGTACCCATACTCAAAAATTCATCTAAAGTTAGCACTATAAATTAGTGCTCAATTTGTGCTAATTTGTGCCATAAACAATTTGTGCCGTTCTTCCTCAAGAGATATTAGGAGAAGTAGTGGGTACGCTCAAGTGCATCTTCTAGAATTCATCTGAAGTTGTCAAAATAATTAGTGCATTTTTGTGCTAATTTGAACCGCAATAATAATAACAATAATAAATTTTATTGAAAGCAGTTAACATAATTATACAAGAGCAATAGAAATAAAAAAAAATTACATGCTTTTCAATTTGGTACTCTATTGATTCTCTCAACTAATGCTGGAGAATCAGTCTTCCTAGAGCCCCACCTTGTACCGTATAGTAGCTGTATCAGACACGACTTGATGTTATTCACATTGATTTATTTTTATAGGAATCTTATGTTTTAAGAAGTTATAATATATTAACACATGAAATAATAAAATTCAAGACACAGAAGAATTCACGCAGTTAATTAGAAATTGATTTATCCCTTATACGAGGATGTATTGATATCTAGTTAGCCTAGACCAGTTCCTTGCATAAACAAAATATTGCGTAACCATAGCAACGAACAATAACTTATTAGAAGTGTCAGTGTAAAGTTTGACGTCAAAAAAGTAAACCAGAGTCACGCAATAAATTAAATGAAAAAGATGTCCACCGAAATTGTGAAAATCGAAAAATTGGAGTATCGAGCCATCATCAAGTACCTGTATTTAAAAGGGTTAAGAGGTAAGCAGATTTACGAAGATATGCTTAATACCCTTGGTGATCAATGTCCTTCGTATGCGACCGTCAAAATTGGAATGCAAGCTTCAAAAGAGGTAAATTTTCCATTGAAGATGATGACCGATCGGGAAGGCCAGTTTCTGTGTCAGTCCCCGAAAATATCGATGCAGTTCATGACATGATTTTATCAGACCGTCGAATTGGGCTAAAACGGATATCTGAAGCACTGAATATTTCATACGAACGCGTTCATCATATGGTTCACGTCAATTTGGACATGAGAAAAATTGCTGCAAAATGGATCCCCAAATGTTTGAATGTTGACGAAAAGCGTGCAAGAGTAGAAGCATAGCGTTCGATCTGTGCTCGATTTGAATACGATGTAGACTTCTTAAACCGAATTGTTACTATGGATGAGACTTGGGTACATTTCTACGATCCAGAAACAAAGCAACAGTCGATGGAATGGCGACACTTGGTTCTCCAAGACCTAAGAAGTGTCCAAAAATCTGCTGGAAAAGTTCTTGCTTCAGTTTTTTGGGATTGCCATGGAGTAATCATGATTGATTTTTGGATAAGGGTAGAACAATAACTGGAGATTACTATTCGACATTACTGACCACTCTACGGGAAAATATTAAAGAGAAAAGACGCGGAAAGCTATCCAAAGGTGTTTTGTTTTTGCAGGACAACGCCCCTGCACACAAATCTCATGTTGCCATGCAAAAATTCGTGATTTAGGGTTTGAATTACTAGAACACCCCTTATTCACCCGATTTGGCTCCGTCCGACTATCACCTCTTTCTTCAACTGAAAAAAAGTTTAAAAGGTCGTACATTTTCTTCCAACAAGGAGGTAATAGAAGCTGTGGAGGTCTGGTTTGCAGAGCAAGAAGAAACATTTTTTTTGAAAGGTCTAGAGACGTTGCAGGTTCGCTGTAATAAATGTAGCCAATTAAGAGGAGAATATGTTGAGTAATAAAATATTTTGACATTGAAATTTTGTTTGATTCTATAGTAGGCTAAGAATTTTTCAATATACCCTCGTATACTACTAATATAAACTTTGTAGATGGATTTTATACTTTAATTTAAAACTAGACATTGGTAAAGACTTTAGTATGGACGCAATAGTATTGTAAATATGTGCTATACTATAGGAGAAGTTTTTTTGAATAAAGGTTTAGGTACAGTCAAAAGTCCACGATGCCTTAGATTTAAACGATGTACATCTGTACGATAACAAAGTCGCTTTGCCAGATATGGAATAGAATTAAATTTGACAATTTTATGAAAATAGATGGCAAGGTGATACAGACGTCTACAAGACATGTTCATCCATCGATTTGTTTTAAGTTATTATAATACACGATGACGTTTTAGATCAAAAATAAATCTTATACAAGAGTTTTGCACTTTTTGTATTCTAAGAGAAGATAGCGTATCTACACAGGGTCCATAAACGACGTCACAAAAAGTAAGCTTACTCAGTACCAAAGCATCACATAATTTTTTGAGTATTTGCAACATTTGAATATTGCAGCGTTTCACCATTTACTAGGATTCTTATGTTTCTTGTTTCATTTAACAAAATAGACAACTCCATATTAATCTTTTGTTTGAACATATGCAACCTCATCGTTAGAGAATGTGTAAATCAGCATATAGATAGTATCTGCAATGCTTTAGACAAGAAAAAATATTACTTGTATAGATGGTAAAAAGCAAAGATCCTAATATTGATTCTTGGGGTACGCCGGCATAGATGACGTTTGGTTTGGATAATGTGTTATTGAGCTTTACAATTTGCGTACGATTCTGTAAGTAGTTGTTAAAAAAATTCAAAGTATTGTTGTCAAAACCATAGTAATGCAATACCGCTAAAAATAGATCATGATTAATCATGTCGAATGCTTTAGAGAAGTCCAACAATATCAGAACTGCATTTAGGTTGTCGTCAAGCGAAAGAAGTATATCATCGACAACAGCAGATAACAGAGTTGAACAACTGTGGTTGCGTCTAAAACCAGATTGCACTTCAGGTAGAATGTTACAAACGTTAATGTGAAGCCGAGTTTAACGTTCTACAATCTTCTCTAAGACTTTAGAGAAAGCTCTTAAAATACTTATAGGGCGGATGTCCTTCAGCTCAGTACAACTCTTACACTTAGGAATAGGTAATACATACGATTCTTTCCATTGAGAAGGAAAATAACCCTCAATTAAACAAGAGTTGATTATGTGTGACATGATAGGAAGAATGGCCAGAGTGCAAATCTGCAGCATTTGGATAGATATATTATCGGGACCCACGGACTTAAACGTAATGCTAAAGACAGTATCTCCTACTTCTTCCACTGTGGCAGTTGAAAAACTAAATTTTTCAGAAACTTTTGTGCTTGTATTATCTAAATAATGTTTTAAAGTATTAGGTAAACAAAGTTTCAAATGCTTGTGACTAGAAGTAAAATAATCGTTTATTAAGTTAACATCTTGAATATGGGTAGGTAGAGATGGCAGGCTTTTATGGTTAATATTAAGTTTTTTAAGTCTTTCCAGATTTGCTTACAATCACTAGATACATTTATAGATAAACTGCTGAAATAAGCTCTTTTTTCCCTGCGAATTGACGATGAAACTAAATTACGTAATAATCAAACGTAGCCGGTTTACGGTTGCATTTATATTTAATAAGGGCTTTATCTCTCAACTTCATCATTAATTTTATATTTTGCGTTATCCATGGAGAATACTTTGATCGGTGTACAATCGATACCATGGGAGCGTGAAAATCGAAAAGCTGAGTAACGTGATAATTAAAAAAAATTACTTTGTCATCAATGTTCTCCATTTGATACATACTTTGCCATGGAATACACAAAACGTCTTGTTGAATTATTTCTCTATCAATATTAGATAAATTGCGATAACTATGTGTTTGCCTAGAGATATCTCTAGCAGACACTTCTACGATTACATAAATTAAACAATGATCACTAAGATCAAGTAATTCTATAACTCCATGTCTGATAAATGAAGAATTATGGGTACAGGTAATATGATCTATCGGTGTAGCTGTTGTTGCTGTTATTCGTGTAGGGGTGTCAATAATTTGTACTAGATTTAATCCATTCAATATGGACAAATAGCGATCACAATGAGTGCTATCACCTAACAGGTTAACATTAATATCACCTAGACAAAACAATTCATTGTGCTCCAACATTATGATGGAAAAATTATCTTCAATATAATCAAAAACTGAGAGATATCAGACGCAGGAGGACGCAATCATTGTTATTTGAACTGTTCTATTAATGTAGTCATAGGTACGCCCAAGTGCACTACGGACTTATCCATCTAAAGTTAACATAATGATGAATGAAGTGAATAAAGTTGGGATCCATCTTATAGTATTGGATATTTAATACAGATTCCAATAAAGGAATAAATAAAAGAACCTTGATGAATGCTCAATTTCTGCACATATAATGAGTTGTGCCATTAAATTGGCGAATTTTACATCATAGAAAAGCATTAAATTATATTTTTTTACGTTTCTTTGTTTAGAGTAAATACCATGTTGACTTTATATAATTCACTTTTAATCAAATTTCGGAATAATATTACTTTGGTCCAACTAACTTTCTGTGACATTGTTTTTTATTAATGCCTGTGAAATGAATGAAAACTAGAACTATAGAGAGCTAAACTTTACAATTCCTAATCAAAAGTTTCCATTTTCAAGGTGTACTTGGTAATATTGTGTTTTACAACAAAAAGCACATTTCGCATTAATCATGGAGAATCTAGCATGGATCTGACAGATAATTTGAAGAAACCATTAAAACTAAAGGTAGTTAAAAATGGGGGCACGGTAAATAATTAGTAGAACAGAAAAATTAGTAGTGTGGGCATCACCTTAAATAACACGTAGGTACTGTGTAGTACAGCTTACACCAGCAGCCATATGCGACAACAGGCTGTACAATGTGACCAAACGACAGTATTGGGATCTCGCGTAATATTAGACCTAGAGAATCGGTTAAATGAGAAAAGTTTTAGACAATTATGTTTGCTTTAAAAGCCGTTCCAAAAGTACAGTGTTGCCAGATATCTTAAAATAGTAAAATATATTTTTGAAAAGTCGATATAACTTTGTTATTATTAAAATTTTTTAAATTTGTTAACATATTTTTAAAGCACTTTTTTAAGCTAATTGCACTGCATACTTAGTATTGTTCTACGACGTGTCAGTTTACTGATATTTCTAACGGTCGACATATTGAATTTTGATTTAGTGAAAAGTACATTCTTTTTCTTAATCGTGTTCTAAACAGTAATGCAAGAAAGTGAGAATTATAAGCTAAAAATAAGGAAAAAACAATTTTGAAGACAACGCAAAAAATGAATTTAAAACTTCAATTCTGATAACAATTTTAAACGTCTAATAAATATCAAAAACTACTTAAATTGATTGATAATCAAATTAAAGTTAAATAAACAACAGTTATTTTGAAAATAATTACTTAAGTCCTATAAGGCTCAAATGTTTACTAGTGTTTTTCCATTGCCGACGCTTTATCTCGACAGCTTTTGTTACTCGATGAAGGATGTTGCCATTAATTTCACCAAAAATAGTTTTAATAAATTTAAGGACTTGTTTCTGATTAAATTCATATACCTACTTCATTTTTTACATATTTCCATAAACAAAGGTCTAAAGGTCCGAAAACCTGGCAGGTCAACGCACAGGACCACCATTGGATATTACTTTTTTGCCATAAATATCTCCTGAAATTATGTGCAGGAAATCCGTCCTGTTCAAACCACAAACTATTAAATTGCGTTACGTGCACAATGTCGAATTGTTCCTGGGAATCACCACTTTGATTTCCGGACCTGGTCATCAAGACCCTCCCGAATAATTAGGAAAAAATGTACAACACAATTTCACAAAACACAATCACAATGTTTAGGTTTTAGTGGTTTTCCTAAACCTTGAAGTAAAGCATTTGAAACAATAAAAAAAAAGAAAACACGAAAAGAAAATAATAAACTCAATCTTAAAGATATGCGCACATATATCGGGATCGGACGGACGGTACGCAACGCAAATATATAAAATACATGCATTCATATAATACAAAGCACATTTACGCAGACGGCAATATCGGCATTTTAAAAATCCGCCGCTACTCCAGAAATTATAATTCAAATCCGTCTGTGGCCTGCCGTGCCGATGCCCATGCCGATGAATGTGCGATCTGCAGGTCGGAACTCTTCTTCCAAAACCACAATGAATTCTTCCTCCGAGTAACTCACGATTGACACTGACTAAGCTAAATGCCGACAGTCCATTCTGATGCTGTGTGCGTTGATGTGAAATTTTATTCCAAAATGCCGTTCGACCGTTGCGTACCGGCCGTCCGATTCCAATATATGTGCGCTTACAGGTATGATATTAGCTACTTCTCTTGTATCCAATTGAATTTTTATGGGGCATTTGTTTATTTTTAAATCTAAAAATCATAATTTCTCACAAATTGTAGCGACTTTGTTTTCTACTGTTTCTACAAATATAAATTGATCAGAATTAATATTATCATTATTAACAATATAAACATTAAGCGAAATTCATGTCATGATACATCTCATGCAATAGGGACACGTATAAATAGTACAAACTAAGTAATGCCAACAGATACCTGTAACGACGATTGAATGTTTAAATGCAAATCGTTATCTAAGCGATAACTTAGAATTCATAACACACTCTTGCTGATCAAGCCAAGTATTTCTGTACAGGGTTATTCACTATAAATTACCCACCCCTTATTATCGTTATTATTGATCGTAGAAAAAAAAGTTATACATGAAAGTTGTATGGTTCTAACTGAATTTTCTTAAAATGTAAAACATGATGTATTTTTTTAATGTAACACCCTGCATATTATTATACTAGACAAAGCCAGTATGCTACGCATGCGTTAAGTCACAAAAATAAATTAGCTTCTAAAGAGCAGACAGTCATGAACAATAATTAGCACTTACATTAACATTCATCAGTTGAGTAATCAATATGAATGCAGGGTATGTACTCCATGTGAATTTGTACAAATGAGTCGAGAGTATTCGGGTGTGCGCTCGCAACGAATCGAGAGTAGGTGAGGATGCACAAACGACATAACATATTAATATAGAAGATATGGATGTAGTCCGAATAGAAATTATTTATTAAAAAATATTTAGAAGCGGATTTATTGGCTCGACCGCTTTAACGTAATACAACAAAGTTTATTTAGGTGAAATTGACTGTTTGGTTCGCATAACGCTCGCAGTTACGCGTGTGTGAGTCATCAAGTTCGTGCATACGAAGATTTTTTGGGTGAAATTGAATCCTCTACAGTTAAACCATTCGAAAATTTGCAAAATTACGAATATTTTGATTTTATTCGTGTTTTTACGTAATATGGTTCCGGAGTTATAAAAATTACAGTATTCGTATAACAATGTAAAATTCCTTAAAAAAAATTTTTAAAAATGATAAATTTTTTTAAACATTATGTGATAGGGTCATAAAAGGAACGTTTTGTTTAAATAAATCTGTTATAATTTAGAAATTATGGCCGTTTTAGTTTTCGAATGAAATTTTGTCGGAAACGTTTTTTGCTTATAACTTTTGAAAACACGCGAGGTCTAACAAAACTGAAACGGCCAAAAAATTTTATTTCTTTATCCGCGTATGATGCTTTTTGAATTTTGAAAATCGGTCCGTAAATAAGCGAGTTGTGGTCAACTTACAGCTCAATTTGTTTGAAATTTTTTGACTTTTTTAACATTTTTTTTAACCTCGAAGATGCCCTCGTACAAAAAAAATCTAAATCGAAAAATAAAGACACATCTTTCGTAAACTCGAAACTTTTTTCGAAACGAAAATATCTTAAGCCGTTCTAATGTGAGACGAATTTGAAAAAAGGTTGATTTTCGTATAGATTTGAAAATGAATCGAGAGTAGGTGTGCGTTCACACTAACGACATAGCATATTAATATAAGATTTTTGATGAGATCTTTTTTTTCTGATTTCAAAAAAATAAAATATGTTGTCTTTATATTGAGATGTTATTGAGTTATTAATTGTAGAATATCACAGTTACATATGAAACCACCTGTAGGACATCAAGAGTAAGCTTGGATTTCCGCCAACTGCTTCACTATAAACGATTTTGGTGATTTAATTAATGAAATGTCAATCATCAAACACAACATTTGTCATTTACATGGCTTACTTTGACAATATTAACAATTCCGTATTAAGTAACTGTGATATTCTACGATTAATAACTCAACAACGGCTCAATATAAAGACAACACATTATATTTTTTGAAATCAGAAAAAAAAGATCTTTTCAAAAATATAATAATATACAAGGTGTTACATTAAAAAAATACATCATATTTTTGTTGCGCCCTGTAAACGGCAAGTAACTGAACTATTGATGGCATTTTAAGAAAATTCAATTAGAACCATACAACTTTTATGTACAACTTTTTTTTCTACGAGCAGTAATAACGATAATAAAGGGTGGGTAATTTATAGCTCTTATTATGAGCTTATCAGAGGTGTATACTTAAATGCGGTATACAACTGTAGAAAAGGCGGTTGGTCTTTTAAACTTTCGTGGAGCAATGAATATAAGTGAAATGCATGTCTTGAGACATCTCGTGTAATGTGAATATTTTTCTTATTACTATTTATACTATTTATTTTATACTTACATAGATTAGCAAAATGGTTTACATTACCACATTTTCCACAGGTTGACCGTACGCAGAGCATTTTCCATATTCAGGCTGATATGAACACTTATGACAGTTTCCTCGTGCCGCTGGTTGTGTCTTCTTTGTGGTGACTTCATATGCATGTTGTTTTGGGTAACTTTTGTGGCTTGGTTTTCTTTTCTGTTGAATCGAGTCGATGTTTCCATCCCCATTGGTTATCGTCTTGTTACAGTCTCTAGAATTTTCTGTGTTAATGCATATTTTAATGGCATCTTCTAAAGATTCTTTATTTTCTCTGAGAAGTATTTCTTTAATTTTCCCTGATCTTATACCACATATTAGTATATCTTCAGTTAAACTATCTTGTAAATTTCTAATTCACAACTTAGAGCTAGATTTTTTAACTCTGTGATAAATTGTTCGATGCTTTGTCCATCTTTTTGTTTACACTTTAAAAATGTATGCCTTTCGAACATTACATTGCGTTTTGTGTTGAAATGTACATCAAATTTTTTTAATACAATTTCTAGGTTAGGTCTTGTTTCATCCTCGAATTTAAAAGTATTATAAATTTGCTTACCTTCATCTCCAATTAAGATGAGTAGCTACGCACATTTTTTACTTCCGCCTTCCGATTTCAGTTCTCAAAAGTTTAAAAAATGTCATGAAGAAAACTAGAACAATAAACCTAGACAAATATTTGTCATTACGACATCATTTTACACCGGCCTACTTCATTGTTATAAACAAACGATAACCCCTCTGAATGTATGCAAAAAAGGAATGAGTAATGTTTTATTTATTTTTGTGATCAAACTAAGAACTTTACGAGAAATAGCGAAGACATGAAAAAGTTGCAGTTTGAATCCGTCTTTTTAAATAAAATTTTTAAGTAGGCAAATGTAGATGCATTAAAAAGTTCCGATGCAAAATATTATAAGGGTTAATTTTTTCACCCTTTGCAGGGTTACAAAACCACCAAAAAATGTCACTTTATTAGCATAAATTATCTGCCAAATTTCATTCTTCTAACTTCTTCCATAGTGGACATATTAAATAAAAACTGTTTTTCCCCCTAACTTTAAGGGGTTGTAACTTGGAGGGAAAGTGGTTTTGAATAAAACTTTATATGAAAGTCCCCTCTTAATTTTTGCTGAAAAATTACCCTGTTGAATATTTCGCATCAATTTAGAAACACCTTGTATATAAGCTCCCTTTAGTTTTTATTTTTAGTGTCAGTTCGGTGATGATCATACCTTACTATCGGAACACGTGTTCGAATATAGCTTTTTGGACACGTTTTTGGTGTTCGAATTCATTTCCTATTGTATGGTATGGTATTTTACAGAAAAACCTGACAATTTAGGTACCATTTTTATTTAAAAATAATTGTGTACTTCTATGTTTTTGCTCTAAAAAGGGGAGCATGAAATTGTCTAAATAAGATCTTACATATAAAATACCATTACCGAGCGAACGGATCATTATTAGCTATGTAAAAATATAAAGAGGTTTCTGTTTAAATAAGCAAAATATAACGTTGACGGTTTAAGGAGAATTGAAAGTGGTATTTTTTGTCGAACTTTTAATAATAATTTAATTTATTTAATTAAACTACTGTGTCGATTTTAAATGTGTGAAACGTGATGTAGACACAAAGATCTATGTTGTTCAACTAAAAGTATAAAATAGATTTATAAATGAAGAACTTGAGAATTTAGTTGCTGCAGTACAAATTTATGTGTAGGTTTCAAGTTGAAATATACATGCACACAATTCAAGCAACAGTGATGTAGATATCTACAAATTGGAGATATAAATTATTAATGTTTAGGTCTCGTTTGTGTCAACACCCACAAACGCTTATTTATCTTTGTTTTAGCCATAAATGTTTTACGATCTCAATACACATCAAAATTATTACGAATTGTTTAATGGTTTACATTATTACTTCAACGTATTCTAAGTTCTGAAAATAGTCAAATAACTGTAAAATTATTGTAAATTTTGTAAAAATTGGTATTCAAAAGCATCTTTTAATAAATTATTTGAAGCTTCGATTGGATAACAGAACAATATTAAATGCTTGGTTTGGTGTCGGCAGCCACGGTCAAGTGGTTTGATTAGCGAGCTGCCAAAGACCAAACGTTAGAATGAGGAATGAGAAGGGCGAGAAATCAATTTAAACTTCTCCTGTTCCATTGTACTTTCAAATAGAAGTTAACCAGGTCTCGTTATTATGACTTAATGATCATCCGCAAAATATGGATGGATTTGGTTTTAGTTTCGTCTTCTTAACTTGGAAATTTATGTTACAGGTTACAAGGAGAATTCTAACAGAATACTAAGACAAATTGGTAATTAGAGTTATCGCAGAATTTAATGTGTTAATAAATTGTCTACTGTAATGAGTTATATAATGTCAATTAATTAGGCACACCCTAATATTGAGATTTTGTCAAGGCTTGGTAAGTTGAAATCGTGCTAAGAATTTTTTCATGGAGTAGTAAATTTTATTTATTATTGGTTAATATATAACATTGGTTAATAAATAACAAACTAAAATATTACGCTTTTAATCAACTTTTTATTTGATATACAGGGCGAGAATGTCTTGTGTGTTCCTTTTACCATTAGATACAGCGAAATGAACTTTGACGCATAATACATAAGTTAATTGACCTACTTTCGAAATTTGTTTTTATATCAAACATCTTTGTTATTTTTTTTTTTTTGATTTTCCATTTCATTTAGATTCTACGATCTATAATATCATATTGTTCGATCACGACATATGCCGAAATACGTTAACAAATGTCGGGAGTCTTACATATTTTTTCATCAAGTGCTATCATCTAATAGTATATTTCTGACATCAAAACGAACATCTACGTACCTGACCTACTTTTTAAATTTCTTTTTTCATATAAAATTTTATTTTACCTTTGCATTTTTGGATTTTCCATTTCATTTAGAATCAACGATATATAAATCCTATTGCTTGATCATCAACCGTTCCAAAGATACTCAATTTAATACTATTAAATTATTATTATTATTACCACACTATACAAGTTTATACTGATCTTCTGGGGCACCATACATAACACTTACATCACAATACAATATTTAAAATGTACCATACGAATAAATACTATAAACAAGTAAATAACAAAACGTTTCGATAATACTAACGAGACGTTGCCTAACATTCACTGTATATAGTGTATTTATTTATTTATTTATTCGTATGGTACATTTTTAATGCTGTATTGTGATGTAAGTGTTATGTTGCCCCAAAAGATCAGTATAAACCTGTATAGTGTGGTGACAAAACCCTGTGAAATTGTGGATTGGTTTGTCTTGGCAAAGCATTTGCTTCAAGGTTTAGGAAAATCACTGAAACCTAAACATGACGGGGTCTTCTATCTACCTCAATATCTACCAAAAGTAATCATTATCTAAAAAAAGCAATTGGACAGTTTATAAGCATTTCTGTAAGATAGACAACCCACACGTCTTTACATAAAATTTCTCTTACCTAGAACTAACAAGTTCAAATATTAAATACAAACTCAAAATAAAAAAATCTAAAGTTTGAAATTTAAAAAAGCGAGTTTAATGAAAAACAGCTAATTTGCTAATATTGCGCTATTTAAATGATAAAATATTTGCTTAGATATTATTTTTCTCTTAGAGCCGATTCTACAATTCAAGTACAAAATTATTGTACTCCGAATAAATTATACTGCAAGTTATTCTAAAATTATATAATTTTGTAGAAAATTCTCCTGTGTATTTTTTAATAATGTAGGGTTTCTTACAATAAGCCCCTCTTTAGGAGTTAAGGTGAACAAGGAATCAAGCCAATCTGGCCTCTTACATTCCTCAGCAGAGAAAAGAAGACATAAGACTAGAGAGGCTTTTTACTCGGAAACATTTTTTAGAGACTCTTCTGGTAGATACTGCGTTGTTCTTCCATTTAAAAAGTTTCCTCCTAACCTTGGTCATTCTTATTACATTGCCAAATAGTGCTTGACTTCGTTGCTTCGACGTTTGGAAAATAATCCACTTTGATGGATTATATTGGTCAAGGTCATATGATAAAAGTGAATGCTTCTTGTCCTACTAACACTAATATTTATTATATTCCACATTTAGCTGTTGTTAGACCTGAATCTGCCACATCTTCTGTTCGGGTTGTTGTCGAAACGTCGACGAATAGATTGGTTTGATCCTTTGTTCCCCTTAACTCCTAAAGAAGGCCTTATTATAAAAAACCCTACATTATGTTATTCTAAGAATAACTGTATCTGTGTTCTACAAAGTACCTACAATAGAACAACTGTTATCCTTTGAATAACGCTTATGGTAGTTCTAACACTCGCATTCTAGTTCATTTCACCTGAGCGGGAAAATAATACATACAGGTAATGAGTTTGTGTTCTTTGCGTACTTTGTGAATTTTGTCTAATTATTTATCTTATTCCAAAATGGATAAGAAACCAATTTTCGATACGACGAAGTAGAAGTATTAGTATATTTGGTAGGAATAATGGTAAATAAGTTGTTGGTAAGTATTAACTCTATAAATCTTTATTTACATAAATATTAATAATTATTAATAAGACTGTTTATTTCAGTGTGTTAGAAAACTGACGCTGTTTCAAGTAACACCAAAGAAATAGAGTGGCGGGTTATTGAAACAAAATTTAACGCAGAATGTGGCACAGGGAGGACCTCGAAAATGTTAAGGAGCAAATGGGGCTCCCTAAACAACCACAAAAAAGGAGTTTGCAGAATATAAGCAAAAGTTATATAAGACAGGTGGTGGATCTCCTTCAGATACAAAACTCGATAAAATCAGTGACAAGGTGTTGTCGATTATTGGTGCGGCTGTTACCGGAACCACTTCTACATTTGACAGCGATTTGGTCAATTTTAACTTGAGTAATATTGCATTCTATGCTAGTGTATGTCGTATTTATATAAAACAATAACAATGATATATTGTTAATTAAATGTTATAAACCAGACTGTATTTAGTGGAAGAAAATGAAACAAATCTAATTTTTTTTTCTGTTGAGTTTTGAACATGTGTATCGTTTCTTCTTCAGGGTTTATTAGTCAGGGGGGAGTATTTGATTTTGTTTAGAGTTGTGGTTTCATTGGTTTTTAAGATTGCTTAATCCTTAACTTAATTTTGTTTCTTGGATTCTTCTTTCGGAGGGTTAAATATTTTTACCATTTACGAATGTTAGGTTCTACGTGAGGTCTCACCTTACTTTTGTTAATACAACTTTGTCGACTTTCTCACAAGTACTATTTCTTTAGCTCTCTTTACTTTCATGTCCTGTATTTAGGATTACTTTGGTTTCTTAGGAGTGACTAACCGCTGCATGCGACTTTGAACATTTCTGATAGTGGTCTAACCTTTGACATGACATGAGGGATAAAGTAATACAAAGTTATTTTAATCATCCGCCTTTTGGGAACCATAATTACACCAAATATAAATTGTATGGAAAACCGCGTTGGTGTTTAGAATAAACGTTTGCAGGCGAGCGTACTGACATACATTTCAACACGTGTCGAACAGTTTGCTTTATTCGCTTTCTTTAATTATTACAGTTTCTTTGTCCGTTCGTATTTTCTGGACTTACTTTGTTTGATGTCTGCGGAATATTGTTTGCGTTTGGAAATTGTGGGTATCTTCGGGACTCGTCCCTACTGTATGCTGTTGTAATTGGACGGATTAACCTCTCGACCTTTACTGATACTCGGCAACGTGATAAGCTGAAATAAACTCATGCGGTTTGGAAGCACCGAGGGAAGTTTCGGTCACTCAAGATAGCGGGAGGCAGCGGCTTTGGGGGTCTCGTCGTACCACCGAAACGGGGCTTTCCTTCAGTACTGTGCCGCCTACCTACAACTTCATAAGTGCTTTGTCTTGCAACTATTTAAGTTTTAGCAAAGGTATCCGAACATTCCAATTAATAATACCGAATCCTTGTGTAAATATAACTGGAACTATCGATGTCCAACGCTCCAATAGGAAAACTTAATAAACGATATCCGTATGTGATCCTAGTTAAGTAACGTATCTTCAGGTAACTATTTCTTAATGTAGAAAATTTGTGAGTCGTTGTACCAAGTTTTGTAACTTACCAGTCTCTTATCCTATATGTTCGTATTACTATCAAAGTAACCTTGACCGCTTTGATGAAGTACAATTTAAGTCAAGGTGGCGCTTATAATTATCTACCTACGAGTTCATTTGAATCCACAAGCCCTGTGGGCGCGGGTAGCGGTTTATTATCGACGTGCAAAAAGGATAAGACGCCAGTCACTCATTAGCTACTGCTATCGAGTGGTGTTTATTATTTGTGTAAATTGTACGAATACACCGAGACAGCACGTTACGTTATATTTGGCTATTGATATTTTGTGTGTAACCAATTAAACAGCTTTAAACCGGTACCACGTTTTTTTTTATTTGCTAAGAGGCCCATTAGCTATTATAATGTAACAAAATTATTCCTATTGCAATTTTGTTTATTTTCCACAAGCTTTCTTCGTCCCTATCACATAATCGATTACTGATTCTCCTCTTTTACTTATGTATGCATACTCCCCTTGTCTCCCTTCTTCCATATTTCCATTTAGAATTGTGAATCTCTTTTTGTCACACATTTCCAGTAGTATTCTCCCTTGTCCATTTATTTTTTATCCATTGACACTCTCCTTTTTTCCTCTCCGTTTACCATCATCCCTCCTCTTCTCCTATTCTTGCGTTAAAATCCCCCTAATATTAATTTTCTTACTTCTTCTTCTTTTAGTACTTCTTCGATATTATTTCTGGTTTCTTTCATCTCTTTTCCACATACTGTTAACACTACGTAATTTTCTCCTTTGTTTGTTGTCATAAGCCTTTTAACAATTCCTTGCACTTGTTTCTCTTCCTTCACTTCTTTACTCTCCCAATCCTTTTTCACTCCAGTAATTATCCCCTCTTTTGCCCTTCCGTTTTTCTGACTTTTTTCCGCAAACTGATCCCTCCACGCATATTCTCCTGGTAGCCTCCCTTTCCAGTTTTCACAGTCCTTTTCTTCTAACCAGGTCTCTACTAACTCCACCATTTTAAATCCTCTTAAATAATTCCAAAAATCTTGTCCTTTGTTATTTATTCCAGCCACATTCCAGAATATTAGTTTACTCTGTTGTTTTATTGTTCTACCTCCACACTTTTCTACCCACTTTGTTTGTATGGTCTTTTAAGTTTTTATTATTTCCCTCCCTTTTCACCCCCACTTTCTAATTTTTTACAGACCACTTTTTTAGTTTTTCTTCTCTTTCTATCCACCTTCCTGTACTGATTTTATTTATTTTATTTCTTGTAACATCTCTTTGCACAGCCCCATTAACCCTCTATAATCTTCATTTTCTATTCCCTACTCGTACACATTTCTTCTATTTTTTTTTTGCTTCTTTTTGGAGATCTGACCTCCTTTCTACTATTTCCAAAAATTTCATACACGTCCTCTTCTTGCATTCTTTTCCTCCTTTTCTCCGACTCGTTTCCCTCTGATTCCGACATCTTCTTAAGTATCTTTTTAACTAAATAATATCTTCTTTAAAAATAAACAAATCTGTTAAATTAAATGGAATGTCTTTTTTACATAAATAAATATGTACAATTAGATTAAAATTTCTTATCACTGCACAATTCTTTTCAAGCCTTTATCTTTACTCGCACAAATACATCGTTATCCAACTTACGCGATAAAATCAATCTACTTAATAACGTTCTTTTATTTTTTACATTTATTTTAATGTAAATTTTCTTCACTTCGTAATACGTCTTTCTTTGCCTAACGCACAAAACCGGCACTCGGCAATAATCGTTCATTTAATTAATGTACAAATAAACAAATACGTATACGGTGACAACATAATTCATTTGACTAAAGACGCTTATTATAATGCAAAACGTTGTACTAAATATTGAAATTTATTAAAATACCCTGAATTTTTCTTTGGCTGTTTAAAAATCCTACTTCAATTAATAAATATCACCAAAACAGCTGTTAAAAAATTCGAAGAATAAGTAATTGGCAATCAACTTTTTCATTTAGATGCAAAAGTAGTCAAATCTGTTCCTAAGTCAAAGCCTCCGGATACCCACCATCAAGACATTAATGAACCACTATTAGAAAAGGCCCCGTTAACAAAAAGGCAAGCGAGAAAACGATTTAGGGAACAACAAAAGCAAATCGCTGCAGTTCGCAAGTAAAAGCAAAATTTTGGTTTAGACTATATCTTATACAGGGTGTTTCATTAATCAGTACAGAAAATGAAACTGGAGATTCCTTGCAAAATTTAAAGGGGGGTTTAATATAAAAAAAAATTTCCTTAAAGCCTCCCCTGAAGAGTTACAGCCCTTAAAGATGTGTAAAAAATTCACATTAATCGATTTTTTTTCTGAAATGACTTGAAATAAAAAAAAAGAAATCTAAACATTCAAATACTACTACCAAGAAGCCTCCATAATTTCATAATTTTATTCACCCTTGTTCTCTGCAAGGGGGTGAGTCTTACTACCCTTAGAGTTTTTACCAGAACTTTTTAACTAATTTTTTTTCAATTTTAAAATTCAGATTTTGGAGGGCCAATTCAATTAAAAACTTTTGTCTCTTAAAAATTTCACGTAAACTCAATACTTTTCACCAAAAAATAAATTAAGCGAACTTGCAGAATTTTTAATTAATAAGTTGCGTATGCAAGTTTGACATAAATAACATTATTATTATTAACTATCATTTTAATTTAAATTAACAATATTATTTCAGAGAGTGTTCAAAATGGGCACCATTTTCTTGAATACAGGCTCTTATTCTTTTGAACAAATTTCCGTTAACGCTACCTAGCATTGCAACAGATTGTCTAACTCTTCAGGGGAGGTTTTAAGGAAATTTTTTTATGTTAAACCCCCCTTTAAATTTTGCAAGGAATCTCCAGTTTCATTTTCTGTACTGATTAATGAAACACCATGTATACTAACAAACCAGTTTAAACAAAAACTTTTAAGAACCTTTACTGCAAAAGTCGGAAAAAATGCTTCATTAGAATCAGCAAAAAAGAAAGGCGATGGGCTTTTGAGAAATTTTGAAAAGTGGGACATTTTTCATCACAGAACGCTTTTATATGTGGCCTGATTAAACAAAAAGACACACAATGAGCACGTCCACGTGATCAATCAAAGGGGCCATGATTGATCATAAACATATTCCACATTCAATGCCAGACTAAGTCGTTTAATGTTTGTAAACAGTATTTTCTACGGACATTTGCTATTTCAGACGGATGGATGTCTAGAGCTTTAAAAAAAGTTAGATCTACCTCGCCTGGTAAAGACATGCATCCACCAGCAAACAAAACACCAGAACGAAATTTTATTCAAGAACATATTGACTTTTATCCGGCATACGAGCCACATTATACCCGAAAACACAACCCAAACAGGAAATAAGGTATTTACCCCGAATTAAACATCCGTTTAATTATTAAGTTGTACCTGGAAATGTGTGTACAAAAAACCAACCACAGATCTCAGAAGCTATTTACAGAAAAATTTCCACTAAGATTTAATCTCCACTTTCATTATGCCTGTACCTGTACCACGTGCAATAGTTTAAAAATAAAAATTGAATGCCAATCCAATATCAAATGGAACATGGTGTGCTTATACAAAAAGCTGTAAAGGCTCGAACAGCAATGGTTAAAGATAAAGAAACAGCGATAGTAGATCATTCAGTAATACAAAGTTACCCTTATTTTGGACCACGAATAAGATAAAAACATAAAAATCGGTATGTTCCATTTGAAAAAATTGACCTTTGACGATTTTCAAAACTACTATTTTGATACCAATTTTCAAATACTAAAACGGACCCATCTTAAAGTAAAATAATACACAAATCAAGTAATAAATGTTATAATGATTAATTTTATTTCTCCTAAATTTTTTAAATTATTTGTTAGGTTTATTCCTTCTTAAATGGAGACGGGATGTAAAGAAACACTTATTACCTCTTTCAATTTTCAGCATTTTTTATTGAGCTTCCTTCATCAGGCTCTAATGATCCTAACAAAAATATAAAATACAATTAGGACAATGTGATATGTAATTATCTACTATAATTAGTAATTAAAATTAGACAATAAAACTTACTTAATTGTGAAGTGTAATAAGTTAGTCCAAACTTGAATTATACGAACTAAAATGTTCATAGTGCAATTTTAAATTAACACAGACGGTTGTAACTAGATATAAAACGGTTGTAAATATGACTATAAATAAAAAACACTAATAATGCTAATTAATAAATAAATTAGTTGTACATAGAATTAAATTATAAAACGTTGCGCTCTACACATATTGACAAACGTGTACATTGAATAAATATATTAAATTGATAATATTCTTGTAAGAACTTAATGTGTAACAAAAGAAAACTAGATAAATGACGTCAACACTATTAAAACGTTAAACTCTCGATATGTAAAAATGAATTCAAGTAATTATTATTAATTTCTTTCCTAAATTTAATTTAGTTATTATTTGTTGGTTTTAATTTTGCTAATTATGTTATTATAGCATGTACTTAGATTATGACTGTCTGTTTTAAAGTTAATGTTATCTTTAAAAGATTAAGGTGTAGCTTTTCGGATATTAGTCTTTTGTTTAAATTGTTTTCTATATCTAATATCACAGGATTAGTAAAATCTAATGTATGACTTGTAGTTAAGGAATGTATAGAAATAGGTGTAGTTTCACTTTTTTCTCACAATCGTATTTATGATTTTTAGTCTGTTCATTAATTTTTGTTTTGTTTGACCAATACAATAACTACTACACCCCAGACAGTCAATCTTGTAAATTACTGATGATTTTTCTGTAATGTGGGTTTTATCTTTTAATTTCGTCTAGGATGTGTTATATATAGTATTGTTATTGTAATTTAGTTATTCTTTAGAATATTTATTATTTTTGACTTAAGGTCGGTATACTAATTTATTTTTTATATAAAATACATGTATTCAACTGTGAGGTGTTGGTTATATTCGTATTATTATTATTTTGGTTGTTTAGTGATGGATTCATATTATAATATATTAACTTGTTCGATAGTTTTGTAAGACAATTATTTTTGTAATATAGATTTTAACGTTTTCAAGTTTTTTTTAATTAATTGTGAACTGCACAATCTTTTTGTTTTATTTTTATAGAGTTAATAACATTTAATTTTTGATGGCGTGCATGTTTTGAGAAGCAATTAATAATACGATTTGGTATAGTAGTCTATCAAAATTGTATTATTTTCCACATCTATTATTAGTTCTATGTCCAGAAATTTATTGTTTTTTTTCAATTTCAAATATGAATTTGATATGTTGGTTATAACTATTAAGTGCAACTAAAGTATTATTAATTTTATCAATAGGAATACATGCTATAATAGCATCAACATACAGATAACAGAAAATAGGTGAATAGTTTAACGTTTTTATAGTTTCGGTAAGTGGGTCGTGCATTACAAGATTAGCTAATATCGGTGATGATGGGTTACCCATTGCTGTACACAAAACTGGAATTAAATAAACATTCAATTATTAATAAAAATTCGTTTAAATCTAACGTCATGTAATATTTTATTTGATCCCAATATTTTTCAATTAATTCAAGAACAAGTTCTTTAGTAATGTTTGTGAAAAGAGAAGTTACGTCAAATGATATGAGTGTATGATTTTTAGTGATTTTATTTTTAATCATATTTATGTTATCTACTAATTGAAAAGAATTTTTAATGTTATATGTAAAAATAGGTGTTATATTTGTAATGATGTAGGAGATACATTTTGATAAAAAATAAGTGGGAGATCTTATACACGATACAATAGGAAGCATAAGATTACCATCTTTATGGATTTTGATTAAGCCATAAAACTTAGAAGAGATACTACTGTATGTAGCTAGTTTCTTATAAGTACACAATTCTATATGTCCTTTTTGTATAGAGTACTTACAATGTTGTTATTTTTATTTTGAAAAGTTATTGTAGGATCCTTCTTTAATTTTTATAAATATTATCATTATTCAATAAATCACTAATTTTGGTTATATATTTTGTTTATTCACTATTCAGTAAAAAATGTTTTTGAATAGTTAATAATTCAAATTACTTTTGTCCGCAAACGCGAATTTTGACATAAAACATTAAATAAATCAAAAACGATTGAAGTGAGTTATGTGACATTGTACATGAAATATGCCTAGAATTAGACGTAGAATCTAAAAATGTAGTAATATATAGGACATTCCATTTAAAATAAGCAAGTTGATACAAACTTCCGGTAAAACCGGAAGTTCTGCAATCTTTAAAATATTTTGGTTGAATGACTAGCATCGACTTGGGTATGTTTGCAAATTTTCAGAATTTTCAGTTTTTCCATAAACAACAGCGGCGGTTCCCGTTGAACCACCTTGTATATGCTGTGCTTCGGATTCCCTAGGTGTAAATTTCATAACATTAAAACAGATTTTTAAAACTAAGTTTAATTTTACAGTCAATTATCTCAGTTTAACTCAAAATGGACTTACAACATACTGGTTTTCAACGCTTCAATTTATTCTTTAGTTTCAGATCTTCTGAAGAGAGCGATACTTCTCTCTGAACGTCAAGAAACCAAAACCGACAATGTGTTCAACAGCCCTTAAGTAACTGTACCAAGGAAAAAAAAACATTTTGTGCAAATTAACCATTGTGAGTGCTCTGCCCAAGTAGCAGCAAACGTTAAATTAACATGACAAAGACATAAATAAAATTTTAAATTAACCATTCCTTTTCTTGTAATTAGCAGTTCAATTATTAATTGAGTGTTTATATTGTTGTACAGTTTAAAACATGCGTTTGGTAATTCAGGTTTTTTGTGTTGGAACCCAAAAACGTAAAACTAATTTTTATCTTAAAGTCTTGCCTGAGGTGCTTGAAAATATCATAGTAAATTGCACTTGATTCGGGTCTAAAGGCCGTCGTTGATTGGAATTTTTTGCTAACGCGAATGCACAGCTTCTTCAGGGGTCCTTCTATCGTTCAATTTGGATGTCTCCAGTTTATAACCCTTACTTTATAGTCGCAAACCAAAAATCCGTTTCATGTCAAAAGAATTTGGTGGTTTTAGTATTTTTAAAAAAGTAGTGAAATAATAAATAGTTATGAAAAAATAAATAATACTGAAAATAATTGAATATGTATTATAACTGCCATTTATTGTCAATTATTATGTATGTACCAATACTTTTCTTTGCAAATGTTGTATAGCCAATATGCAATGTCAATTAGCCAATATTTTTTCCCCGAAATTTGATCCTAATCTATGACATTACTGCTTTATTATTCAATAAATATTTTAACGTTTTGTTTAATTTTGAGGTCGACAAGTACTTAGATACTCGTATACATACAAAAATATCGTGTTTACATGGAACTGGTTATCAGTCTTATTAAAACATTCAATTATTTAAACTGGCTTAAACGTATAGTATACGGGATCAGTAGGTAGCAGTAATAGTTATTTACCTAACGCGTTGGAAGATAAATTTCCCGCATTAGCACTTGTTTACCGCACGACCGTAGGAGTGCGGCATTAGTGCGAATGCGGGAAATTTCTTCTCGAAAACGTTAGGTATATTATTTTTTGTAACGAGTAACTGTAGTAATAATTCATAAATAAATAAATTCACAGCTGCTTAGATTTTATGTTTACAAGAAATTTGAGTTGGTAGCACTGTTCCGCCGATTGATTAACAATTTGCTTTGCGTTGTTAACTAATACCAACCTAACAAAAATTTCCCTATTCTCTCGGAAACTAGAAAACACCGCGGTGCGGAAATGGAACTTCCCGTACATTAAGAATAATCAGTAATCTTAGGCTATGAGTACACAAAAAATATTAAATACATTTCCTAAATCTTAAATAAATTTACCAGAAAATTTTAAAATAAAAAAAAAATACTAGTTTCTATTTAAATAAGGAAGAAAGACTCTATTTCCGGTATAACCTAGTGTGCCATATTTATGATATTATATTTGAACTAGTGTAATTTTAAAATAATAATATAACATCTAATCAAAACTCTCCGTGTTATACCCTGAATGTATGAAAAAGTTTACTGTCAGTGTTTTATGTGTTTATGTGGTTTTTATCTATACAAACTTCTAACTTTTTAATCTACATTTTAAACATTTCTAATTAAATTTTAACACACAATATGCACATAATATAACATAATTTCTGTACTTACCAATGTACCCCGCATCTGTTAGTCATCTAAAACCATAAGAAAAACTTAATTAGTTGTCGGTCATCAAAATTCTATTAGATTAAACAAACAAGATAATGTCAATGAAACTTAAATATAAGTATTTCAACGTATAGCTGTAATAAAGAAAGACTAATTTAAGTAATAATTCAGTTGAGAGTTTTTGCATGTTCCCCATTTTACATTTATTTTAATAAAACATTTAAGGAACAATTTTATATTTAAAAGAAACATTTCAAATACTTATAACGAAAAGTGAACAATTATTGATCATCCATTAAACTTTTAAAATAAATTCAATGTTTGCTCTACCATTGTGACCCGTCTCTAAAATTTTCGTCTTTTTAAACTTCTTTAACGCTAAAATTATACGTTCCATTGATTTTTTTGTACGGTTTAGTTTAATTTTACAATACTAATATCCCAATGCAAAGGTATCTAATTATTTAAAACCAAAGCTTTTAATTTGGATTTTCTGGAAAAAAATAGTATATTATACACCAAGGTTGTGAAGTCTGTCATTATTGCCTTAGTACAAGGTGCGTAGGTAATAATGGACTTCACAACCATGGCGTATATACTATTTTTTCCACTACTAGCCAAATTTAAGCCAAAAATAAAAATAAACATTTTTCTTGTAAAAATCGAATAGCACAGGAATGCAAATAAATCAAAAAACATTAATAAAGTAACTGCAACTGATTTACTAAACACTTTTGTGGCATATTTCCACCTTCATTTTCTGAAAATTATTCGGAGTAGTATGTAAATTAGTTGATTTAGGAGCCAATCGCAGCGGTTTAGATTTGTCTGACATGTAGAAATTTTTAATGTCTTTCGAAGAAGCTTTTTTGTTATTAAAGATTATATCGTATTTAATCAAGTTATTTTGCACCGACTTCAATAAATAGGGTACATCGAAAAAATAATAGATTTTCTTATCGTTTACGAGAAGGTATGGTTTTTCCGGTGATACATCTATTCTTTTAATTGGGTTTCGAAAATTTTACTACTGCCCTAACATTGGCACCGCATTGCAGTTGTAGCTTTTCTATGCAGTCTAATACTATCGACTTCAATTTGTCACCTTTACATATCGTATTTGTAAACATGTAGCAAAAAGGTTCTTTAAATTTTTTATATATAACTCTAACCACGATAACGTAGCAGTTTGAGCTGGCAAAAATTTAAAACCTACTTTAAAATTAACATTTTGGGGCTCGTAAAATATAATTTTAGTAAAAATTGTTTGTATTCCTATGTATATCTCCTGCTTCTTAGTGGTTTATTTTTTA
The DNA here is from genome assembly GCA_030710515.1 of Abscondita cerata. Lineage (NCBI taxonomy): Eukaryota > Metazoa > Arthropoda > Insecta > Coleoptera > Lampyridae > Abscondita > Abscondita cerata. The sequence goes on from JALBCR010003197.1 coordinate 411,817, forward strand.
AGTCCACTTGGGCTTCCACAATTTGTGCTCTGCTTTCGGGACGTAATCGTTGGGAGATGTTAACTTCAATTGAAGTGCTTTCTTTTCACGTTGCAATTTAAGAATGTTCCTCCGTAATTTTCTTTACCTAAGAGTATTTGAGCTGCAAGGTTAAGTAGTTTTGGTATAGCTAGAGATGTTAACGGGCATTTATTGCTTCGCCAATATACCTTGCATCATTTGAATATTGGGCTTCAGAAATTGACACTTGTAATTCATTTAGGAATGGCAAGTGTTCGCCACATACTCGTTAAGTTTTTAGAGTCGACATTTTTATGCAACAGATTGGACCTTCCAGATTATGTTAACCATTCAAAACACCTACATCAAAATGTTTGTAATTTACTTAAAATTCTTCATGTATCTTAACTCGCCTGGTTAAATCTCCTTTGGGAAACCTCAAAAAATTGATTCTACCATCATATTTAATAAATAAATAAATTCAGGTTATGTATTTGCGGTTATAGGATGGGGGCGCGAATTTTAAACTAATGGTATTTTTTTTTTCAAATAATTTTATCGTGTTAGGTAATTTTAAGCAGCAAATACGTTAAAGATAATCTCCTGGATATACAAAATTATGTTCCACTCGTTTTTGTTAAACAACTATTTTTAAATTCTCAAAAAATTTGAATTTGTTCATTATTAACCTAGGTCAACAATAGAAAAAATTATTAACCACTAATAGAGAAATTCTACTTCTCAGTTGGCTAGGAGACGCAATAATTGTCCACTTCACAGCAAGTAGTGGAAAAAAACTATTATATGACTTATGAAATAAGATGGGGAGTTATGCAACGGTTTTCAAACCGAAATTTTTAAAACCCCTTTTTTTCACTTTTTCCGGCAAATTATAGTTAGTACGTTATAATAATGCACAAAAAATTTATGTCCGAAGGCCGGCCGGCCGTCCGTCCGTATGTGAACAAGACATCAAGAAAACCACCCGTCCGATTTTTGTGAAACTTTATACATTGACCTTATTTATTATTCCGCAGATTTTGGGCATATGCTATGTAGCCACAGGGCAGTTAACTTACACAGATATTAAAATTTTTGATATTTAGAAAAATATTTATTTTACACATTTTTGTTTCAAATAAAAGTGGTTTATAATTGCATTATAAACAACTTTTGTTTAAGCTATTTTTTAATTCGATAAATACTGAGATTTAACAATCACGTGACAATAATTGTTGTGACAATATCTCCACCAATATCAATTTTACAATAAAGTTGAGGGAGAAAAGTTGTCGGAAATTCTATAGCTTTTGTTTGAACCATTTTTTTCCAAAACGCAATTTCTATTTTATTTTCCTCTTAGTCTCATCTCTTTTTATTTCTTTCCCATTCTCCATTACATCACTTTTTACTTTTTCCTATTACTCTCCCATTTATTTCTGCTTCCATTGTTTGAAAAATTTCTTGCTCTTCCTCCAATTTCTCTTTATATCTCTCTATATTTTCTTCTATCTAAACTTTTCTTTCTCCCCATTCCTAATTTTTTTTATTCTTCTTCCTGTCCTTCTTCTATCATGATCACTTCTAACGGTTGATGATCCGATTCATCTTCCTCTCCTATTCGCAACTGCTTTATACCTTCTTTATTTTCATCATTTACTAAGACGTAGTCTAAGACAGATTCTCCATTTTCTCCAATGAAAGTTAATTCACCCGTTCCATCTTCTTCCATATTTCCATTCATTATAGTCCATCCTCTTTTTTTGCATAAGTTTATCAATAGTTTTCCTTGTCCATTTAATTTTTGTTCAACGATCTTTATTATTATTCCACTCTTATCCCCTGTTCTCGCAATAAAATCTCCTTTTTTTCCCGATTCTTTGCCATCTTTTCAAATTTTGCCTTTGTACTTCCCATTTTTTACCGTTATTATTTGAACTTCATTTTTCTGTTTTCACCCTAATTTTCATTAGTCCCTTCACAATCTCGTTTTATCTTCTTCTTTTTCCAATCCTTCCGTACTACTATTATTAATCCTCTCCTAGCCCTGCCCCTTTGACTTGTTCTGTCAGGGAATTGTATATTCCACTCAAACTCTTCCGGCATCCTTCCTTTACATTCTTTCCACTCTCTCTATGTCTCCACCAATCCCACCATTTGAAAACCGCTTATGTAATTATATTTCTTTATTTCTTATTCCTGCTATATTCCAAAATACTATTCTATTATTAGCGTTCTGTTTCTAGTTTTTTGAATTTCAGTTTATTGTTCTGCCCTCACTTTCTATCCACCTTCTTTCTTCACCTTACACGTTTTTCTAAACCCTATTATTACTTTCTTCCTATCTTGTTGTAATATGTTTGCCCTCTTGTCTTATTTTCATCTGCAGATCTCTCTCTTTCTTAGACATTTTCTCATCTATAACTATTTTCGTTCGTTTCATCTTAGTTTTATTTCTTAAAATCTCCAATTTATCGTCCATACTAATAAATTTTATAATTACTGCTCCTCTTTTATAACTCCTGCCTCCTCTGTATTTTCTTTCATCATTACCTCTACTTGATTTTGTATTCATTTTTTACCTCGTCTTAGTTTCAACCCCTTACCACAATATTTTATTTCCGTTTCTCTTTTTTCTAAAAATTCCACCCTCTTCTCCAAACCATACACCTTTCCTTCTAATTTCGTAGTTTACCTTTTTATTTTTAATTCCTTTTTTCGTCTCTCTCATTTCGTCATTACCCTTCACCTGATTAATTTTTATCTCCTTTATTTCTCTCAGCATTTCTTCATTCTAATATCTTGTTTTATCTTCTTTTCTCTTTCTATCATCCCCTTTCTTTTCAATCATTTTTGCTACTCCTGCATTTTTTTCTGGAGACCTCGCTATTTTTTGTTTCTTCGAAAGATATTGTATACTTCTTCGATGGTCCTCCTTTTGTGGCTATCCGTAGTTAAAGTTTCTGAAAGGACCAAAGAATACAAGACCGGAATGGTAAGTGCTACCGGATAGTAATGGGAATTCATATCATAGGAAACTTCCAACCTGTTTTCTTAAATTACCAAATCGAAAGAAATACATAAGTCATTGCTTGAGCTGAAGTTCAGCTACACTTGGATGGTGGCACCAACATCACCTGCTTAAAAAGACATGGATGGATGGAAATCCAATAGTGTAGTTGAAGGATATATAGAAGAGTCCCTCACCAACAAATATGAAATAGCTATGAAAATGGTCGTTCCATCGTCAGAACCTACCTCTAGTACGAGCAATACAGGAGCATGCAAGTGCATGCAAGCAAGTGACAAACTTTTAGATACAAACCGTAATGGTCCCACCACAATGATCCGCACTTCTAATACTACAACTTGTAAAAAATCTTTTACTACAACTGGATGTAATTTCGAACATGCTTTTTACTATGATTTTACTTTCAACTTGTAATTAAATTGTAACTAAAACATCTAAATAATACTTTTTGACAAAATGAAACTATATTGCTGCAATTTATCTGTAAACGACTAATAATTACTTAAGCACCGCCGACAGTTTCATGGCAATGAAGTGACACTTAAACATTATCAGCTCGGCCATGTAATGGCATACTTAACTTACGTTTGAAGAAAAACTAGTATTTATGTTCGCTTGTTCTTCATTCATAATGCACAAGTTTATTAATGTGAAAACTATTTCTTGTTTTAAGCTCTCAGGTATACAGTGCATAAGTTTAATGAAACGTATCCGTTAACTTAAAATCCTTACAAACTATGTGCTTCAGTTATTGAAAAAATACTATAACAAAATTATTTCATTATTTATTAATACAATCCATATATGGAATTTAAGGTGCTGTAACATTAAGAAGGTCTATCTTAAAGTGGATGTACCCATATTATTTTAAATTAATATTTTACAAATGTAACATTGAATCAATGGAAACCCAAATTCTTTGGTTAAAATAAATAAAAGGTTTCCCATAAAAGTGTGCCTGGAAACGCTTTGTTACCTAGATATAGGGTGTTAATTTTATTTATTAGCTTTTGACAATTATTAATGTTTCAAAAGGGTTTTATTTTAATTAATCTATTTAACCCAGGAATGTAATTTATTTAATATTAATAAGAAAAAACATTGTATGTTAACGATACTTAATTATAACAATCTTGATTAATCTTTATTTTACACGAGTTATTGAAAAAAACAATCAGTTTAAGTATCTGAACATTTCATTATGAAGAATATTTTCCCTTTTTTTTCTTAATTTATCTTAAAAAGTAAAAATTTGGTTGGATTAAATTAAAAGCGCCAGTAGTGTTAAATTCATAGTACTTACTTATTTTACAACAGTAGTATCCAAGTTTTGTACTAACTTCTAGCATCTCCTATGCAAATTATGTTTTGTTAATTGTTCTCCAGTGACACAAGAAGTAATTGTAGGTTTATATTTATCACGAATAAATTTGTTTATGTATTATATTATCTAATTACAGATTTTTCATAGAGCAATATCAAGTTCTAAGCATCCTGATATCTTTCAATACCATAAATTCATTACACTAAACTATATTCTGAAACTTATGAAATCACATTTGCACACAATTTGTTAACAATTCACAAGTAAGATATCAAAGTAACTATGCTTGGAAAGGCCATTAGAATTAGAACGTCATATATTGAAAACAAATTTATATATTCATTAGCGTCTATAATTAACTACTCTATCATGGATTAGGCTATGCTTTCACTATTTAGTACACCTTAGTAAAACAGAAACCAAATAATTCCTTGTTGAACCAATTAGCTCATTTAAATTTTATTTATTCTAACGTTTGTTTGCTAGTAAATCTATTATATATTATGGTAATAACCAATAACCACCATTGCCCTACTAAACTAGTGTAATAAAAAATGTTATAGATGTTTATATAAAAATTGAAGGTTAAGTGTTTAAATATTTGATATGAATATATGGGCATTAAGAAATATTTCTTACATTGATAACCGTGGTTAATAGGTTGCAGTCTGTTCAACAAAAAGGGTTCAAACTTAGAGCGGCTTCAGTTGACAAACTTGATGGAAAAAAAAATTCTAAACATCTTCTTTTATTTATGGTGAAATTGAGCAATATTTAAATGGCGCAAAATGCTCAGAGTCATGGAAAATGCTTAAAAAAAATATAGCAGTAGATGGAAAAGAACGACTTCGTATACAATACATTAAAGACAAAGAATGGGAAAGTTATTATGTGGACTTGTTAACTAAGAAAGGGCAAGAACTTATAATGTGCAAATAGAGAAAGAAAAAAGAAGAACTAGCCTAACAACAACAAGAAGAGAAAGTTATATCACTGAAAGAAGTAAAACAGTTATAAAATTGATAAAAAGAAACAATAAATCAACATGACCAGGAGGCATACCACCCAAACTCTTGAAACATGAAACTGAAAATCTATTCAGAATGATACATCAAATGTTTCAAAAATTAATAAGAGGTGAGGATCTGCCAAAAGAATGGAAGGAGTCATTCCTCTCGTCGATATTTAAGAAGAGCGATAAACGAAAATGTGAGAACTATAGAGAAATCAGTATCATCGCCCTAATGGGAAGAATCTACGGAAAGGTGTTTAAAAATAAACTAGAAGTAAGTATACAAAACATAATAGGAGAAAATATAGCAGGATTTTCAGCAGGCAAACCATGTGTAGACCACATATACAAAATTGAACAACGATTCAAAAAGAAAATAGCAAAAAATAGAACGATACACCTAGCCTTTGTTGATCTGAAAAAAGCGTTCAATACTGTTCCCAGACAATAGTTATGGAAAACAATGGAAGAAATAGGACACCTAATAGCAGCGGTAACAAATCTGTACAAAGAAAATAGAACCTCCTTAAAAATAGGACAAAGAATTATAGGAGACTTTGAGACATCAAAGGGGTAGTTGCAGGGGTGCTCAACATCACCAACATTATTTAAGATTTTTTTAGAAATTACCCTGAAAGGATGGAAGCGTAAATGCGAAGGAATTGGTGTACCAGAAATAAGCGCCTGTATACTCTATGTTATGCGGACGAGGAAGATTTGACCTATATGATGAGAAAGTTAAACGGAGAATTCAACAAAGCAGAATTTGAAATAAACTTAGAAAAGGCCTTATATTTAGTAAGAACACAAGAAAAAATAGAAAATTTACAAGTGGAGCAGAATATAGAAATAAAGGCTACGGAAAATTTTAAATATCTAGGATTTACAATAACCTAAAAATATAACAACAAAAGAGGAAATTAAAAATAGATTGATTAAAACTAGATTGTGCATTCGACAACTCCATCCAATAATATGGGATAGACAACTCACAAAAAACACGAAGACGAGAATATATAACGCAATTGTACAGAGCATAATGACATACAAAGTGGAAGTCTGAGTTGTAAACAAAGGAAATAAATGAAAAATTAGAGCAACAGAAATGGAATATTGGAGGCGATGCTGCGGAATAACAAGGACAGATAGAATAAGAAACGAGGAAATAAAAAGAAGAATGGGAGTTGAACCAGATGCAATACAATTTATTGAAAACAAATACTATTATGGTACGGGCATGCAAGAAGATCAGATAAAAACAGATGAATCATTAAGGTAACGGACTGAAGTCCCGCGGGAAGAAGAATGGATGAAGAAACTGGCTGAAGGAAGGAAGACAGCAACAGCTATGGAATCTATAAATATACGGGGTGTCCAGAAAATCTACGGAGAAATTTCGCGTAGTGACTCTAAGAACCCAAAATAAGAAAAAAAGTTCATATAAATCCAGGTCCCGAAACGCTTCTGCACAGGTGTTCTTTCGTTGCGTGTGTACTTCTGTACAAGTTATTCTTGGCTTTATCGGCAACGTGTGTTTCAAGCATTAAAGCTATCGCTATCACTTTAACACACACATGTCATTGCAGTTAGCTGTTGGCATTTTTCTTAGTTTATACTATTCACACGTGTCAATGTTTACACAAGATGTCGCAACACACACATTTTATTTATTTTTTATTCCTTATTTTGACAAAATAACGAGAGCATAGGTATTACGATATCTTCTCAGCAAAATTGTATTCATGTACATTTGTCCTACTTACGAACACCCTGTATATATATTTTAACAGTAAGTTGAAGCAATTATCAAAATTAAAACCGCATGTGCTTTTCTTATGCAAAATAATACAGTAATGAGAGCTTAGTAATTTTTTAACTAAATCAACGTGTTCCTATATTAAAACATGTCATCCCAATAATGCTGACGCACTAAGAAATAATTTTTGACCAAATAAAATCTTCGACTGTGGTTTTTTGTTTAAATTGACAAGGAAGATTATGAAAAAGCACGATATATGTCAATAGCAACTTTGTAGAGGAAATTCAGAAACCACATTCCATTGAAACAAAAAAGTCCGGAATTGAACCCTGTTAAAGTAAGTAGTCCTACTTATACTTCCATACCCCCTATCTGGCTATGGTGTTCAATCTTTCTCATAGTTCAATTGAGACGATATTCGCACCCAAATTAGGCCAGACAATAGAGAACACTGAAACATGAATTGACATTTTCAATAGTTTGTAAATTGCATAATGAACGAATGGATCTTCTAACGAAGTTCAGGCGAAAACGAGCTTTCACGAATCTGCTTTTTAGTTCTTTATAGTTATAATTTCTCGATCGATGTGAATGGGGATTTCCAAATAAATTCTGAATGTATAGTCTCTAATTGCATATATTATTTTGAGAAGTATTTTTGGGTAGCTGCCATCTTCCATGCGTTTGATCTTGATGAGGTAGTTTAAATTCTGCAGTAAAAAAAAACAAAAATGCATCTTGTCCACCTCGTCTTAATGTTCCAGACATGCATTTCTGTGGTAACACATACATCTTTGGAAAAGTGCTTTTCTAGTTGATAAGGGTTGCCATCCGTAACTCCTTTGGCATTTAATAAAAAGCAGCAGCGTCCTTTCTGCTGACACTCTCCCTCTGCCATGTAACCTAATCAACCTACTTATATGAAACCCAGACTTGGCGGTTCTTAGTTTTGCCGATACCAGCTAAGAAAAACACAAATTTATAATTGTTGACGATCTCTACAGGAGATCCCGTAAACAATAATTTATGAAATAGCATGATCTGGGATTTTTTAAGTATCAAGGTTTACCATTTAGATCAATTTATTACAAAAAGAATCTAACTTAAATATCATACTTTGGACTGAGACATCGTATCCCGAAAGCAACAACCTCCATCTAATTTGATACCTAAGTCATTGACTTATAGGTTGTCCACGGCCGAGTTGGACAATAAATACCAAAACGGTTTTTTGTGAATTTTATCTCTTTCATTTGTATGGTTGGTAGTGCTAGTTCGAGATGATGAAGTTGTCATTTGACAAGTCAACGTCGGGTAAATTATTTTAAGTAAATAAGTAATTGTAATTGCACAGAAGTAATTGTAATTTTACGTAAGTAATTGTAATTTTATGTTAAATACTATAAATAAGACATACACTTAGGTACAGTCGAATTAATAATTGTTTTTTTATTTCATTTTTTAGTACTCGAAAGACAAGTTCTGTTATTTAAAAGGACGAAATGGTGACAATACCAAATATTGTAGGTGCTGCAAAACGGCAATATGACGCATCCAAGTTCACAAATATCAAGAAATTGGTAATCCCCATATGACCACCTACATTATCTATAATTGAAAATGATAATAATACAGTATTTTTTTTACTTTTGTTATTGAATAAGTAGGTAGGTACTTATGAACTTGTATTGCTTTATGAATTATTTGAAATAAAATTATAGTAAATATTTGTGGATTTATTACAATTTCTTAATCTACTCAAGGTATTACCTTTATAATAAATGGTATTACATATTACAAGGTGTTTTCAACGTACGACCCCAACTACTCAAGTGTTATGAGTGTTGCAGAGAGCTTGAGTCTCAAATTCCCTAAATTTTAAATAGTAGCCGTTCGTTAGATACCTAGTTTACATCGAGCTGCATACGTATTTCATTATTTTGTGACAAAAAATAACGCAATAGTGTACATACGAACAAACGGCTATAATTTATTATAAAGAAGTGAAAAATTTAATTATTTTTGCTACATGGACATGTGTTGTAAACATTGATGGTCACATTTGCTGTATCGTGTGCTTGGACATTTATGCTTGGAACATTGCTATTATTGTGGACCGTAACAGTTTCATTACTTCCATAATTAAACTGCAGAGATAGATTTTCCTTCCTGGAAGGTCGATATATTGTGGTCGAAGCATTTGTGATACATCAATTTTGTTCTTTAGGGATACATCGATGTAATTTTCTGCTACAGCACTCGACTTCCAACCTCCATGCCTCTTAATAGTCAGCAAATCACCTCCACGGTTAGCCAAATGAGTCACACTAGATCGCCTAAAACAGTGTACAGTATAAAGCTCTGGATTGGGTAACCGAAGGAAACTGGCAATTTCTTTGCAAATAGCCCCCATCCTATTAATGCCAATAGGACTATTTATGCATTTGTCATTTCTACAGGTCAGGAAAAACCGCCGGTGAGTCACTTTTGTAGTCTTAATTGATAATATTCTTTTATCAGTGCAATCCATGTTCCCTCTGTGATTGCAAACAATCGGGGCTTATTGTTTTTGTTTTAGGCACTGAAATTGTCACCAATTTGGACTTAAATTCAATGTCATCCACACTCATGTTGGCGAGTTCCTCGCGTCTTAAAGCCCCATTGTAGCCAACAATTAAGATCACCTAAAAGTATTATGGGATTTATGGATATATCTGGAAGAATTATATCACATACTTTCATTGCAAGGTATTTCTGATTTTCTGCGTCACAAATAAATTATTTACGTCATACTCTTCCAGGATCTTAGATTTCTTTGGTACATAGCCTTGGGACGTCCTTTTCAGGAGAGCTTGCAATTTTGCATAGTTTGAAATGTCAATGCTCATATTAATTGATAAACACTACCGCAACATTGAGTAAATAGTCCACAGGGTAGATGGTTTATATTTTTGCAGCTGGGACTCGAAGTATGCCAAGAGAACATTTTCTGAGATGGTTTGAATTTTATTTTCCTTTCGCCAATCTTCAAACTTTGCGAATTGTTTTTTGTATGTCGCTTCCGACTTGTCACACATTTTGGGTGGTTGGTTCAGCAATTTGCCGAATTTCGGGCGGATTGCAAACAAAAATTTCTTCACTCATTATTAACAGTAAGTAACAATAATTTATAATAATTTTTGTTTGAAACGACAAAACACGAAATTTAAATTAAATTTTAAAATGAAGTTGGCGGGGAGCATTACCAACCAACACAAAATACCCTACATCTAAAAAAATTTTTTCTATTAAAATAGGAAAAAAGGTGCGCAAATTAGAAAAAATAGCATAAACAACTCGTTTTATAAGGGCATTCAACCCTTATAAAACTTGTTATTTAATATACAATTTTAAACTTTGTTGAAAATCTACCTATCTATCTAATTACAATCAAAATACTTTGTTTAAAATTTATTTTAAACTCAATTAGGTTTTGTTGTTTATCATTGCTGTTTATGCTTTTATTCTGCATTTTACACTTGATAGTACATAAAACAAGCTTAAAAAAATTAAAAGAAAAATATTCTCAAGATTCGAACCTTACTGTAATAACACTTTCGTGTGCAATTTATACTGCAATTTTGTACTTACAAATCGTAATATCGTAAAAGCGTAAAATCGTATCTTATGATTTGATAGTAGCAAAATATTTTATATTATTTGCAATTCTGTAGCAGTCAAATTTTTTAAAGTCTGTCTGTAAAGATTTACAAGAAACCGTAAATACTTACGAGAATCTGTAACTTACAGCAACACACAAAATTGCAAATTTTTACGATACGATCTTACGATCGCTACGATTTGTGCACAGAATTGCAAGCTTAGTTACAACTTTGTTAGTCGCACGTGCTAACCAACTGAGCTACGAGGCGCATTGAGTTAGATCGGCGTCTAACAAGAACGTATACTATAGATTTTCTTGTTTTCTAACCTTACAAAAATATTTTTTAAGTATTTACGTCTAATTATTCCTCATTACACCAGCTGTGTCATTCGACGCTTAAACTTGAATAAGGAAGTGCTAGTGAAATTAATTAACAAAAAACCGATTTTGCACGTATTTTTCCCCTGTGCCACTCGGCCGTGGAAACCCTGTATAAAGCTAAATATTCTAATTTAATATTATTGGAAATAATTACTATTAAGTTTGGTATTGATATGTTAAAGTCGGCCTGGTGGTAGATGGAAAAAAACGACTTGAGTGAAAAGTTGTATATTGTCCACGGTTCATTGACACACTGAATACAAAGCTAACTATGCAGGTTTTGAATGTACCACATGTATTACACCTTTCTATTTAACCTATCCGTACTACGGAATTTATACAATTTGATATATGATACCTCGGCAGAAATTCATATTCAGAACAGTTTGCCTCCTCATATTTCACAAGGCTGTTTCGTGAGCAACCTAGACAGCTAAAAAAAACTATTATTACAAATGCACATGTCAGCGTTAACATAAATAAAGCGTTTGCGGCATGTGTCGCCACAGCTACTTCCGGGCCAGTGGTGAATAATTCACGACTATGTAGGCTCTTGCGGGGTGGTAGCAAATTTATCCGTGTCTCCCAGAGCGGGCGATTGTGGGAGACTTTCTTTCTCTTTCTGGTGGTCGTGCTGTAGTAGTTGCTGTATCTTCTTGCTTGATTTTTGTTGTTTGTGTGTGGCGCTCCGACAACCAGTACTTCGAAGACTTAAGGCCGGCAGTTCTATGACGAATGGGCGTCCTGTTAGTGACATGTGATACGTCAAAACCGGGAGTCACAAATTTCGTGAAGTGTGGGTGAGCAAGTGATTCTAACGGAGTTGTACGTCAAAGGCTTGGGCCTCTGGGTTTTGTGATGTGTATGCGGTATGATCGTTTACGACTATGTTGTAAGAAGCAGCAATGCGTTGTTGTCTGAGAATCCGGATGGTTGATTCGGTAGATATTGCAGCAATGGCGTTTCATCGTGGCGGTGGTTGTTTGTTGATTGAGCTGATTGTTTGAACAATTGAGTTGATGAAATGACTTTGTTGCGTTGTCCATCGTCCAATGTGATAAGATACGTTACATCGCGGCAAGGCGATATGCGTGCTCCTCTTTGATCAGCGTCGGTGTGTTCTCGACGGTGTTCATTGCCGTGTGTGCAATTGGATGTTGAGATAAATCTATGTGGAAGCAGTTGAACGGTTGTAGGGTGTACCGACTAACAGTTACTGAATAATTTAGTTGTTATCGTTTTTGGCATTAAGGACTCGCATTAATATTAACCTACACATATTCGTCGTTATCGATCTTTGATAATTTTAATTTTAGTTTTAGTTTTTAAGTGTAGATAAGGGTTAAGTGGCAAAGCAGCCTTTGACCGAACTTCGTCCTTTTCCCTCATTAGTTAATGTTTGTATATGTATATGCATATTTAATATCTATTCGAGGAAAATAAAGTCATTTATTATTATATAGACGTCAGTTGTAAAATTCAAAAGCAAAACCCTTTTCTAATTTTATGTGCGGTTTTGCTGTTGCAAAATTCAAACTCATTCAACACTATATACTTGCGCATTTAATTGTTTCCTCTTAGCTAATAACGTCATAATCAGACATTTACTTCTCAGTATGTTTAACTGTGTTTGAATTTGTTGCTTTAATCTTTAACAAAGTGCTTTACAAGATATTTTATTTGTTTTCGTTTTCTGTATTTAAAATTTATTAAATTTAATATACTTTCTTGAAAATTTACAATGCTTATTCAAATAATTAATAAAGTATTAATAATACAAGGATAAACAATAAAAGAGTTCAGAAAAGGGAGAGAAACCCGTAGGACTCTCTTGAACGTAAATGTACGCATTTACAATTTAAGTTTGTACAAATTAAATTAACTATGACTCTTTTAATCCATGCATAACAGTTTCGAATTAAACTTCAACCGATTTACTTTTTCAGGAGTGCCATGTGGTGCGTACAAAGAATGTATTTCGTTACATATTACACACAACAGCTTAATTAATTTTTAATAGATTGGAAACTCCTTACTATTAATTTTCTAACTAAAAAAATTTTAATTATTTAAAAAAAGTTATAACAGTTATGACTTTAAGTTTTTGGCATGAAGTTAAATTTAGCTAATGGTAAGCTTTGGCACACTATAAAATATAGGTTAATTTCCACCCAGTTAGTTTTTCGTCGTAGAGGGGCGTGGATAAGTAAAACTTGCCGTGAATAATCAATGCGTGAATATAGAAAAATGCCCAACCTATGATAGAGAAAGAGAGAGCCCCTACATATTCGTGTTTTTTTAGTTAATTTCATTGATAAACAGGAATGATCGAGGAAAGATGCCAAATTTGATCTCAAACAAATAAATTCAATATGAACGTGAACACAAACTTTAAAAAGAAAAACAATCCGCTTTTAAACAAATAATTGTCACATAAGTAAACATTTAAACATCAAAATATCACAGAAAATTATAAAGGCAATTCAACATATGTGTCTTGGTTAGAGAAAGAGATCGACGTTAGCCTAAATTACATAATGACTTGACGTACGTAGTCAATCAAACGTGGTTATATGAATCAATAAACGAAAGTATTAAGTTTAAGCTAAATTGATTTAAACCGGTATAACTAAATTGATAAAATATTGATAACAAAGTGAACCGTGACTGTAATGAACAGTTAAACTACAACAAAAATCGCGCTACATTAAAGGATCATGTATGTACGTAGTAGAAATACGAAATGTACTCGCGTTTGACTGATATAATCAACGCGTATCTGGCCGCTTTGCCTTATATAAAGTTCATAACAATTTATCCAAGTTAATGAGTAAATCGGTTAATTGCGTAACACAAAGCGTTGCTTGCTTAGTTTAAAGTTCTAATTTAAATATATAGACGTTAAATTGTCTTTTAAAAAAGTGTACCTATAATTAAATTAAATACCACTTAGTTGATTGAACTAGTGTCGTAAATCAAAGCTCGTAAGAAATAGATAGTTCTCTCAGATACAACAGGGGTTGGTGACAGATGACAGAAAACATTTCGAAGAGGCACCCAGAAAAAATATGTAATATCCGCCTTTGGTTGCAGTAACCGCAACCAGCATTCAACAGCTCAGTGAAATCGAGAAAGGCGAAGAGAACAGCCACAATCCTCGGAAACTGCACCAACAAAATAAAACCTCGACGACAGGTTGAAACACCGGTAGTAAACGCATCAACGTTTAAAAATTCGGTGTTTAAAAATGACGTCTTACACAAAGATAAGAATCATGTCACCACCAATTTAACGTCATTTCACCGAAGCTCATTCTTACGCCGACCAAAAAATAGTTCTAACCGTGATTCGAACCTTAACTTACCAGAAAGGGCGTCTATATTTCAAAATAATAACGTTACACCGTTAATTGAAAAATTTCGGAAGATACGCAACGTATATGAATAAAATGTATCAAAAAATTGCCCTGTTTAGTTGCTTCGTGATTGTTGTTGATATAACAACGTCGTTGAATAGGAGATTGTGTTTCGATGTTACTTAGTTACTGTGATTTCTGTGACAATGAGTAAGTGTGTATACGTCAGTTCCACAAATAGTAAAATGAACAAGGTTAAATCAATGGTAGAGCTACATATCGTGGCAATTGTTTGGTACATTTTATTCAATTGCATTGCATATATTTATTTTTCAATCAACGCTACAACATTGAATTCAAAGCATTTTAAGCAAAATTTGACATTACTGCATATTATTGAATTCCAACTTGAATCGTGGAGTACTGGTTTAACATTTTAAAACGATTGTTACAATAACTTAGGTTAATGGGCAATTAAAAACATAGTCGCATCGGTTTAAGAGCTGTTTAATCAGTTACACACATAATACGTCATACAAAAAGAAATATATCGGTAGCAATACAGAATATTGTGCTCTCTTGATGATATTCACATATATAATTATAAATTAATTAGCGACACAGCAAACAAGTAGGTAATAGACAAAACTCGATAGCCGTTGCTATTGAGTAAGACGGGTTCTTATCCTCCTTAAGCGTCAAACTTATCCCGCTAGCTACTCACACAGAGCGTGGGGATTCAAATGTAACAATGAGTAATTTAATTATAAGGGCCACCTTGACTTGAAACGTCATCAAAGCAGTCAAGGTTACTTTGTTAGTAATACGAACAAACAATATAATGAAATCGTCGAGTACAAGTAATTGGTTCAGCGACCCACAATTCTTCGTGTATCATTCATTAAGGCGTCCTTATAAAGCATTCGACATCAATAGGTCCCAGTTATAATTAAGAAATGGTTTGGTACTGCTAATTGGATTGTTTGGATACACACGCTAAAATTGAAATAGCTGCAAAGCAAAGCACTGATGGCGATTTAGGTAGGCGGCATAGTATTGAAGGAAAGTCCTTTCCGGTGTTAAGACGAGACACCCCAAAGCCACTTATCCCCGCTATTTTGAGTAACATAATTTTAATTGGCACCTCCTAACAACATAGGTTTATTTCCGCATATCACTTCCTAGAGTACAAGTAAGGGTCTAGAGGTTAATCTTTTCAATTACCACAGCCTAAGGCAGGAACGGTTCTAGAAGACAATCCACAATTTTTGAACGTAATCAAATCTCAGCAGATATCAAGCAAAGTAATCCCAGAAAATACAAACTGACAAAGAAACTGTAATAATTAGAGAAACCCAATGCAGTGACTACTCACCACGTGTTGAAATATATGTCAGTAAGCTCACCTGCAAACGTTCATTCTAAACAATATTTCGGTTTATTTATCATTATATATTCGGTGTAATTTACGTTTCACAACAGGCGGATGGTTATAACAACTTTGGATTAATCCATCACTTGTGTTTAGAGTTTCCTTTCACAGTTCTTTTTTTTTACAAAACACGACTGTCCTAGCTGACAGTCAAACACCAAAAAGAAAGAACGTGTAAACGAGCGCGATTGGATTTAGACGTTGACCTTGTCCTATTAAACTCACGGTGAAAGTAGATAGAGCCGTAATAAGCAAAGTAACACGTATGCAGGAAAATTTTAACGTTAGAAACGTAAAAGCTAGTAAACGTGAATTTTTATCGTAACACGATTTACCTTTCGAACTTGATCCTTACATGAAAAAATAAAAAAATATATGTTCTGATATAAGAGTGTGTTAGCCCGTGTAAACTAGTTTGCAGAGTATAGCAAATAATTTAATCATCGGTATCCTCGATTAATCAATATAAGGCATTTGACGTTTCAACTCAATATTAGTTTACAAACAAGTTTTGTTTCCAAATTTTTATTATATTTTACTTCTTAATACTACGATCGCTCCCGACGTCTGACGTTGTAAATTGGACCAAAAATCTGGTATTTTCCCTTAGTAACCTAAGTGAAAAACTCGAAAATGGCTATCCCATCATCAGGGATAATTTACCATACCATCTAATTTCTTTGATACTCGATACTTTCTAGGAAGTTGAATAAAAAAGAGAAACTCTTTATCAGTCATAGATAGTACACCAACTCCTTAGACAGCCTTGAAAAACACTGATCTAGCCAGTCGAAACGTCAGCACAATGAAGGACGCAGTGTATTTTGACTAGAATCCTTTTTTGTTACCAACTCCTAAAAGAAGGCCCAAGTGTTGGGATAATTAGTAAGATTCTAAATTAATAAGGAATTGCAACATCAATAATCATGTAAATAGTTTTACCGCAAGGTCGTAAGTTAAGCTTATCTCGCTTAGTTGGCCACCCTGTACGTTGCTTTCTCTCAACCTTCTTCTATGCTTCTTTCTTTTCCATTCTCATGCACTTCCTTATTTTTTGTATATACTTTGTTCGTACTTACCGTTATTATGTCACTGTTTCTTTGTCTGTAATATTTAATTATTTCAAATTGAAATTTTTCATTTTCTTTGTATTCTAATTTCTTACCTATCGTCTACACTGGAACATATAGACTTTCTTGTATTTCTCGTTATACGTAATTTTTTTGAAAACAACAGTTTTTTGTACATTTTGTTTTTCATCACTTACGAAATAAACTTATACGTTTTCGATATAAAGCTTTATAACGTTATAACTTTTAATAAGATTTTTATATTTAGGTCAAACTAATCACCAACACTTAACCAATCTATTTTAAAAAATACTAACTACTACACGCATACTTTTACGATATAGCGGTTATATTAAAACAACAACTATTAAAGAAACAAATACAACTTTAAACATTGAATAATAATTGCAGACATTTCGTAGTATAATAAAAACACCCCCAGTAAAATTCCTTTTCATTACAGCATTCACAATTTAAATAAATGCTTTTTAATTACAAACAAGTACTTGAATTGTTCGTAAATAAAATACATAATACACGTTTTTTTAATTATAATGTTCAAGAATGAATTGTTGAAACTGCTGGAATACTTTGTATAGCTACGTTTGTTTCGAGATTTGTTTTAAAACCACTTTAATCAATATAAAGTTACGCATTTTGTAATTAAGATTAAACTTTCTATCTGTGGCAAATCGAAACTTTAACGTGGTTTTACTTTAAACAAAATATACGACAGAAATAAATTGTCTGTTGAAGTTTGTTTAAGGATCGTGTAAAAGATGGGATACAGATTGCAATCAAATCTATGGATATTTTCCGTACGAGCTTATTTGAAATCTACACGTAATATTGTAAACGTACCGCCCGGTTAGTTATTTCACACAACTTTGCATTTTAAATTAGGTTTTATGTGTTGTGAAGTTAAGTAGTTAATATTTTTTTGTGCACCCTTTTAATTGGTGTTTGTGTATTCAATTAAGCTTTCGACGGGTAATCTTCACAAACCGGGCGCATAAATTTGTTAGTAAACACTTTTTTAATTTATAAAAACAACTTTGAATTTAAAACCTTACCGCATTAACGAATATTTGCCGATGTGCCCATTTAATTAGAAAAATGTTACCAGGAATGTAAAGTATTAAAAAAAACTGTCATTTTGTTTTGCTGATCAAATTTGGCAAACTATTTATTAAAACCGTGAAAGTCATTGGAAAAAAAATAATTTGTTCATTAAGCATTCCAACAACTTCGATACAATAAAACATGAAATATATATATATAACTAAGGAACCAGTCCGTTTCTCTTAAAAAGCACGAAAGATAGGAATTTTGTATTTCCCCATAGGATTAACATGATTGGTAAATTAGACCATTAACTCAGCTTGTGGTAGTGCAATCTTAATATTTATTTTTTAAAAGTCTATTCTGGGTCATAAAGAAATAACATGAATGCATAAAACTTTAGGTTTTATTTGTACTATTTATACAATCATAACGTGGATGTGAAATAAATGGAATGGGGTCAAGTACAAGTGCAGGAGCAGGACAAACAGTAATGTAAGTACGTTTCTGTTTTCAATTTTTATGTAATAAGTAATTTGTCAAACTTTGCATTATAAGTGTAGTCACTGTTTTTTATCTCTCTCTCTTTTCACAAGCACATTCTTTTACTTTGGTGTGTTAAGTAGTTTACCGCATTATTTTCATGTTTTTGGCATAGGGAGTACATTTGTTTACACTAACAAAGAGCCTTGAGGACATTTTTACTGGTTGTGATTTTGAACCAATTATTAGTTTTTGCTGAATAAGCTCAATTATTTCTTAATAAACGAAAATTAGACAGACTCTAGAGGCCATAGTCAAAAGCATACTGCAAAATTTAATTTCACATAAAAACTCAATTAAATATGTTTTTATTATCCTTATACGACATACCCTTTAGTGGTAACAGAAAAACGATTTCCCAACACTACCGACCACGAAATAAAAAATTCAGCTTCCCTTTCTTTATTAAGCAGATGTAATCACAACAACCAACCAATAATAGGTATTGTAACGCCCATGTTTAAAATGTGTAAGTCATCGTTCGAACCCATGGTAAAATTTTGTAGTATGCCTATGTTTAAGACATCTGCAAGCGTACGGCGCAGGCTCACTTAACGTTAATCGCTTTCTTTTTTTTTATAAATTTTAACAAGAGTTTATTACAAACATGAGATATAAGAAATATTTTAATGTTATCCTCGAAAGTTAAGATAAGTCATTTTAATACATGCCCAAATGTGATCAGTTTATAGAAATCATACATTTACACGAAATTGATATTGTCTGTATGACTGAATCCTGGTTGTCTGGTAAAATACAGAGGGGTCCAAAACGATGTACACAGTCTTTGACAGTAAATATCTTGTAAACAAAATGTCCTAGAGTTACAATTCTTTCGCGGTTGTGTAGTGCATTGTTTTCTCAACAGATGGCGATGGTTATGAGTCACATGAGAGTGTGATGCGCATGTGCAAATAAAATAACAAACGAACTGTATAAACAACAACATGGCTGTAAGACTGACTTTTGAGCAACGCAAGGCCGTACTGAAATGGTATTGGAAGTTTGAGAACATTCAAGAGGTACAACGACGTTGGCGGGCTGAGTTTGGTACCGATCCACCAACACGTTGGATAGGTCGAAGAGGTCCTATTGAGTTCCACCACGGTCTCCAGACCTAACACCACTGGACTTCTTCCTATGGGGAACATTGAAGAATGAAGTTTATCGACAGAAGCCAGCTACACTGGACGCACTACGAGAATCCATTGAAGCATCATGCGCAGCCATCACACCGGACACACTGGTAGCCGTAGTTCGATCAGCAGTTCAGCGGCATCGACGCTGTATAGCTGTTAATGGTGGTCACTTTGAACACATATGACTATCTGTTGAGAAACAATTACACTACACAACCGCGAAAGAATTGTAACTCTAGAACATTTTGTTTCCAAGATATTTACTGTCAAAGACTGTGTACATCGTTTTGGACCCCCTCTGTATTTGACCATGATATTTACATTCCCGGTTATAAGATTATTCGTAAAGACCGCGGAACTCAAGGTGGTGGTATTTCTTTACAAATTCAAAAACACTCTTTGCTTGTTGGTGTTATTTATCGTACAAACTTATGTAATTTATCAAATTTTGTAGAATACTGTGTAGAATAATTGTCTTTCATAGTTCCTCAATATGAATATATATTTTTTAAAGTTTTAAATCTTACGATTTTTATCAACTAATAACAGAACCAGCACAAATAACTCCCACATCTCAAACACTGCTTGTATTATTTTTACTAATTGTAAAAACATTGTTGCTGATTCTGGACAAATGGATCATCAATTATCTGATCACCGGTTTGTATTTTGTGATATAAAATATTTAATATCTTCTCATCATCCAATATTTATCACTTATTGGAATTACAAACATTTTTCATTAACTTCTTTTAATAATGACCTTTCTCTTATTCCATGGAACACTATTATCTATGAAAATAATATTGATAACAAAGTTAAGCTATTTAATTATTACTTTACCTTTTTCTAGAATAACTAAAGGTTTTGTTCCGTGGTTGACATCAACTTTACGTGAATTGATGAAACTGAGAGATAAGCTCTTACCAGGTTTAAAAAACCAAACTCATTTCCAATTATATCTCTTATAAATATTTACGTAACACTGTAACTGTATAGAATTTTATAGTTCTCAAAAATTTAACTCAAATCTGTCTTTCTCTTTAAAACTTGCAACTATCGATGAGATTAAGCTTAAATCAAATGCTGTCGGAATTAATAATATCTCTGCAAAAATGTTACACCTTATACCTTAGTGTTGTTGCTCGTTTTATGACGCACATTGTAAATTGTTGTTTAGAAGCAGAATATTTTCCAGAAATTTGGAAATACTCCATACTCAAATCAATGCCCAAAATAAACAACCCAAAGGCTTACAGTGATCTCCGACCCATAAGTTTGTTACCTTCATTGTCTAAAATTCTTGAGTCATATGCAGGCAAGTTTACGAATATATTTACGCAAACAATAGTATTAAGGATTCACAATCTGAATTTCGTAAGAGATTTAGTACAATTACTTTGCTTTTAAACTTGACAGATAATATTCTTAGATTACTTGATGAGGGCCTTGCAACTGTTGTTACCTTATTATATTTGACTCACTCGACCACATTCTTTTATGTGCTAAACTAGATTTTTTCGGATTTGATGAAACTTGCATTAGGTTTTTTAAATCTTATCTGGGTAACCGATTTCAGAAAGTTGTGATTGATAATGCCTCTTCTGCCTTCGAGTTTGTGACATCAAATGTACCCCAAGAATCTGTTTTGGGACCTATGCTATTTTTAATTTATATCCCAGACATTACTAACACCATAGATAATGTCTTTTGCTGATGATCTGACGCTCTAAATACAGATTTGAACTACATTTTCCTGTTCTCTAAGTGTAACAATCTTAAATTAAGTACCTTAAAATGCAATACTTTGTTTTATACCTCACACCTAGTTCATAATTCGTTGCCTAATATGAAACTACATATAAATAATGAACTTATACTTCCACAAAAAAGCGCCCGGAACTTAGGAATTGGCTTTGACTGCAAACTTTGTTTTCAAGAGCATGTCTCTCTTTTAATAAAAAAAGTTCTATTTAGTTATTTGGCAATTATATAGAAATCACAATATGTTGACCATAAGATTACGAAAACTTTATTGCGAGAGTTTAGTACCTACTTTTTTTATTAAACTACGGACTTTATACAAAATATACGTTAAATCGAAAGTTCTTTAACCTTGCTACCAGCTAATCTAACAAGAGGTTTTAAAGTCTCTAATGATCGTTAAAAAGAATTCAAATTTATACAGTAGATTGCTTAAAAGCATTTGTCAACACCTATGTGGGTAAGTGGTCAAAAAAATTGCAGTAGATATCATTATAATAAATATTGTGTCAAAAGCTGTCAACGATTTGACGTCTGCTAAACTTCTTGTGGAGAGGAATAAGTTGGCAAATACAAATATCTATTAAGTATATGATCCTAAACCAAAGTAATTTTATCACCTTCAGAGCTTATAAAATTTGCAACAAAAGCGTTCCAACACCTTTTCTTAAAATCTGTAAGTTGAAGAACAAAATAAGAAAAACGTGTAACATTTGAAAAAATTGCTCCTTTCAACATCGTCCCGGAACTTAGATGTTGCAAATGATTTTGTTTCTACGTAAAATCTCATACAACCCTAATGTATGGTAATAGTGATTATCTTGCAAAATGTGTTTAAATTCATAGATTCCTAACCCTGCTAACAGCTAATCTAAGAATAAGCTTCAGACCGTAAGATGAAATTATTTCCCAAATTTGTTAAAAGGACAGTCACCTAGGTAATTTGTCAAAAAAGTGACTATAGTCCCTAAACCAAACGTAGTTGTGTCTATTTTTCAAACTCGTCAGAAAAACATTTCCAAAAAGTTAAATTACTGTGTACAGTCAAATATCATCTCAATAGGTAATCATCACGTCAATAATTCTCAACAACTTCACTCCTGTTAAACTTTATACAAAGTCAAATACCCAATTGTTGCAAATTTTATAAGCTTTAAACAACTATTTCGTTTTAGGATCACATACTTAACAGAAATTTGAAGAAATTATATTTTTCGCCAAACTTCTTCCTATCCACAAGAAGTTTGGCAGATGTCAGACCATTGACAAC
Organism: Abscondita cerata; assembly: GCA_030710515.1. Lineage (NCBI taxonomy): Eukaryota > Metazoa > Arthropoda > Insecta > Coleoptera > Lampyridae > Abscondita > Abscondita cerata. Next base: position 434,602 of record JALBCR010003197.1, read on the forward strand.
TTTTGACGTAATTTTTATTATAATGATACCCACCCGTATAGAGTAATTGAGCCTTCCAGAAGTGTTTAGGGCTGAGTTTAATTAATAAAGACACGATGTTCTTTCGTTTGGGCGGGCTACCTGTAAACTGCAACTTTTTTGGCATCTTACCTACATAAGTGCTGACAAATGCTTTTAAGCAACCGTGTGTATAAATTTAAATTTTTTCTAACGATCATTAGAAACCTTAAAGCCCATTTTAAATTAGCTGGTAGCAAGTTTAAAGAACTTTCGATTTAACGTATATTTTGAATAAAATCAGTACTGCGGTGAGTCAAGGCTCTGAGGGACGTTACGGTGAAAACAAAATCCTTAAACCAGAAAAGAGGGAGGACTAGTAATACGTTATACTGCTACACTACAGCGGCTGTGACCAAAATTAAACGTCCGCCATTTTATCGGAGGCAGGCAAATCGATTGAACCCACTTAGCATTTGTGATTATTTTTATTCATTTAATTGGAATACGTGTTCAAAAATGGTATTATAATGGTGAATTGTGTAGTCGTTGGTTCTAAGAATCGGACGGAAAGAAAGGTTCACGGAACAACCTTCCACAGGTAAGAAAAACATTTTCTACATTCACCAACGTTTCAATGTAATTTAATTTTACATGAAAATTTTAACCAAAACTAGTAGATTATGTTTACCTCTTCCAATTTTAGACTTTACTTGTAATAATAAAAGTTTTATTATACCAATTGAAGTTAGTATTCATTCGCAATTTACTTTTAAAAGCGGCAAGGACACGTCCAAATCCCAGTGGCGCCGTGGCTAGTAAGAAATTAAATTCCTTTCGCGTATTTACCAACAAATACAGTTATTATGATGGATTATGATTAATAATTTAAATTAGGTATGTATTGATTATCAATTTAACACTTTTATTTTTAAGTTTCTTTTCAGTTGCCTACTGTTGATATAAACATAACCCAGTTTGTGCATCAACTGTTTAGAACACAACAAAATTACATTTATACTCTGATTACAATTTTATTACCTATTATAATTACACCGATGGATAGATAGGAAATCAACAAATGATAATGTAAAATAGTTTTTTGATCGTTTTTTTGCCGTTTTAAGAATAGGTGAAAGAAATTAGACGACACCGATGAAGTGAACATAGTTATTACTCGTTTAGTTGAAATGTTTAATTTAATTAATAATACAGTTATAACATGATTAGTTTGACGCTAAAGGAAAAAATTCATGCTTCGACTACCAATACATTTAAAATCCTTTTTAGATGAATTTCGAATTGCTATGTAAAAAAAACTTGATTGAACAACTGAATTTTATGAAATATACAAAAATTAATAATTTGACATTTTATTTACATAAAACTACAAGATATGTGAGTTTGGTTAATTAAATACAAGTCAATTACAGTAAACTGAATTATTCAACAAACATTCAACGCATGACTAAATAGATTCCGAGTCAAGTCAATACTGGTAAATTCTTCTTAACTTTTATCAGTAGGCAGTGTAGGCACGACTCACTGTAAATATTATATCATCCACTTCATCAGTTAAATATTCTTCCACTTTTTGTCTATGTTTGCATACAAGTTGCCTACAGTTTCCCATTACCATTTTTGCAAACCAGTTTTTTTCCAGGCACACCTTGGATTATGCTTGGTAAGAATGTTATGGTATGAAACTAGCACGGAATTAAGCTAAACATTTAGAATTAATTTTTCAGTTAACCATTTTTTCATATCGTGATAATTGCCTAACTTCGATCTCGATTTAGAAATTATAAGAATCTTTTTAAACAAGAGCTTTTGCTCCCTTGCTACTGACATCGCACCATTCAATGCAACTTAAATGTGACTTTGATCTTATTGCAGAAATTTCTAACAAGACCTTCCTGTTGTCGATATTCTTCTGCTATTTGAAACCTACCTTTATAATAAGACAATTGCTTAATTTTCTTGTTAAATACATATTTTCTTCAACAGCTGCGGATCGTTGCGGACTTTTGACACAATGTATATAATGGCCATATCTGGCCGTACACAAATATTTAGCCGTATCGGAATTTTTCCGAGGGGTCCTCATATTTTTGTCTAATTTGACTGGGTTGTAGTTTTTAGTTTTTTTATAGAATTTTCAAAAAAATTTTTGCACAAAATATTTTAGATAAATAGTTTTGGCTAATCAACAAAATTCACAAGATGCAAACAATATTTATATGTTAAGGGCATTAATGTGTACAATTTTTTTAGGTGGAGGTACAGTCTTTGTTTTTGATAGATATGCCGACTTTTCGTCTAGCAAACGAGGTCTATAAGATTAAATTTATTTAAACAACCGTGTAGGTCAGAAAAATGATTAAAACGTTTCATCAGAAGATGATGAGTTAACAATTAAAATTATATAAGAATATAAGATACACAAATTAAATTAGAAAGAAAGAACAGTAAAACAAGAATGCTAAGGCGAAAGGTCGCTATTTATATGAAAAACAAAGGACATTAGTTGTTACTTTCATTTACCTCCACCAAGAAAGATTATACATTTCATTGTAAATATTTATATACTTTCAAACAATACTTTTCGAGGTTAATTTGGGGAATTTACATACAGTATGCAAACGTTTTCTCATATTGGCATAACTTAATAATGCAATTAATATTGATGGCAATTTTACGGAAAATAGTATTTTCTCAAACATACTACACACCTGTGTTTTTGACTTATGCGTCAAACGTGAACACTAAAACCACTATAAAAATTTTTATATATTTTTAATATTTGTTGATATGTGCGACTTAATGGCATTAATTCCTTAGCATAAAGCATTATATTAAAATAATAATTTACATTTGGCAGACAATTTTGTAATTGCATATATTAATAAATTAAATATTAATGTTCATATCATTAGATAATGGTAATTAAGAGTGCTTAACCAGAAAGCTCGACAACATTTCAACATTTGAACTGATATAACACCAACTAAAACAAGTTAAAAGGAGAATAAATAAATAATGCATGCTTACATAAATCCACTTTTGTTTATAAATGATGATGAAATTCAATGTTAAGAAAAATAATTCCAAAAATGAATATGTGAAAACATTTAAAATAATTAGGTACTGCATTATTTTTACCATGAATTGATTAATTGTATCACGGTACATTGTGAAGTTGGTATGTACATATTTAACGGAGTTTTAATAATACTTTTGAATATGAATGTAAATATTTATAAACCAAATAAAATACATCAACTTAGTGTTTATATAGAAATGACTCTATAATTAACTTGTTCAGAAAAGCTACGAATAAGTATTATTTCTTTTGGATGTTTTTTTCTAACGTTACCAATTATTGACGACAAGTGGAGATTTGTATCAGAAGAACCAGTAAGAAGCCCTGCTTTTATTTGATTACGCACAATAAAACTTCTAATTCTTTTAAAGCACTTATTTGTAACGATTATGTGGAGTTTTACGTTTTTACCCGGTGGAAGTACTTTTTTAGTGTTTATTTATGTACTTAAGGGTATGGTTACAGTCAATTTAATTATTGTATTATAGTGTAAACTTTATACAGTGTATTTGTGTCAAAAGAGAATCTAAAGTACAAATTTTGTGTTCGTATTTTGTTTAAAATACATAAAATGTCACAATGTATTGGTAATGGGCCATTTATGTACCAAGTGGTAAAGTGATTCTTTAACAAATCTATGATGCGAGTGAGTGAAGCGAGGGAGGTGAGTAACAGGCTCGTTTGATAAAAACACTTTATTGACATAGTGCATACCAAATATAATCGCTAAACGTGAAAATGTGCCGTCTTTTATAATTTTCTATAAATAATTACAAAAATTAATTTTGATGTTTCAATATTTAGTTTTTTGAGAGCACAATCATTTTTGTTTAATATCATGCATTAGTGCTCTGATAAACAATTACTGAAGATTTTAAAGTGTTACTTTAGTGCCATAAATCGGTACGATAAAGTATCAATTTAATGCCATTCATAAAAGTTATTTTTGTTCAGCAATCCTTACATTGAAATAAACATGTCGTAGCTATAAGAAAATATTTCGCCTTAAGAGAAAGTTAAAATGTATTCCATTATTTAGTTCTAAAAAATTATTTCCCTTTTCATATGATATTAACCCCAATAGAAAGTTTATCTACAAACTTATTTAAATGGGAAAAGTCTAAATAGTTTTTCTAATATAAAACTTAAGTTTAAAAATTCAATTTTCCATTATAATGTTTTCTATTAAATGTTAACCACTATTATTAGAAATTGTGAAATAAAACAAACTCCGCTTTTAACACTTATATTTTTCACGTATTGATTTTTAAGAACAGAATATTCTCTATTAATTGGAAAGATGTAACAGCTATACAAAAAATCAATTAATATCAATAACTGCATATAATTAAATATAGACAAGGTCAGCATTTATTTCTAAGAATATCAATGCCACTTTTCAAAAATTTGATGAATCGCTATAGTATTCCACCAGATTTTAACGAAGAAGCAGCATATGGCTAATTTGTGGCCTGGTTGATAGCTTCCGATATAGAAATAATAAATTTTGACAATAAACATCCAGTGAACATACACTTGTATTTTCAAATATTTTAATGATGCAAATGCATTAAATGTTCATAAAATTAATGAAATTACCAAACTATGAATATTGAGATCACACACACAATAAAAAAATTGACACCGGCCAAAATTTTATAATTAAATTAATTGTAATTATAATTTAAAAAAATAACGACTGCATCTACACGATTTTTTGCAGACGACATTTCACATCCTTCAAACAATACACAATATGAATCTGATAGCTCTGTAGATGATTCCGACTTGGACTCTCATTACGTTCCGTCTGGTTCTTCTGATAATACTAGTGAAGACGAAGACGAAGAAAATACACATGTAACTGAAGAAATCTCTAAAAATTCAGTTGAAATTGAAAATGACGAAGCTGTAGTAGTTAAAGTTCGTAAACGGAAACGAAATGAAAATAATTGGAAATGTAATGTAAGAAAAGAAAAACGAGCAGCAGGACAAGAATATATGTCAAAAAAGAAAAAAGTAGTACAAGAAAGAAAAATAAAACAGAAATGTCATGAAACTTGCAAACTAAAATGCTCACTTAATTTTACAGAAGAAAATCGCGCTGACATTTTTAAGCACTTTTGGTCATCATCAGTGAACAATAATCAAAAGCGGCAATTTGTAGCATTGTGTATTACAAGAAACGAAGTGCAAAGACGACGTGAAAAAACCGGACAGAAATGCAGAAATACTACCTTGCATTACCATTTTTTAAAAGAGCATAAGCGTGTTAGGGTATGTAAAACATTTTTTAAAAATACATTAAGTATCTCTCAAATGTTTGTCGAAACAAGTTTATCAAAATGACTGCCAATTGGTAGAACAGTTCTAGAGGATTTACAAGAAAAACATACACCAAGAAATAAAATAAGTGAAGATATTCGAAAAAGATTCGCGAGCATATTTTAAAATTTTTAGTCAAAAAATACCTGGAATGCAATTTAAGTATTAAAAATATGTACGAATTATATTTCTTATAGTCTGTGGGCCGTGACATAATGTGTCGGGAAACTTGTATGTCAGTTTTTTATATCTTAGGTGTAGAATGCTATGAAACGTGCAGATTCGCGACATGAGGCCCAAAAAAGTTCACCGTTAGATTTGGGCCCATACAATATTAGATGCAATATATTTTTTAAAATTGTATATACGTCAGCTTTTTTATATACAAGTTTCTAAGGTATGGTTTAGTTACCAAAGCCAAACCAATTGAGTTTCCAATATTTAGTCAATTCAGGGATTCTTTACATTTGTTAAATCAATAAATATACTTTAAAACACCTCTCCTGACAAATTAAGATTTAGTGACTTAACACACCTTACCTCTGAGGTGCTGATATTAATTCTTCTCTTAATTTGACCTACGTAGCTTTCATCGCAATCTTTGCAAGGTATTGTATAGACCCCTTGTGATTCTAGATCAATGTTGAGCTTGAGTATTTGAATTAATACTTTCTTTACCGTGTAAAAAGTGGTCCGGATGTAGTCCTTCTTTACAGCCTAGCTGATCTTGTCAACGACGTTTTTAATGTATGATAGATATGCTTTCATCGCTGGTTCATCTTCTTCTCTTTAATTATTGTTGTTTTAATCTGGTTTTAAAAGCTCTTCTGATGTGGAACTTTAGAGTATCCGTTCTGTTGTAAATCCGATTGGCTCTTCTACATTTCCAGTTAAATATGCCCTTTGTCAACTAGAAGTTATAACCCTGTGATGAGTGATTTTACCACTCGTTGTAGTTGCGATAAATCGTGATGGTGTTTTAATTGAGGTTTACTCGGGTTTAGCTCTGCCTTGTTGATGATGCGTGAACCGTTTTTTCCTTGAAGACGTTTCGGTATTTAAAACTTGTTTCACAAAATTTTAAATAATCGAAATTAGAACAGTAAATAATACATAACATTATTTTTAGTACGATTTCTAAAATCTTAGATGTTAAAGCTTAAATAAAAATTCTCATAATTTTTAACATTTAAAATAATCCAATATAAATACATTTTGGTAGTATTGCTAAAATAATTCAAAAATATATCAGCATTTAAAACTGTATTAGGCATTATACTTGTACTATAGATTATAAAACAAAGGATCTTTCCGTTGAAAGAGTAACAAATGCTAATGCCATTATAACATATGTTATTTGCAAATTTTACTTTTGTTCTAACCTACAGCATTCTTTGTAACAAAAATTATGTCATGTATTGTAATTCGTAAACACAATGTTTCATAAAAACCAACACAAGTGGTTTAAAACAATGAAATTTTGTAATTATTTTTTGTATGTTCCGCATTCTCTATGATGTATTAGCATGATGAAAATATAGAATTTTGGTGTTTTCATATAAGTTTAGGTAAGAAACAATGTTACAATTACTGGGTCAACAAACCAAATTATTTCCTTAATGTGATTGCAGTTTTCCTCTAGCAGAAGGAAGGTATACTGAAATGATTTACATTAATAGACCTTATTTAACTGTTAAAGAATATACTAAATACGAATACTTCTACAATTTGTTGTAATTTTGAACAGAGCTACACAGATTTTGATAGTAACAAAAGTGTAAAAGCGTATATAATGTATGCAACTACCCTTGAAAACGTTTTTATACTGAAATTTTGCTCGAAAAAGAAGAAACAGAAAATTGTGTTTTAGTAATTTTAGGTAGGTAATAAAATTTTCAACAACTTTCCAAAGTTGTTTTGAGTACTATATAGGGTGTTAGTAGGTAAGTGCCACAAACTTATGGAGGTTATTCTGCATGAAAAATTGCTCTGAAACCGGTCGGGGATGTAAATAAAATTTTTTGTTTAATTTGTGACAAAAAATCTTTCCTGTCTTTTCTTTTGTATGGTGTATCTACTTTAGTCCAATAATACTAGCTTACCATGAAAAAAAAACGATTTCAAAACTTTAATGCCGCATAGCGCCTAAACTAAGCGACTTTGGACTAAGATAAGTTTACTTAAACCGATTTATTTTGGTTTAAGGAATATGTGGTAGGCGTGTACTGTGTAAAGACCTCTTACAGACACCCTGTATAGGAAACTGTCATTATTTTTATGATGAATGACCCCCTAAATTTTTTCGCAGTATACACTAACACCCTGTACATTTTTTAAAATATGGTTAAATAAAAGCCACGTGTAACAACGGATCTCAATAATTACGATGTAATTAATAAACACAGGATTAAAATTTTTTACTTATATTAGAAACAATATTTACAAAATACGTGTGAGTAATAATTTTGAAAATATTCTACGTAGACGAAAAGTGCTGTACGTTAAGTACCCTATTGGCTATTCAGATTTAACTTAAACGGACCATTTATTTTCTTGGTATGGTGTTTACATACGGACGCCCAGCGTTTGTACAAAAATGTTATTTCTTCATTTTTATGTACTAACTCTAATTGGCCGGAAACAATAAAAAAAAGGAGTGTTATTTTTCATATTTCTGTACTGCTAATTACGATTAGTAAAAATTGCAATTTTTAAAATTTCCGTTAAAACAAACAGTAATATGGTATTTACATACCTTAGCAACGTATTTTAACAACAATCTTATTTAGGTAAAGCAGCCTCCAAAAACTTTTTTAATATTATTTGTGATCTGTAAGAGCCGTTCTAGGTGGAGGTGGGAGTAATAATCAACTCAGTAAATTGTAATTGCCGACGTTTTGCCCACCGTTGTGTGGGCTTTATCAATGCTGGTTTACAAAAACGAGTTGATAGTCAATTTGCAACTATAAAAATAAAATTCATCAAAAATTAAAGTTGACCTATCATCTTTTGATGAATTTTATTTTTATAGTTGTAAATTGACTATCAACTCGTTCTTGTAAACCAGTCTTGACAAAGCCCACACAACGGTGGGCAAACATTGGCAATTACAACTTACTGAGTTGATTATTATTCCCACCTCTACCTAGAAGGGTCTCTTATAGAGCAAAAATAATAACAATCTTATTTTTGCAGTTTTACAAAGATATCTGGTCAACCAGATAAAAAATATTGATTATAACACGGACAATATGAACATATATCCCACTCCTACTGATACATACCTCGGGCTTCGCTCTCATGATGTAGCCAGGAGTCTTGGGAAATATTTTATTCATTTGGTCCTAGTTATAATAATATAGATATTCGGTAATGAACATTGGACCAATTTAGAAATAGGTATTTAATTTGTTACAATGTTTAAATTGACATCTTACGGCAGTATAGTTTTCTCTCTTTAATAATAATAATAATAATACTTTATTTAACGGAATAAACCTTTTTAAATACAAAATCAAATTCTATTGATTTGATATGTTTAAAGAAAAATATAATAAAAAATATATATATATATATATATATACAGGTGTAACTGAAAGACGTGGCCAAACTTTAACAGCGTAATATATGGATTGAAAAATGAAAAAAGTTTTTATAAACATGGTTCCGGAAATCCTTCCTAAGGGAGATACAGCCCTTTGAAATTTAGTAAGGATTTACAGTTTTTATTTTATAACAAAAGAACGGTGGTGTCGAAATGAACAAAAGTAACCACTCTAGATGTACTTTTCATTGTGATTACATTGGTGTAAATTTTATTTTGATAGGATGTTAGGAAGGGGTAGTTTTGTCTAAGGCTGGAAGTATTTTGCACCCCAAATTTATTATTTCGGGTCTTTTGTAAATTTAATACCAAGTTTAGCATCTTTCGGGTTTTATACGCAAAAAGGTACTCATCTTTACATTATTTTAATTAAAAAACACACAAAATTGAAACATACAAACATACAAATCAGAGCAACTGCTGGAAATGGTTGCCTTCAGCTACAATACAGGCTTGACAACGTCGAATCATCGACAGCCGGACACGCTCAAGAATTCCAGGAGTATTCCGAATTACATCAAAACTGTTGATGATACGTTCACGAAGAACATGAACGGTAGGAACTGGAGTAGTATAAACTATATTTTTTAGGTGTCCCCATAAGAAGTAATCTAACGGGTTCAAATCGGGAGACCGTGATGGCCACGCAACAGGTCCTCCTCTGCCAATCCAACGATTCGGATAATTATGGTTGAGGAATTCTCTAGCAACAAGACTAAAATGGGCCGGAGCACCATCGTGCATAAACCATAAGTCACGGCGTATTGCATACGGCACCTCGTCCATAAGCTCAGGTAGATTTTCTTCTAAAAAATCCTATAATTTTGTCCATTTAATGTTTCTGGCAAAAACATTGGTCCTATTAAATAATCCCCTACAATACCGCCCCAAACGTTACACGAAAATTTTTGTTGATGTCTGGAATCTTGAATAGCATGAGGATTGTTGTCAGCCCACAAATGGTCGTTATGAAAATTTATAATTGAATCTCTGAAAAATTTTGCCTCATCCGTAAAAAGCACTAAACACTGAAAATTTGGATTAATGCATTGTTGTAAAACCACTGACAAAATATCACTCGTGGCCGAAAATCAGCTTCAATAAGAGCCTGCACTCGCTGAATGTGGTATGGGTACAATAGCTGTTCATGTAGAATTCTCCATACTGTCATATGCGAAACACCTACTTCTTCAGCTACCTTGCGCGTGCTACTTTCAGGAGTCTCCATAATTCTGTTGAGTACATCCTCTTCTAATGCCGGTGTTCGTGTATTTCTTTGAAGCCCACAATCGCCACTATTACGTTGGAAAGATCCTTTTTCACGAAGACGACGATGGACTGACGCAAAAGTATTCTTATTTGGGCATATTCTATTGGGATACGTGGCAGCATACAACCGACGAGTCAAATTGGAATTGCCATTTGCACGTCCATAAGTGAAATGAATATCTGTCCATTCTTCGTTGGTAAAATTCATTATGTTAATTAATTAAATTAAGTACCTTCTAACTTTAACAATAATTAATAACTTATAAATTATAATAGTAACTGTCACTTACTTAGTGAATAAAATCGCAGCCTGCTCGGATAATAGCTGCTGTAATTCATTATTAAAAATTGTAGTGCATAATAAGTTTTAAGTCCAATTTTCTCGAAAACCGTTGTCTCTAGCGATTTAAAAGATGAGTACCTTTTTGCGTATAAAACCCGAAAGATGCTAAACTTGGTATTAAATTTACAAAAGACCCAAAACAATAAATTTGGGGTGCAAAATACTTCCAGCCTTAGACAAAACTACCCCTTCCTAACATCCTATCAAAATAAAATTTACACCAATGTAATCACAATGAAAAGTACATCTAGAGTGGTTACTTTTGTTCATTTCGACACCACCGTTCTTTTGTTATACAATAAAAACTGTAAATCCTTACTACATTTCAAAGGGCTGTATCTCCCTTAGGAAAGATTTCCGGAACCATGTTTATAAAAACTTTTTTCATTTTTTCAATCCATATATTACGCTCTTAAAGTTTGGCCACGTCTTTCAGTTACACCCTGTATATATATATATATATATATATATATATATATTTAAACGATAACTTTTTCGACATCTAGTGTCGACTCGTGAAAGCGTTCACGTACGTAAATGTAAGCAACTTTTGCCGACAGTCGATCCTTCAATAATTATAGCCAACATAACAGTTGGCAAGTATAAAAATTTTGAATCGCCTGCAGTAAAGTACGGAAGTGGTTGTACAATAGCAAATAAACACTGAGAATCACTCGACAGCTGTTTCGTCCTTTTGGGACTCATCGGGAGTGAGAGAACTCGAGTGTAAGTTCACTATTGTACAAACGCGCTGTCGACTATATGCCCTACTGAAGGGATCATAATATTTAAACGATAACTTTTTTATAAATAACATATTTTCCCCTTTGAATTTGATCAACATTAGTAAAACACCCTGTTTTGATGAGATGAAATTCCAGCCAAACCTAAAAAAATATTTTTGATAAACTAGTGAAACTAGTGAAACCCCATCTCTTTGGAGCAATTAATAAGCTGGAAATTTATGTTTAAAATTAGCCACTCTTGTTTGGGACACCCTGTATATAAATTCTCTTGTCACAGTGTTTGTCCTTGAACTCCTCCAAAACGGCTCAACCGATTTTAATGAAGTTTTGTTTATATATTCAGTAGGTCTGAGAATAGGTTTTTATCTACTTTTTATGCTCATAAATGCAATTGTTTAATAAATATTAATAATTTATTAATTTTCAACTTCGGTCGATAACTGTGTAAGTGATAATTGATTAGTTATCCCCACCAGCTAATATCTTAATCATTCAAATGTAAATAACATATGAGATAGAAAAGAATATTCTACCTGTGTTTGGCCCACGGTCCGCATAGTAACAGCCGGCCCGCCAGCCCTGGCCAATGGGAGCGCTTCCTATCCAAACCACGCTAACGTTACATGTTTCTGAGGAGGTCGAAATGTACTGCTAACAATTCTTTAATTTGCCGTAGCAAAGCGCGGCGGGACAGCTAGTATGTACTATAAGAGCAGATAAAATAAGAGACGGATACAAACCAGAAATTCCTTGAAATAGCACTTAAAATAAATCACAAACACAAACAATAATACAATAACGTCTCAATTACAACTCAGAATGTGCCCGACTGACAAGTGGCTGCAAATCGCTCTACTGCCTCACTAATCAAGTTTTGGTTCAGGATCTAACTACTTCGTATATATGTATATCCATGGTCCTAAATCGTTGTGTCTTTATGGTTCTCTCAATATAGAATGATACATACAATTAGTATCCTTGTTACGTTAATTATCACCTATGGTGTTCTTTTTAATTTGTAACACACCAAACTTCCTTACCGATTTCAAAGCGGGGGCCACTTGACCAATAAAAATGAGAACAATTTGCTGTAAGGTCGAGATCACAACAATTACGAATAATAAATATCAATTCATAAATAAATCAATTTTAATAAGAAAATAATCATTGACCAACGCAAATGTTCATTCACAATAATGTAAAATTATGGCAAATCAAATAAATGTTAAATGTTTAACACTCACAGTTTTGAGTTTAGATTCTCATGCACCTGTATACCACTGATATCTTCTGGAAGCTGATTCCGACGTTTGAAATTTCCGATTCAGATATAATGAATAAGTTCAGAACTGCCTTATTTGGCCGCAAAAATGTAACTCTTACAATAAAATCTAAAATATTTTTTTTAAATTATATTTTTACTCAAATTGAACTGTATACCTCTATATGAGGTTATTGCCTTCATTAATTTACAAATGACAATAAATTTAAGGATAAACCTTAATTTATTTTTATATACAAACAAATCCGCGTAAACTCACCTTACAAGTTATAAGCGACATTTTTCTAATGCATGTCTTGTAAGAAACCGACAATTGTTTACTATAATTTAGCCGCCGAGATAACGATCTTCTTACGGCATAAAATTTCATTGTCATTAGAAGCGTCGTGCGCACCGCCCCACTTAGCATTACCCCCGTATAACCGTTGTCCACTCTTCCGTTAGCAATAAGTGCGAGCACAATGCCAAGAAAACACTCTTATTCCGATCCTTATTCCGATTCTAATACCAATTCCTAAACCGATCCGAATAAACACAGTAAGCCTATACAGCGCTATCTGCTGTACTCAGTCTTCTCACTTCTATAACGGGGATACTACTTGAGTACGATGATTAAATTCATCTCGTTCAACTATAGGTCCAGTTATTTTCACTAACCATATTTGCAAAACCCACTTCAACTGCTAATTGAATTTGATACGGGTTGTTTCAAAACAGTACTAACCACTTAAAAACTACATAGAAAAACCACCGTTATTAATCACATACTTACCACCGAACCCTATGTAGTGTGTCCGATTTATTCGGTAGCATTTGACCTGTCATTAATCCGTTCTATTTATAGTTAGCACTTTTGTATCAGCGAACCCCTATAGTGTGCAGGTAGAATCTGGCTCATTTGAATTACAACCGTAGCGTAAACAGCTCGCATACAAAGCCTCAACGTGCTTGGATGACCATTGTTTATCTGGTGTACCTTAAGAGGGACTTCTGTCACTTAGAAAACCGTAATTGCTTATCCCTTAGGAAGCGAGTTCCGTCAAAAGGTGTTCTAACCTATAATATTAATCGTGGAACAACCCCTAACCGACAGCACTAGAATACAGCACCGAATCCACCCGTCTCAGAGGCACGTGCAAACAGCGGACTACCGAATGTAAATGAATGTATAAATTCTGTGTGTAAATATCAATTCCTTAAAAGTTGTAGATAATTTAATAAAAGTATTAAATCGAACCCTGTGCATTAATCTCCACTTGAAGCTAACCCGCGATCGCTTTATAAATTTTGTACGCCTCTTTTTATCCTCCACTTACAATTCAAAATTGTAACGTTGAACCTAAAAAGTGGGCGTTTACAGTCTTTCGCATGCGCAAATTAGATTAACTTCTAGCGCGAAAATTTAAAAATGTTATATCCTTAACATGAGTATTCCATACTTAAAAAAGCATAACGTGCATAGTTTACAAAATCAAAGAAAATCTAAAGGAATTAAAGAAAACTATCTCAGTGTCAGCACGAGGTGCATGAACAAGTCAAATGCAGACCTTCATTATGCCGCCCATTCCCAAATTTTAGACTATATTATATATAATTCGATTTTACAACCATGGCATTAAAATAAAATGATTAATCTTACAACCATTAGGAATCCACTTAATGCGGTTTTCAAAGACAACTAGACACCTACGCTGTCAAAATAGAAAAGTCCAAAAAGCAGTTTAATAGTTAAAACTGATTTTTCGATAAGCAATTGCCATGAGCTCCTGTCTCACGTGGTTGTAAATGCCAGTGGCTGGCTGTGCTTTTAGGGGCGACACGTTACTATTGTCTGGAAATGCATAAATCGTTGAAAAGTATGATTATACCTTTCACGTGGATTTTTGAGAAATAAATGAAAATTAGTTACTTTGCGGTCTATAAAAGTGGTAGTGGCGTACACGGCATTTCATCACACTACATAACACTATAAATAGAATTAATAACAATTTGAATTTAATTGCAAAATCTTAACATTTTCTGATTTTTGTATCAAATCGCGACGTATTGCTAATATGTTAAAAATGAAGTAATATTTTAAAAACTAACTAACAGTTATTTGAAATTTCCCCGTATACAGTGGTATTATGGTCACTTTCTACAGCAATTAGTTTTTGTTGAACTAATTTTAACCTAGGGTAATTCAAAATAAAGTTTCCAAACTTTAATTTAAAATAAAGTGCAAGTAGTAAAATTTACATTTAAAATTTTCTCGTCCCAGTACATGTTAAATTAAGACAAAACTTGCAGATGTTGTATACATCACACAACACACGGCGTCATAGCTACCAGGTGCGCTTAAACTCGTGTCTATTTATGTAAACAATACAACTCTGCACGTTAATTAATAATTAACTTAGATATAATTGCTCCATGAGCTCTATCAAAGTTTCGTGATTGAATTTTTTAATAAAACTTACGACGTTGTCAAACCTCTACACTTACTAAACTAATGCAAAAAATTAACTAAACTAACTTACTGTGTAGGAATGTTTCTGAAAATGTTCTTGAAACACTATTATTTGATTTTATAAATTAGTTGGAACTTGGTCTTTTCTCTTAAACCGCAATCGGATTTATACTGTTTGCAAGAAATTATTCTACTGGAAAATGTATTTACACTTGGTCCATTTTATTTTTTAAGGATTATCTATGTGTCAACAACGCATTTAAAAGTTTTTTATTTGATTCATAAATTTTTTTTTAATGTGTAGATTTTACTTAACAAATAATTTTACCGTCACAAAACTACTAAAAGAAATAAACATCGATCAGATTTTAACAAATATACAGGAGTTTAGGACTTTCTCGGTAGACTTGTGTAAAGAACTTTGTTGGGTGAAGCACCTGCCAAAGTAAATACTTTTTAAAGTTTGTTTATTGATCGTAAGAAGTTTATTATTGCTTTCTCTAACAAATTTAGTTGGATTTAAAAGAAAAGTTTGATTTAAAAAATAATTATAACACAAAGTAATTTTAATTAACAAATTGTTTAATTAGCAGGTTCACAGAATAAACTAAAATAACTGTTACTGCCATTGTTTCAATGTTGAAACCAATCGCGCTGTTCCTTTTTATTTATATAATCTGTTAAGTTATTTTCAGATTGTTTTAATCTAGTCCACAATTCAAGCTGCAGGCGTTGTATACAGAAACTGATGAATCCGTATATATTTGGATCATTGAAAGTCAGTTAAAAATAATTCCTCAAATTTTAACTTACCCATTGAAATTGTCGATAAATTGAAAGTCACACAAACACTAATTTTAAATCAGCAACAAATAACATTCTGGACAAATTACAAATTTTAATTAAAAATACCGTTATTGAACATCATTGTAACAAGTTTGTCAAAACGGAAGATGTAAATGTTATTTTTTCAGAATTCAGGATGTGATTATGACAATTGCAATTTGCTATTCGTATACGCGAGACATTACGTAGATACAACCGTTTCTTACAGAATGTGCGCTTCCGCTTTGATTTTTTTTTTTTTTTTTTTTGATAGAAAAGGTGAAAAAGAACAGATACGTTGCAGAAGGAAAAACATTAAAAAAAGCGTTTGCCAAAATTTTACGTGATTTATTATTGCCTTTACAATCTGAGAACTGCCGTAAAGGCAGTCTAATAATAAAGTTAAACGGGTGTAAAAAAATTAACGTACTATTTTTTTGTTAATTGAACATGTTGAAAACCATAAGTTACAAAATTTAATCTAAATATTGACCCCTTAAGAATTAGTTCAGCTTGCGGGTTAAGTGTTATTGCCTCAGTTTTTTTCTAACGAATTATAAATAAGGGTGACAAAGTGCATCGATGCATATCCCGCGTCACGTATTAAGAAAATTCTTTTTAAGTATAAGTAAGTTCGAATTCGTCTGTAAAAAGAAACTGGTTGTCGACACAGAATAGTGCATTTCAATAAACATTATTTTATTGTAGAATTGATTAATTATATTATTCAATCCTTGCCCAATTCGAATAGGTTATGGGCCCAGTATGGTTCAATGTAGTGTTTTAATAAAGTGTTGTTAGTTATTTTAATTACATTTAATAAAATGGATAACTTACGCGTAAAAAGAAACATTAAGCCCTTTGACGGACAAAAATATAGCGTATGAAAATTTCAAATAGTGACTTTGTTAACTGAAGTTAAGGTAGTTAATGTGATTGAAAATGTGCGTCCAGAACTACCGGATGAGGATTGGATAAAGTATGAATTGACTGCAAAAAGTGTAATTGTAGAATATTTGTCAGATTCTTTTCTCGGTTTCGCAACGAAAGACAAAACCGCAAAACAAATTATTGAGCAATTAGATAGCATTTATGAGCGTAAAAGTCTCTGAACTCAATTGTCCATTCCAAAAAATTATTATAATTAAAGTTGCAAGGTAACACACAATTAATAACATATTTTACCGTGTTTGACGAAATGGTTGGTGATTTATTAGCTGCGGGTGCTAAGCTGGAAGAGATGGATCAAGTCTCTCATTTATTATTAACGCTCCCAAATTCTTGTGTTGTGTAATTACAGCAATTGAAACATTGTCAGAAGACGTTGGCTTTTGTCAAGATAAGACTCCTAGATCAGGAAATTAAATTAAAACGTGAAAGTACAGACACGAGTGCCAAAGTATTGCAAGTGCAAAGTGCAGAGAAGAAACGGCACAAAGAATTCCTGAAAAGACAGTATAGTATAGTGGTCGTCCGGGTCACAAAAATTTTAATAAAAAGAGAACATTCAAATTGAAATGTCACCAATGTGGTCGTCTCGGACATGTAAAAAATCAATGTTTTTACAACAAAAAGTTAGTCAATTACAAAGGCGAAAATAAACGAACAGCTCACAATGTGCAAATAATTAATCCAATGTCAACTGACCAGGACTCATCAAGATATGCGTTCATGATTGGACAATATGAACCGATAAATCAAGACAAAAATAAGATTTCATTTCTATTGGATTCAGCAGCGACGGATCATCTCATTAGCCGCGTCGATGTAATCGAGAACTTTCACACCTTGGAACCGCCAATGAAGTTGTCAACCACCAAAGCTGGATCTTCAATAATTGCTACAAGAAGAGGCAATTTGAATGTAGTAAGCAACATGGGTGTTAATGGAATTTTGGAGAACGTCCTATACAGCCCGGAGATCCCAAATAACCTCTTATCAGAATGCAACAGGCCGGGTATACATTAATATTTGATAACAAAGGGGTAAAAATAAAGAAAGGCGACACGGTGATTATGAAAGGTAAGCCTTTTAATAATTTGTTTACTGTTGATTGCACAATTAATAAAAACATAATAAATTCTGTTCGAGCAGAATATAATTATTATTGTGGCATCAACGTTTAGGCCATATAGGTAAAAGAAAGATTCTTAGAATTAAAGAATAAAGAAATGGTCAATGATGTTAACAAAATTAAAAAAATATTTCGCCAGGTAACAATTTATGTGAAGCTTGTATAAAAGGTAAACAAGCACGATTACCATTTCAGAAGACGAAAGAAAAAGTTGTTTGTAGTACACTCATGAAATTTAAAACTTGGACACCACAATTTCTGTAAACAAAAGTTTGCACATTGTGAAGCGGGCTTAAGGGTATCATTTACAATTCTAACAGCAGGTAGTCTCAGCAGGGGTTATCTTATAGAAGGACTGTAGAATGAATCATTACACTAAGCACGTTTTAGAAAATAGGTAATTTACGTTGCTTACTTAATTTTTTTCTTTAAAGAATATATTTGAAGGTATCGCTAATTAAACACCATAGCTCGATTAATTATCGAATCAAAATTTTGTTTAGGAAATGTTTACAAAATAAAATTAGAAATAATTTTGATTTAAAAAACGTCTACAAGCAATAACTTTTAAATTAAATCAAAAACTAAACATGGTTATTTGGGTTGACTGATTATTACTTATTTTTAAATAAATCTAACCTACTAATTATTGTAAGTTATTAAAAAAATCATTAAACTCTCTATTCATAATATTTAGTCCTTACAAAATGTATATTTTATGACGTTTCATTTTTTCTGTAGTTAATATAAAAAGTGAAAATAAAAACTAAGGCAATTCTTATTGTCAACGTATATATTTAGTTTTTGACAAGAATTTATTACATAATTATAATTAAGATACCAAGTTATAGTTTAAAATTAAATGAAAACTTTTTTTTAAATAAAGGTATTACTATATAAATAAATATAAGAAATCAATAATGGGTGTGACCTCCATTATTATTGATACATTCTTGGAGGCGTCTGCTCATTGACGCTATCAAGGTATCAATATAATTAATATTAATCGTTTCCCATGCGGTATCAATGGCTGCAATTAGTGCATTACGGTTTACTGGTATAAAATTTGGCCCTTGTTGTCTTCGGATAACAGCAAGTATTCGAGCCCAAACATTTTCGATAATGTTAAAATCTGGGCTTTTGCTGGCCAGGGTAACAGCTCCAAGTTATTTTCTCGTATCCAATTGCGCACAACCCGCGAAGTATGAATAGGGGCGTTGTCCTTTAACAACAAAAATACATTATGAAAATGTTAATTCAACAGATCCCGAACTATTTTTGGAGAAAGTATAGTGAAATAAGAATACTTACTTGTTGGAAAATATAATCTTCGTCTGGATAAAACACTTCGACTGAAGGTTTCATAATAGTTTCCAAAATATCTAAATACGCAGCAGAATCAAGACGTCCATCGATAGCCCAACAAACTCCTGGACCCGCGCGCTAACCCAACCCCACACATTCACAGAAAAATAACCACTTCGTTTTTAGGACATATGTGATTATTTTCGTAACGAGTTCCTTCCATTCTAAAAACTTTTAGTGGTCCATCGTTGCGGCTATTGAACGTTTTTCGTCGCTAAAAATCACTCGATTCCAAAATTCCAAAGGTTCGTTCACATATCGCCTTGCAAATTCAGACGACGTCTCATATTTTCGTCACTGAGAACTTCTTTCGCAGCAGCATTATACTTCTTTATTCCCATCTCCTTTAATCTTTTTGTGCAGTTATACGGCATCCGGGAAAATGTGTATCTGCTATAGCCCTGGAGTATGTAGCAAATGGTTGTTCTGTTACGTAATGAAACAACTCGAGATCTTGAGCACGTGTAGATACTTTAGGTCTACCACTTCCGATGGCTCTTTCCAAAGTGTGTTCAAGATTCCATTTTACTCGGTAATGCCCTACGGTGCTTTTGGTATATCTAACATACGTGAAATTTCACGCACGCTACGGCCCGCCGCTAATTCCGAAACAATCCGCGCTTTCAAATCAGCACCGAGATGAGGTGGCATTTTCACAACACTTGAAATTTTAAACTAAAATGGAATTTACATTTCTTACTTTATTTATTGGTTCACACTACTCCTTCTCAAACAGTAGGTAATTGTTTATTTATTACATACTTCTAATGACCAATGTAACAACCCTTAGAGCAATATGACTCAAAGGAAGTAAATTAAACAAGCAAGGATATTCTATTGTTATTGAAACTTATTCATAAAGTAAAAGCCATTTCCTTATAATGCTAATGGACAGGATTAAGGTTACAATAGAGGACTTATAAACTTTCGAAAATATCTAATTATAAATATTTACACTGCAATTGCGCTTTTTCCTTAATAATTTCTTAGCAATAACATACACGTTCTTGGTTTTAAGTTGTCATAAATTTGATATGATATAAATTTGTGTTTCTAATATTACATCACAAACTAATCTTTATTCGCCAAAAAATTGTTGCTTAAGTTGTAAAGCTTCGTACACACCTGAACAACAAACCGAGCAACAAACATAACAACGAACCGAAAGTCAAACAGAACGACAAACGATCTTTTATGATTTCCACAATCCGAACAACAAACGGAACGTTTGTGCTGTTCCATAATTATTTTCAGTAGTTTTCAGTTCATATATATTTATTATTGAGAAGAGAAAATTGCGGAAAACAAGAAGATAGTGCCAACCAAATTTTTACGCACAAAGAAGAGTAAAAATTATAATTTACTTCGCTTTTTTTTATTTTGGAAATTTCCCGCCCAAATGATGCTAATAGGGACATCATTTTTTTCTTGCATTCTTAAACACTGATTAATTTAAAACATTTTTCTTCTGTCAACTCCATAATATTACCTAAAACACAACAAACCCACAAAAGGGAGGACAAAAAATAAATAATTTAATTCTCCCAGATTTTAACATTATCGAAAATGTTTGGGCTCGAATACTTGCTGTTATCTGAAGACAACAAGGGCCAAATTTTATACCAGTAAACCGTAATGCACTAATTGCAGCCATTGATACCGCATGGGAAACGATTAATATTAATTATATTGATACCTTGATAGCGTCAATGAGCAGACGCCTCCAAGAATGTATCAATAATAATGGAGGTCACACCCATTATTGATTTCTTATATTTATTTATATAGTAATACCTTTATTTAAAAAAAAAGTTTTCATTTAATTTTAAACTATAACTTGGTATCTTAATTATAATTATGTAATAAATTCTTGTCAAAAACTAAATATATACGTTGACAATAAGAATTGCCTTAGTTTTTATTTTCACTTTTTATATTAACTACAGAAAAAAATGAAACGTCATAAAATATACATTTTGTAAGGACTAAATATTATGAATAGAGAGTTTAATGATTTTTTTAATAACTTACAATAATTAGTAGGTTAGATTTATTTAAAAATAAGTAATAATCAGTCAACCCAAATAACCATGTTTAGTTTTTGATTTAATTTAAAAGTTATTGCTTGTAGACGTTTTTAAATCAAAATTATTTCTAATTTTATTTTGTAAACATTTCCTAAACAAAATTTTGATTCGATAATTAATCGAGCTATGGTGTTTAATTAGCGATACCTTCAACGTAAATTACCTATTTTCTAAAACGTGCTTAGTGTAATGATTCATTCTACAGTCCTTCTATAAGATAAACCCTGCTGAGACTACCTGCTGTTAGAATTGTATATGATACCCTTAAGCCCGCTTTACAATGTGCAAACTTTTGTTTACAGAAATTGTGGTGTCTAAGTTTTAAATTTCATGAGTGTACATACCGATGTCTGTGGTCCTATCACTCCTCCTAGTTGTAATAATAAAAATTATTTTGTTTTGTTTATTGATGAATTCACTCATTACTGTAGTACTTATTTGATTACTTATAAATCCGATGTTTTTTTAGTATTTCGTGACTTCATTGCAAACAGTGAAGCACATTTTAATTTAAAAGTAGTAAATTTGTATTTGGATAACGGTAGAGAATATTTATCAAATGAAATGAAAAGTTTTTGTGCAGAAAAAGGCATTAGTTACCATTTAACAGTTCCAAGAACTCCACACTTAAATGATGTAGCTGAAAGACTAAATAGAACAATTGTTGAACGAGCTAGAGCATGTCTAGCTAAGTTGGATAAAAGTTTTTGGAGTGATGCAGTTTTGACTGCTACATATTTAATAAATATGAGTCCAACAAAAGCACTCAAACAGTCTAAAACACCATATGAGTTATGGCATAATAAGAAACCGCAAATAAAATATCTGAGAGTATTCGGTTCCACGGTTTATGTACATAAAAAAATCAATACAAGTAAATTTGATGATAAATCGTGGAAAGGTATACTTGTAGGATATGAACCGAATGGGTATCGTGTATGGAATGTGGAGAATGAAAAATATGTTACGGTGAGAGATGTACTAGTTGTTGACGAGACAAATTTCGTAATATCGAGACCTGTAGTAGGTGCTCATGGAGTTTCAGTTGGAAACTCCAGTGATATAGAAAAAGCTGATGATTCTGGTGCATTGTCAAAATCAGTATTGTCTTGTAAATCTGATTATGAGAAATCAGAAAACAACTGTGAATCTGATAATGCTAAATCAGAAAACAACATAAAATAAAATTGTCAAGTTAAGGGGTAACAAAGATGTCGCACAAGAAATGGTACATGAAAAAAATTAAGGAGAAGTGATAGAATACAGAACCTACCTCCGGTTTCATGTAATGAGTTCGAAATAAAAAGGGATTACGTCATGTGTGTTCTATCAGTAAAATGCACGATTCCTAAATGTTAACAAGAACTTAAAAATAGAGAGGATAGGGTGAAATGGGAACAGGCTGTTAACGAAGAGATTTGATCTCTTCAGTTAAACAAAACCTGGACTCTAGTAAGTAAACTGAAAAATAAAATTATTTTTGATTGTAAATGGGTGTTTGTGCTTAAAAATGATGAATTCGGTAACCAATTGAAATATAAAGCTCGACTGGTGGCTAGAGGTTTCAGTCAGGAGTACCTGATAGATTATACTGAAACATTTGCTCCAGTCGCGCAAATTCCAAGTTTTAGATTCATGGTCGCATTTGCAAATCAATTTAACTTGTTGATACATCTCATGGATGCAAAAACTGCCTTTTTAAATAGTGAATTAAAAGTAGAAATTTATATGCAAGTTCCTAAAGGAATAGCGAGTAAAAATAATGTAGTTTGTAGATTAAATAAAGCTCTGTACGGTTTGAAACAAGCAGCTCGATGCTGGTTTGAAGTATTTGACAAAAATTTAAAAGAAAAGGGATTTAAAAATTCCTCTGTTGATCCATGCATTTATATTATTGATAAAGGCAATATAATAAATAATGTTTATATCGTACATTATGTAGATGATTTGTTAATAATAACTGCCAATAGAGAAACCATGAATTCTCGATTCGAAATAGTTGACTTAAATGAAATTAAATTATTATTGGGAATTAAAATTACAAGAAGTAATAACAAAATTTGTTTAAATCAAAGTGCGTGTATAAATACAATTTTAGATACATTTAAAATGCAAGAATGTAATCCCGTACATACACCTCTAGAATGTAAAGTAAATTATAAAGCATTAAATGAAGACAATAATTATAATGCGCCTTGCCGAAATCTACTAGGTTGCCTTATGTATATGATGGTTTGTACTAGACCAGACATAAGTGTAGCCGGAAATATTTTGCGTAGATATACAAATAAAAATAATAAAGAACTATGGCAAAATTTAAAAAGGATCCTGAGATATTTGAAAAACTCAATAAATCTGAAATTAACCTATGTCAAAGTAAATTATAAACAACTATTTAATGGGTTTGTAGATTCAGATTAGGGAGGTGATGAAACAAGTAGAAAAAGTACGAAGGGATTTATTTTTAAATTATTTGATACAGGTACAATTTGCTGGGGAACAAAACGGCAATTAACAGTAGTAGCTTCGTCTACTGAGGCTGAATACATGGCTTTATTTGAGGCAGTGCGAGAAGCCCTCTGGTTAAAATCTTTAGCATGTAGTATAAATATAAAACTTGATGAGCCGATAATAATTTATAAGGATAACAATGGTTGTATTAGTATTGCAAATAATCCGACTCATCACAAGAAAACAAAGCATATAGATATAAAATATCACTTTTTACGGGAACAGATTGAGAAAAATGTAATAAAATTGCATTATGTTCCAACTGGTAAACAAATAGCCGATGCTTTGACAAAGCCGTTACAAGCAGTTAAGTTTATAGAATTTAGATTAGAAATGTCACTAAGTGTTTAGAATTAAGAGTACTTGTAAAATACCATATTTGTATTGCTCTTAAGAAGTGGTTTGACTAGGTTTTCTGGGTTTACTCGTTTCTATTTTATATAATGTATAATTAGTACTGTAAATACTTAAGCTTACGATGAATAAGTAATAAGTATGCAGGGTAACGTAAAATAATATAATAGATTTTAAGTTACATGTTTATAAAAATGGATTAATTTTTGAGGGGGCATGTTGCAAATGTAACCATAAGTTACAAAATTTAATCTGAATATTGACTCCTTAAGAATTAGTTCAGCTTGCGGGTTAAGTGTTATTGCCTATATAAGGGTGACAAAATGCATCGATGCATATCCCGCGTCACGTATTAAGAAATTAAGAATAAACATTATTTTATTGTGGTATTGATTAATTGTATTATTTAATCCTTGCCCATTTCAACAGAATAAATACAATAAAAAATTCTGAAGCTTTTTCTCAACAAAAAATTCACCTTTTGCCTTGGAAAATGCTTGAACTATTCTGGGAATGCTCTTCTCAAGGGATATGTGTCAAATTATTCCATTCTTGTTGCAAAATTTCTTAGAGGTGCTTTTGAGATGTTGGACAGGTTCGTCTCACTCTGCTATCCAATTGACTTCAAAAAAGTTCTGTCTGGTTGAGATCTGGCAACTAGCCGGATATTTCATTAATATCAAACTCCATTGAATTATTTAGATCCAAGATAATTGGTGCAAAGTTTCAATGTGTGTTTTGAATCATTATCATAGACAATTACAAAACTGTAGCACCTTTTGTTCCAGCAGGGTTTTAACTAGGAGCGGTACTGTCTCGGGCGCCAGATTTTATCAAGGAGTTTACTCTCCTACGGCCGGTTGCGATCGGGTACTTCTAGTAAAGAAAGTTTACATCCAAGGCATCACTTAACTGAAAAAGTGCTAGTACTACGGAAATAAAACTACCAAATTGAAACCAATCGGCGTTTTTATCCAAAATTCAGAGAACGGTGTTGCAGTTTAACGGTAATATTCAACAGCGGAATTAAACAAGCAAAGCATTTGTTACAGGAAATTAAAATTGATATAGGTTTAAACACTGTTTAATTGGGTTAAACATAAATAAATCAGAGACAGTAATCTTTACAAGATATCGTTTCCTCTCTTCATCATACACCGTTTTATCGGTGACACAAACATAAAATAAATAATTATACACTTAGCCAAATTGTTAACAACAAGCAAAATGAGTGCTGTTTCTCTTTTGTATGGTGGTTTTAACCAGACTAGCCCACAACATGGAGCGGATGAGTTCGTAAATAGACAGAATAAGAGATTTGTTTAAATAGCGCCACCCTAATCTATCACGGCATTCGTCAAAGTAAAGGTTACTTTGATAACAATACATACAAAAGTGAACAAGACACCGTCGATTTCTCCACCAATAAGTATACAATTACTTTATGGTAAACGAATTAAAAAAATTAACATACGTGCAACATACAGTGAGGCGTTCCTGCTGGATCGTTCGACCTCAATAGTTTGTCTTTAATGAAAGAAACTAGTACGCTACTTAAGTGATTCGGATACATAAGCTAAAATCAAAGTAGCTGTAAAACAAATGCACTGGCGGCGAGTTAGGTCTGCGACAAAATTTCGAATGAAAGTTTCTTCCACGAGACAACTAAATGTCGTTGTTCTTTGCTATCTTGAGAGACAGGACCTTAAGAACCTACTCCTAACAGCATCGGCTTTTCGGATACTAATCCTCGGGAACCGCAATTGTCGATGTAATAATATTAACATGATGTGGCAATAACGATTCCAGAGGACATCACACAAGTCATGGACGTAGCCAAAATCTAACATACACAAAGGAGAGTAAATCCCAGAAATACGACAGGACAAAGAAACTGTAATAATTAGAAAAACCCAAATGTAGCAAATAATCGGCACGCGGCGAAATATAGGTTAGTATGCTCACCTGCAAACGTTTATTCTAAACAACATCCAACTTCATTTATACTTACATTTATAATGTACTGTAAATTCCCAAAAAACGGAATTCAGATTAATCCATCTCATTGACTTAGGTTTAAAATTTCATTTCGCAGTTTCTCCTATAATCAACGAACTGCACTCGTAAATCACAAAGAGGAAGAAATCAACCGTTTGCAATTTGATTTAGCAGTTCACCTTGTCCTACTAAACTCGCGGCAAAAGTGGACAGAGCCGGCATCAAGATTACAACACGTATTCAGGGAAAATTTTACCATTAGGAAAGTAAATTCTAATAAATTCTACAGCAATTAGCAAAAGGCTAAACAAAGCTAAGCAAGACTTAGGCCCCAATAATTATGTCACCAGATAACAAATACAGTTCGGTCAGGCGGGGGTGCAGAACGGAGGTTCGTGCAATTTTGTTGAAACTGCAGCAGCAATTAAGGTCTAAACTAAATCCTCCGAAAAATTGTAATTTAAAAAAATTTTGTAAAAACGTCAAGTACGAAAATAATAGTGGATTTTTTTACCAGCCCACTATAAAATAGTTATTTATGTAACAAGGAATAAACCGCCATGATAATTCTGAGAATGTGAGAAATTTCCTAGGTGACCGTAGAGAGCCGAGCGCATTTTCATTTGAGGGGGTTAACGAGGCTTATTACAGAATGCATCCAATCGTCGTCGCGCCGTAGTTAATAATACATAGAGGAAAACATTTTTCAAACAATAATGGTCCGTGATACTCACGATACCTAAATCGAGTTGTGTATGTATGAAAAAAAATTCAATTCATACAGTTGAGTTTAAGAGCAAATATTAGTTAAAACGAGAACAATTTGGATATACATTTCACAATTACTGAAAGAGCAAAAAACGTTTTTGCCAATTTTCTTCTACTTAAAAAGACTTACCAACTACTTCGCAAATGGTGTGGTGCTTCTAAAGATGTCTTATTGTTCATTTTCCTGAAGTCTCTAAAACTTAGAAAGTCCCGTCGCTCTGGGTATACTATTCAAAACTTAATTCAAACGTACTTATTTATTACAATGTAAACATGAGCAAATTTTCGAAGTTAATAGCTTTTTTTAAATGAAATTCGGAAGGTTATAGAGCAAAAAATTGAAAAATTCTCAGATGAAGTGGGAATAATGATGGGCATTACACTTAAAGGAAAATTGTTCACTTTTTTTAGTTCTTCAATAAGATGACATGAGTTTTTGATTGAGTACTTAAAATTAAAGTTAAGGTTGTTTTTTAATGTAGAATTTAACGATTTATTAATGTTATAAGTGAGGCAATTCTTAAAGTTAACAATGGGCCTAACAGGTAAATTATTATTTGTAATTTTAAAGTTGTTGAAATTATTTATTTTGTGAATTTTAGGAAGCGTATATAATTTGGGGATCGTATACCCTGTTGGGATCAAAAATTTGAGTTTTTTAAATTTAGTAGGGATATTCTTAAACAGTAACCTAATTTCATTCTTGATACTGTTAGGTTTATCAATATTAATTTTATTATTTATCTGAATTATGAAAATGGTTTGAAATATTTATGTAATCAATTTTGTTCAAAACTACTAAACAGTTGCCTTTGTCTGCTTTTGTTATTGTTAAGTTATTCTCTAAACAAATTTTCTTAATTTTTTATTTTTTGAAAGTTGATTAAGGAAAATGGGATTATTTATTGAATAAAAAGATTTTTAAAGGATTATGGTGTACCAATTGATCACATTAATATCAACAATCCTTTAGCACCTTTGGAAAAACTGATTTTTACCAGATTATTAGTCAAAAATGAACTTTATTTCCGGTTGGGACAAAAATTTATTATGAGTTCATGACTCCGAAAGAAATGGAAACTAAAATATCATTTATTTTGGAACATTAGTTTTTTTTTAAAGAAGTTTTTAAAGAAAATTCTATATCAAAGTCGTAAAATTAACAAGATATTGAAGGCCAAATATTAAATATTTCTAGCAATTGTTGAACCCACGAACTGACTAAAATAAACAAACAAAAAATATTAGAAAGTGCCCGAAGTTCTCTGAGCGGGAGTGTACCTAACTGTATGAATAGAGTTCTTTTACCCGGTTTTTCCAGACTAAAGCGCGCGCTGAATTTGTCTAACACGTTTAAGACTAAAATTAAATCTTTTGCTCGAAATTGAAAAAAAAAATAAAATGCATTTTAGAAAAAATAGTTCAAAAGAAGACACAGATAAGAAGATATATTTTGCCGGCAGCCTCTACACATTTTTTTTGCTTCATTACAACTAACTCTAATTCGTAGGTATAAGTGAAAAAATCAGTGTTAAAATATATTTATTTATTAGATGTTAAAATTGGTAAAAAAACACTATATTAAAGTCAAATTAGGTATGTGTTTGGCCAAGAACATTTCAAATCTAACAAAATGACGTTTAAAAAATAAAATTAAACTAAATTATTTTTATATGATAAAATGTATTAAAACAATATATTTGTAAAGAATTAACATGAAACAAAGGCGGTGCCGCAAAAATAACGCGAAGAAAACATTTGCAATTACACTGAAAACCTTTGTTAATCAAAAGATGACTAAAATTTTATATTTTCTTTAAAATTACTTAGAATTGTTTAGTAATTTGGTGCCTGTCCACAAAAACTCAACCAAAAATTTAATTAAAACTAAAAGTTAAAATTAATTGTGTATTTTACGTTTAATTTAATTTTGCAAAAAACTATTTTTGAAAAACTGTAATAATAATTTGTTATAATACAATTTATTATTAAACTAAAAGAAATTTTTCGCATAATCATTTAACATCATTTTAATTGGGTAAACGTTAACCTTCAGTTTTAATTCAATAAGAAGGTTGCTGTATAATTTTAGCTTTTTGTACATAAAATAATTAATTTTATGTTTTTGCTTCTAAGAATTTAAGTAATCTAACGTATCTACAGTTTCTTTTGTAAGTTACTTTGTGAATATTTCGCATATTTTTTGTTGTTGTAAATTCATAATTAAACTGTTGAGATTATTTTCGACAAAAGTGCGTGCTTGTTATTTTAGGGGCATCTCATACCATTTGATATTGCCTTTAAAAAGTAGATTTATTCAAAATCAGTTTTGACTATCTTTTTTAGGTTCTACAGTGGCTACAATGTAAAAATATTTTCAATTATACAAGGTTGTTTCGTGTTATTGATTGATTGATAACGTCTTCTAGATCGGGTAGATTGGGTTTGAAAGTGGTTGAAATAAAATTGATGTTGATGATTAAATCATCTAATGCGGTTTCGATTATTCGAAGAACTAACTTAAATACTTTTGTTTAACTTTGGCCTGATTGGTTAACATCAATCAATTGTTAAAGTTTTGACCAATAAGTTAAAACACAGTTTGGTGAATAAACAATTCATAGAAAACTAAAGCCTAAAACTACTAAATGAATAATCCGTCTTAAATATAAATTCTAACGATTACACAACGGATGTGTCCCTCAACATTACCGAAAATAAGAAATTTTTAAGCCTAAATATATAAAACAAAGAAGATTATTTATTGCCGTCAATTAGCATTACTGAATCTATTGTACAAATAAATTTCAACTAAAAGTTAAGTAGGTATGCGTATTAAATCAACATCATGTACTTTGGCGTCAACAAAGGTGTCCCACTTTCATGGACCATCTATCAACATTGACATTTTAAATGGAAACGTATATTTTTTATTTTTATTCTGAATCTACTGAAAAACTATAAGAACGTCTTGTACAGTCGTATACCGCACTTCAGTATACGCCTCTGACCAGCTCACAATAAGAGCGAAATGCTGCATCAGGTGTTCTTTTGTTGCTGTGTACTTCTGTACAAGTTATCTTGGCTTTATCGGCAACGTGTGTTACAAGCATTAAAGCTATCGCTTAGATAGCGCTTTACACTAAACACACATGCCGTTACAGTTAACTGTTGGCATTTTTTCTTAGTTTATACTATTCATACGTGTCAATGTTTACACGAGATGTCGCAAGACACACATTTTACTTATAAGAACTTTATGTATACAAGTCTCCCTCAAAAAGTGATACTTTTTGAGATGTCGGTTTTTAAACATTTCCTTGGGTCAATATTGGCCTTCAGATATTTCAGGTGTTTTTCAGGTTATTATTTGAAACATGCACTCAAATCACACTTAGGGTGGTAATGACCTTAACAGTCCATGGTTTAAAAATTATGCAACGTCAAAGGTTATACAGGGTATGGGAAAAAAATCTCAAACTTTGTAATCGAAGATGATGAATAACTTGACAAAATCAAATGGAACAATCTGTATATTTTCCGCCAGATCGATGAAGAATTAAATTCTCTACAATTTTGCATTACATGTTTGTCTACCAAAACTCATTCGTTATCCGTGAAATTCTTTTTTTTAATCAAAAACACACATTCCATCAAAACATTTTCATTAACAACTTGAAATTATAAAATAGATCATCAATCGCTGGACGGATTTTTTTAAATGGCCGAATGAAATATCTGAATAAACTGGAAATGTTAAGTACAAGAAGAATTTGTAGTAAACATGTCAGCATTCGAAATCTGTGTTTGTGAGACATTGATGTAGTGTTGGGTGTGATGAGGATGGAATTTCTTTTTCATAACACTTTATTTACAGGGGTTTTCCAACAATATTTGCTATTTGTCGTACTCGAATGACAGGGTTTTAATCTGCTGATAACGATGTCAAGGTGAATATCCTCTCCAGTACAATCATGTTTCTTAGTATTGTTCTCGTAGTTAGTATTTGTAGTTCTCTTTAATCTCTACTTTAGCTATTTTAAAATAATCAGCTCGGAGATATCGTTGTAGTTCTTAACAAACAGAAAAACACCAAAAAACTGTACAGTTTTTGATGTAGTTCTTGATTATCTGGTTTATAATTATGAGCTGCCAATAAACTTCCTATGGAATAAACCATACTAACTACTTTTGCTGTCGAAAACTCACTCATTATTACTAACAATACAAATATACAATAAAATTGTAATAGATTGGACAATTACTAACACAACCCTGACAACCGTCAACTATGAATCTTTACCTTTCCTCGCCTACTTAATTGCAATGTTGGTTGATGTGTATTTTTGATAAAATTGAGTTTCACGGACAACAGTTAATTTTTAGTAGATACACGTGTACACCAAATTGTAGAGAATTTAATTCTACATCGATTTGGGAAAAAAATATAGAGTGCTCCTTTTGATTTTATTAAGTTATTCATCATTTTCGATTAAAACCCATATATCAAACCTTTAACGGCTATGACGAACGCCATTCTCCAATTGACGTATTGTCAATAGAGCGCCCCCAACCCTTCCTTCCTTTAAAGAACTCTGGAACAAATAAAGGTAGGTTGTCACGAAAACCCAATTATACAACGTATGTAAGATACCGTTCCTCTACGTCATGTCATAGACTGTCTCTATGTCAGAGAAAGCTCCAACAACGTGCATTCTAGCTAGGAAGGTGTCCTGTATAGTATTCTCCAGTATCACTAGATTGTCAACGGTTGACCGTCCGGAAAGCAGACCACGACTCTCCAACTTTCACATAAGCCTGCGGTTGACCATTTTTTCTAATACAGTTCATACAGCAGGTGAGACTGATGGGCCGGTACCTCGCCACGTATGGGTCCTTTCCCGGTTTAGGACTATCGTAGCCCCCCTCCAGAAATCGGGATATTGGCTCCTAATCCAAATTTCATTGAACACTTCCAGAAATTTGGTTTTAATGTCAGGAGTTGCGTTCTTTAGAAAATCATAAGGTACGTCGTCGGGACCAGGAGAAGACCTAACCTCCTCGAAAGTTCGATCCAGTTTGTCTACTGAGAACGGTAAGTTGTAACAAAGTTGTTGTAGCGTGTCAAAAAATAGTGTATTCTCTTTCTCTCTCTCTCTCTCTCTCGTGCTTATTTTGTAGAAAGACGTGGTCATAGTTCGAGAAGCTGCTGGTTGCTTCAGAACTATCAGCTAATACATTAACTATATCGGCCTGTTCGGAAGATTATTATTATTTTTATTCTTGTCATTATTTAATTAAATAATAATAATAATTGTCTTTATTTCCACATAAATAAAATATAGTAAAGACACAAGTAAACCTACTGTGATTCATTTATTTGCAGCCGGATAAATTTTTACGACTTCCATTATTAAAAATGAAACAGGAAATCGGCTCGAAATTGTTTAATTTCCTGTTTCCTTTACCAATAAAAGTCGTAATAAACCTACTGCTTATAAAACTAGTCAACAAAACAAGAAATCATTATACAGCAGTGGAAACCTCATGATGCAGTTCAAGCAGAGCTTGTTCTTCCGCTAAAACCATGAATATAAGAGTAAGACATATACATCGTGTCCCACGTAAGGCGGCCATTACAGACCTTGATGGAGATTAAATCAATTTGATTTTTGTAAGTTTGTAGATTTACATAAAAAAAACTATGTTCTTTCAAATAAAAATATAATGGTGATTGTTATACCGGGAAATGAACTAAACAACAACCTTTTAAAATAATAGAATTATTGTATTAAAGAAAACAAAGAAATATAATTTACATACCAACTAATGGATTTTACTTAAAACAAACTAAAATTATACAAAAAGTGCGAAACGCATTTAATAAACTAGATTATGAGATATACAATAGTCCCCTAAGTTGGAATCATATGAAAAACTTTTTTATTATTAATTTTAGGAAAAAAAGTTATTCTTCATAAAAAGTTCTGCATGTTCTAAAATCTAAAATACAGTCATCAAATATCAAATTTTTTCAGTCGTATACGAGGTTTGTCAAAAAATATGAATTTTACTCAAGAGTAAAGTACCTTTAAATTTAACAATATCAGAGAATGTTATAGAAAAAAGTTGAGCAGAATTAAAAACTACGTTCAAATATGCAATCACAACCATTTACATTGATGAAATTATTATATTTATTGAACATTTTTGAAAAATAAAGTTCAACACCCTGTAGAAATAAAATGACTCACAGCATCGTAAAAGTATATTATAATATTTTAGTCAAATTATCATAAATAATAATAAATAATCACAAGAGATAAATGTTCATTCAAAATAGAAATATTATTAAAAAATAAAATAACCTTAATTTTTAATGTAAATGGATGTAATTGCATATTTGAACGTAGTTTTTATTTCTGATCAACTTTTTTGATAACATTTTCCGATATTGTTAAATTTAAAGTAAAGGTAAAATTCATATTTTTTGACAAACTTCGTATACGACTGAAAAAATTGATATTTGATGACTGTATTTTAGATTTAAGAACATGCAGAACTTTTATAAAAAATAATTTTTTTCTAAAATTAACAATAAAAAGTTTTTCATATGTTTCCAACTTAGGGGACGTATTGTACGTCAAAAAACCACAACACATGTTCAAAGAGATTTAGTAATATAAAACAGTAAATAAGAATTATGTGAATCCAAAGTTTGATTAAATACAATATATAAAGGAAAGAAAAATATGTAGATTAATAAGTTACTCATTAAAATTATTCCAGCAATAGAATATTTTTTAACTCTTTTTTAAATTTAACTATAGATAAAGTTTCAATTTAAACGGTATAGAAGTGTACAGATTAAATATTTGATACGATAAGCTACGTTGAAATGAAGAAGTTCTATGTGCAGGTGGAGTAATTGAAAATTTGAATTTAATATTCAAAGTGTGACATCTTCACGAAAAGAAATTTTTTTGTACAAATATGTAGGCTGTTTGGACACAATATGAAAAAAATTGCAGAGTGAAGCTTTCTTCTGTTTCCCATTTTTATCCACTAAGATCGACGTTAAGATTGAGAGACATGATCGTATTTTCTATTACCCATAATCAATCAAATGCAATTGTTTTGTATTTGCTGCCTGGTTTTCTAGGTAATATATGAGTTATAATACGTATATTTGATTACAAAAATTAAATTGTGATAGTACTAATGTTTCACATAAAAGAGCCCTTATATTAATGCACACTTTTTTGTATTTACGGTATTTAGTATGCAAAAAAAACTACATTTCAAACAATAATGTCAAGTAATTTGAACAAAATTTATTCTGAATTTTCTGAACTGCATATAAGATTTGTGTATACGAGTACAAAGTAAGAAATATTTCGAATTTTAATGAATCGATTTTGTTAAATGTAAATCACAAGACCTTTTTTTTTAGTAATATCATTTACAACAACGACCTTCTTACATTGTAATACAAATTATCTTTTTGCATAACTGCTAGCGTCCCTTCCTTTGTAATTATGTTTCTCTAATGACATACAATCTTAGCAGAGCTTTACAGCACTGAAGAACTTGGAACTACCAATTTGCAAAACGCTTATACACGCTGTAGTGATTCGAAAGTTATCTCTACATAGTATTACTACGTCAAAGACGCTTTGGTATAATGCAGTTGTGCATATAGTTTTAAGATGCATCGTTTTATGAAGATTAGCGGATTCCGTTAAAACTTTAGTAGGTAGTTAGAAATTTCAAAGTATAAGTTTAGTTTCTATAGGTATATATTCTACACATTACCGGAATGTTTCTTTTTTATATTAAATTATTAATTAATTTTATCAAACGGATTTAAAGAAATAATTTATGCTTATGAAGATAATAACTATAAGAAGATTTTCACTAATTTTCAACGTTCATTTTGTATGGCG
This sequence comes from Abscondita cerata, assembly GCA_030710515.1. Taxonomy (NCBI): domain Eukaryota; kingdom Metazoa; phylum Arthropoda; class Insecta; order Coleoptera; family Lampyridae; genus Abscondita; species Abscondita cerata. The sequence goes on from JALBCR010003197.1 coordinate 469,648, forward strand.
CGTGCACTAATTTAAGAAATAAGCTTCAACATGCCTAAATAAATAATTCAGAGACTAATTTAATTATAAAAATAATTATTCTCTGATAGGCTTTAAGGTATATGTTTAATTACAAGTTTTAATATAAAATTAATTTAAAGTTGTTTGCAACAATGTCGGATAACTTTGTTTTAAAATTACATTGTTACAAGTTCATAATACTTGGGAATTTAATGCGTATGTATAAAACGTATATAAAAAAATTGTCTAAATGGACAATACATACACATATGTAAGTTTTATAACATGTCTAATCTAGCATTATTTTCTTTCGCTATAAAGTAAGTAAATAAATGATGATAGAAAATTAAAAAATTTTTGAACTAGCCGATACACATCGACAATTTCCAAAAAAGTACGACCGCGTCTAACGTTAAAATATTTGTATCATATTTAATAACAGCAAATTACTCTGTTGTGAATTTGATTACAAGTCATTGATCAATTTTGAAAAGTTCACGTCAAACAATGGCAAAATGGTTACACATGTATTTCCTATGTTTAATTGTAAGAAAATTTTACTGCATAATATTTGAATAGTTCTCCGTACATACGATAATTACTCTCTAGATTTTTCTGATATTAGTTATGTCATGTAGTTCCATACAAAATTGATTAAAAAAAATCAGAAATCGCCAACATTAATTTTATTGAATTAAGAAGTAGTGATGGTTGTAACTTGCGATCATATTTGAGAACACCATGTACCATTGAGAAAATAAAAAATGAGACACCTTGGTTCTACAAGTTAAATAAACATAATGTTAACATGATTTTAAAAGTTTTCCTTCACTTATTATGCAAAATGACAATCTAGAGTGGAATGTTGAAGCTTTCACATATGGAGCGAAACGTAGCCTTGGACAGAAACTGAGAGTTTCATTGTGAGACCTACCTTCAACTAAAAAGGGCCCAGAGGTGCCATCACCATCAAGATTGTTTAAGTAATACTTGACCTTTGTACATTATTAAGAATTAAACAAAGAATAGTGGTAAAGAATCACAATTCGGCTAAACATTTATACAACGCATCGAAATAATTGTTTTCTTGTATTCAATCCTGCCCGAGGTTACTACTTTACTTCTCATTTTATGTCGTTTTTATAAGTCGCTTGTAGTTAATATATATAGTGATTAAATTTGTCATTGTTCACAGTTATTTATAGTAATATCTAGTTAAAATGGCAAATGCGGACACCAAAAAATGTGCTGGCCTTTGTGGAGGTCTAGTTGCGAAAAAAACAATATGTGAATTGTGCAAACAACCCCGTCACCTAAACATGAAGTGCAAAAAACGTCATGCAAGTGTTTGTAGTAAAATAGGAGAAAATGTGCGAATCATGTATAATTGAGACTAAATATGATAAAACTGTGCTTGCACATAAAAATTATACAGTGACCGGCAAAGATTTTGCAACAAATGGGAAACATTTTTCAAATTTAAATATCCGAAAATTTCTTTTAGCAAATAAATTCAGCATATCGAATGACAAAAAAAAAGCACTTTGACAAATGTCATGTTACCACTGTCATGGCGGCAAATTTAAAAAATATTCCTTACATATGTAAAAAATGAGGTTAGATGACAAGATATTGAAAAATGCCTAAGAGCAAAGTTGTTCAAAATTAGATTATACGTCTATGTGCAAACTTTAAAAAAAAAATAACAACTTTTCAAAAATTTCAATTTTCCGGAATTTTTTCCGGAAATATTGAGAAAATAAAATTTTTTGCGTTTGATTTGCATAAAACACAATAAAACCAACAAATAAACTTTACAATCCAGTAATTTTTATTTATTAGTCTAGCAATGGACGGTAAAGAACAAAAAACCTTGTCTTTTAAGACGGACTTTGTTGCAAAGGCCTACAGAAAACAAAAGGTTGAAATTACAAATTTAGAATTATTTTAAACTATTCCTAAAATTATCAATTCTTCTATTCTAAACCCAATTTAATCAATTTTTTACAATATTGCCTGGATAATAAGCTCATACAAAAACATATAAAAAAATTCCAAAAAATGCCGGAAAATTAATACTTTTGAAAAATCGTTATTTTCTTTTGAAAATTTGTACATAAACGTATAATCTAATTCTGAACAACTTTTTTTTTAGGCATTTTTCAATATCTTGTCATCTAACCTCACGTTTTACATATTTAAGGGATATTTTTTAAATTTGCCGCCATGACAGTGGTCACATGACATTTGTCAAAGTGTTTTTTGTCATTCAATACGCTGAATTTATTTGCCAAAAGAAATTTTGATATCTCAATTACAAAAATGTTTCCCATTTGTTGCAAACTCTTCGCCGGTCACTGTATAATTAAATTTCTGGAGGAACAGATTTGTTTACTTAAAAATAATCTTAAATTGAACAACAAATGTGATACTATTACAAACAACAATACTGGAATACAAACACCTGGATCATATGCATCGGTTGTTACAAACGTAATTTAGTAATAATTTAGTAATAATAGTAATTAAATCAAACAGAATCCAATGACTCAAGTCTATTATTACAAAAATTAGAAAATACATAATACACATAAATGAAGACATATCAAACCTATCAAGTACTAATCGTAAATTACCAAACAAACAACAAAAACCTATTAATAATGAGCCCTTTCTTCTAAGTGACTCAAAAACCATGCACTCTAGAAACATATCTAGGCCGGATACTCAAATACGTGGAAATGCGGATTCTACTGTGATAGCTATGAAACCACAATGTGATGAATATTATGTGACTGGCGTGTGTCCAACTACTACAGCTGAAGTCCTACAGAATTATATAACATCTGTTAATGTTGACTATGTGAAAATAGAAAAGGGATTTTCTAAAAGACCCGATCGCTATTTATCTTTTATAACTTCATGCTACCCCAATGATTCAGCGAAGCTTACTGATCTATCTAAATGGCCGAATAGCCATTAATAAATTTTTTCATTTTCTGTCAAAGAAAAACCACGAGATAAGCAACAATGTTTAAAAAGATTTTCAAACTTTTCCACTTTATTTCAGAATATTTGATCGTTAAGAAACAAAAGCTAAGAATTTAAAAATTATCTTATTTCTAGTGATTTACTTTATAATTTGCTGTGTATTACTGAACATTGGTTCACCAAAGATAAAACAAATAATTTAAAATTTTGATTTTTCAAGTATCCTCTGCTTTGTGTAGAAGCAAAAGGCATGGTGGATCAATCATAATGTCTACATCTGATGAATGTACGAAGGATATAGTTCTAAACTAGGTAAAAGGCAGCTGAAGAAAAAGTTTGTGAACTGTCATGTGCTATGTTTCCCAACAAAGTTCTTGTCCAAAAAAGTTTAGTAAATTTTTGGATGCTATCAATAAAATTATAAGTAAATCTAACTATCTCAATAATCGGATTATAATAGGAAGAGATTTTAATGTTTTATTTAATACATCTGATCAGAGAGCTCATGAATTATGTGGACTTGTGGCTAGTTACGGTCTTAGAGGAGCTATAAATTTTAATACACGTTTTTCTAATTGTATAGATAATATTTTTACCAATATTTATCATTACAACTGTTATCCAATAGAAACAGGTCTCTCTGATCATAAAGGAATACATCTTAAATTTAAATCATTTATATTCCAACCTTCTACATTGAAAACATCTGAAATCAGACTATTACTCAGTTTGACAAATACAATTTTTTTAGGATGATTAGTGAAATCGACTGGAACTTTGTATACAAAACTGATATGGATGCTAATATAAATTGTAGTCATTTTTAGGATATATTGTGTAGATGTTTTGAAATCTGTTTCCCAGTCAAAAAATAAGATCTTCATCAAAAGGCACTAGTATCATTTGGTTCAATCGTAAATTAAAAAGAATGAGAATAACAACTGCTTCATATCTTAAGAAAAAGATTTAAGAAGAAATATCGACAGAAAATTAATGATGCAAAAATCAGAGCAAACGACAACTTTATAGAATCATCTACCAATCAGATGAAAGCAATTTGGAAAGTCGTTAATCATAATAAATTAGACAAACGTCAAACAAGTGCTAATGGAGTAAACATTACTGAGGATTTTAATAGGTCTGTGAAGTTGGCACCTCCACATGTGAATTTTTTGGAAAAAATACGGCATTTGTTTGCCCATCGTAGGCTAATGTTTGCCCATGGAAAACTTTTGTTTGCCCACCTTCCACAAATTTTTTATTCAAAAAAAAAACATTTTTGTTGAAAAACCAAAAATAAAAAATTAATTTTTTCATGCTATATCGTTTGCCCATCGATTGCCCATGATTGCCCAGGAAAAATTTTCGTTTGCCCACCCTCCAAAAATTTTCTATGTGAAAAAAACATTTTTTGGTGAAAATGGCAAAATTCAAAAAATTAATTTCACACTATCGTTTGCCCTACGATTGCCCATGCTGGATCAGGAAAAATTTTTGCTTGCCCACCTTCCAAAAATGTTTTATGTGAAAAACATTTTTTGATGTAAGCCAAAATCAAACAATAAACTGTTTTCACACTATATCGTTTGCCCATCGATTGCCCATGATTGCCCAGGAAAAATTTTCGTTTGTCCACCCTCCAAAAAATTTTCTATGCAAAAAAAAGCAGTTATTTACAAAATATTAAACAGTATTTAAACTATTTATAAAAATAAAGAAAATAAATATTTTCAAAAAAAATTGTTCCTTTACAAACACTAAGAGCCACTACTCCTTATATTTACTTTGAATTTTTGAAATCTTGAAATTTTCAAACTTAATTGGCTCAAAAAATGAATTCATTGCAGACATTCTGATATCTGATTTTTAGATTAATTTAATAAATTTTTCCTTTTTATGTGTTTTTCAAGAAATTTTATTTAAATTTTTTTTTCTCTCTTAAAATGTATCCGATAAACCAATCGTCTTCATATACAGCATGGTATTGATTAAATTTAATCTGCATTTGTTCCCGGAGTGGAGGGCGAGGTGGAGTTGACTTTTCGAAAATCCTTCATTGTCATCAACTATCATCATGATCGATCACATTGTCCTCTCAGAACTCCCCTCAGATTATTTTTCTTTTAATGTTTTTGATTCTTGAAGTTTAACAAGAATAAGAAAAAACTTGCAAATGTAACCAAAAGAACAGCCTACCTATGCGCAGTAAATTTATAACCCCCACTAGACTGATAATGTTACCTTAGCATTTCATTGAGTGAATTTCATATTTATTGCGAAGGTCGCGCTCGTTCACTAACTATCTTTCTTACTCCGAATGCGGTGTTGCTCTAGAGTTATGCGCAGCCAATGATATCCCGAAGTCTTTTCCTGTGATTGTTAAGAAATAATTAGAATAACTTCCATTTATCAAATCGAGCATTGAGTAAACTTTCAGTTGCACAGATTTCATCACAAGAAAATATTGCATCGTGATCTTAGTTAATAAGGTAATCGGTAATGTATTTGTATTTGAGAAACGTTGAATGAATGGTTGATATATCAAAATTGGGGTTGATTTGGTATTTGAGTGTTCTTTTATTCTTTCAGCAGGTTTTATTTCGTTTGAAATTTTTATTCTTAGAGTCACCAAACCTTACTTAACGTCATGGCCACTGGTATCAATCAAAATGAATCAAATAATTTGATCTGAGTTTACAACAGGTGTTTACCAAAGGACAAAAATTCAGCAGACTGCGCAAGAAATGTTACAAAGAAAATCACTGGACACGCGACTTCGACTTTGAGCAACATCACAAGTATTTCGAGGTACCTACTTCAAATTATCTTCAAGTGTCAGTAATTCCTTTAATTTTGTTTTAAATTTGAGGTTACAGTACTCTTTAGGTGGTTTAACTATTTTGTATTTCTACATTTTTCTGGATGAATAAAAAATTTAGAACGTATATCTATAGTAAGAAACACTTTTAATGTAAGCTCTATTGCAAGACTTTACATTTCATTCTGAATGAAACTTGAAATTTATCGTAATGAATTTAGTTTTAAGGATGTATGCGTATTTGTATTAAGGTAATATGTAATTGAATTTCCCATTTAACCGGGAGGGTTTTGATTTGATTTGGCTAGCAAATTCAGTTATAAAAAATTAAAAATTTTCGTTTTATGTTAGCAAATTCATTTACGAGTTTTAACATGCCTCGAGCAGCTTTAATCGACCCTAAGTTAATACTTGATGCATTAAAATTGCATGAAATTTTCGATGAAAATAATTGCTTGAAACCGCGTTCGGACATTGTATGGGAAAATGTCTGTTCTTGTTTTGAAAAAGCTATATCAACCGGAACTCTTAATGCGTATGTGAGACGCAATCGTTGGAATTTGCTGATAGATCTTAACAAATTTTTCAATATTCCAATAGTCGAAGTTTTAGAGGATAGTACTATCAATTCAACTAACGATTCCGAGTATCATCCAGGCGATGTTCCAAAAAGTGAAAATATCAAATGCCATTCCCTATTCAACAATCTAGTCCTCTCAGAAGACGATTGGGAAAAGATTTCTCGAGTTCCTAGGGTATATAGTCAAACGAATAAGAGTGGGAAAAATTATCGAGTTCTAAAAAGCGGATGGACAGATTTGGTGGCAAAGGAATTTTTTCTCAAAACAAAAATTCCTTGCGCCTATATTTTCCAATACGGAAAAGTTTTTGACTCGCCAGAAGCTGAAGTTTTTTTGAAGATACATGGGAATTGCAAAGAATGCGCAGCGACTTTCGACGCTCATTGTATCAAAAAACCAGCTCCTGGCGATGGAATCACTTTTTCAATCCGAACATTTGATACCAGGGAAGTCCCACATAGTGCAAAGCGCCCTGTTTGAGGTGTCCCACGCCAAATTATAGGCCATGAGTTAGTATTTAAGAAACCTAGATTGTGGCGTAACCAAGAGACAAAGAACATTTCATTTGGTGATCCCGAACCACCATATTTGCCAAACAGCGCCGCTAATCGAAAAATTAAAGAAGAAGCTATCAATCTTGAATTAGGCATTGACCCTAATCTTGATGCGATAACTTCTTTATGCAAGATGAAGACTGAAGGAAAGTATTCGGGATACATTAGGGAAATTGGTGCGGATAAAACGTATTGCATGTATTGGTCAAAAATGCAAATTCATTTATATAAAGAATTGATCAAAAAATTCGGTAAAATAGAAATAGATGCAACTGGCAGTCTTGTCAAATCTTTCAAGTAAAGGTTCCCCAAGATGCACTTTTCTCTATCAGATCGTTATTCCAACAGAAAATGGTGTTCAACCACTATTCTCGATGGTTTCGCAGAAGCACCATGCAAATTTCATATGTTACTGGCTTCGAGAAATTATGAGAGATGGTGCTTCTTGTCCTCCAAAAGTTGTATGCGATTACTTTATGGCACTTTTAAACGCAACCTGCTTAGCTTTCAATGAAAGAGGACTACAAACATACATTCTTGATTGCTACCGTTCGTTGATCAACGGTAAGTCACAGGGTTTGATGTGTTTCATTAGAATTGATATCGCTCATTTAATTAAAACTCTGTGTCGGAAAAAAGTGTTTGAAGGCAGGCACTTTAAGGTCAAGGGCTTCTACGTCCGATGTCTGGGAATCATGACAATATGTGACAATATCGAAATATTTGAGATGCTTCTTCTATCTTTACTTATCGTGGCTGGAAGTGAGTACGAAGGGCAAAGTAGCATAGGGGAAAATTCCACGTGTTTTGAAAATAGAAATTTTTTGTTTGAAGGAATCAAACCTTCATTTATACTAAAGATGGAGATAATAATGAAGATGAACGAGAGCATCAACATTTAGCTATTGAAAATGATGAGGTCACTCGCTTCATCGGAAAAATCCAGGACAGGGCACAAAAATCTATTGATAACGCAGAGGAAACATATGCTCTAAATGCTTTTTACTGTCCTGGAGTAGTTAACGATTTTATTAAATTCGGGAAACATTTTCCCTTGTGGACTAATGTTATGCAGCAATATTTTCTTCGTTCATCAAACGCAGCAACATCACCCCACTGCAAAGCACACTTTAAAACACTCAAAAATAATGATTTGGGTACGGGCTATCAACCTTTACGCTCAGATAAATTCATTGCGAAATACATCAATTCCATTGAAAGCGCTTCAAAATGAGATCGTGCGCGGCGACTACAGTCGACACGTTTGGTTCGTGAAGATATTTCAACAAAATTGAGTTCTCAAACACAGAAAGCGTGTGTCAATCTTAAAAATTCTCACCACCAAAAAATAAACGCCAGTATACCCATTTACGAACTCAAGAAAATTACTTTGGGTTAAATAATGAAGTTGTTGAAGAAGCATTAGATTTCAATGAGAGTAAAGAAGAGAAAATGAAAAATCTTCAACGAAACTTTTTTAGACGAGACATCACTTTCTCTTGACAACGATATACAACAAATATCTTGTATGATTTCTCCAATTCCGAATTTTACAGATACTAAAAAAGTTGGCTTTACAATTGATTCTAGCGCTTTCGAAAAAAATTATAGAGATACAATTGCTTCGTCTACTCTTGAAAATGAAAACAACGAAAAAAACGTTAAGATTTATAATCAAATCACAAATCGCAGAACACCTTTGCTTGAACACGAAAACAATCGCAAGAGAGGTAAATATTTGAGACCATTTCTAGAAATAAATCTATATTATGAAAAACCTTTAAGAAAGCGCAAATGTGAGGTTCTACAAAATGGAAATAAGTGCAATCCTGCACTGATAGGTGCAAACAAAGTTTACGTTCAAAATACGTGCGCTTTTGACTCGATGATGGAAATAGTAGCCCATTCCTATTGCAATTATGAAAGTTTGAAAAAATTTATTGACTCAAATTCGGAGATGCTCATTCTGTCATTCGTCATTAAATATGCCAATGAAGGGATCAGCTCTTCATTATATAATTTCAGGGGTGAACTTCTATCAATGATATTCAAAATTGATAACGGTTTCCTTGATTGTTACGGAAGCGTCTATACTATAATAGCTGAATCATTTGCCAACATCCAAAGTTTTGAAAAATCCATAAAATGCGAAAAATGTAAAGAAAAAGTTTTAAAAATATTTGTTTTAGATTTGGACGGGTTAGACAGAGGATTAAATTTTGGGACCTATTTAAACATATTTCTTCGCCAGAACCTCCAGGATGGGGAAGGGAAATGTAGAAAATGCTCACCTTAATCAAAAGTTACAATAAAGGAGGGTTCATATCTTTTTATTGATATACAACTTTTTTAACAATTAATAAATATAACAACACTGAAATTCCATTGTCACATATCCCTGAAAAATTACAGTGGAAAATGTGGAATACGTTGTACGAGATATCGTTTGCCACAAGCCAGCACATTACACTGCATATTGCAGGAGCGTAACAGGGACGTGGTTCGAGAAAGACGATTTCAATAGGAAACCTAAACCTATCCGAAAAACGGATAAAACAGCAGTCAACGCCGAAAAATTATTTTACGTAAGAATTTGATTTTAAAATAAAATGCGTAAAGAACCATAACCATAAAATTTTGTTTTAATTAATAATATTTGTTACAGTATATAACGGTATTAGGCCAATATTAAGACTTTAATAGTCAATAATTTTGATAGCCGAGGCGTTAAAAAATTATCCGAGACTGTTGCATACTTTATCGGCCGTATATTGTTCAATATTTTTCGCGATACCCTCAAATTCAATTTAAAAAAATTCAAGTTCAAATTCATTCAAGTAGTAGTAACGGTTTACAAACAAAAAATAAAATTATTACAATGACAGTATCTTATATCGTCGATCTAAAATATTGTAGCAATGACAAAAGTGTGATTTACATGTATGTAATTAGTTTAATATGTAGATTGTAGAGATTATACACTTTATAAAAACTGATATTCATTATAAGTTCTCTAACATTTTACATGCTTCATTTGTTTCCCTACCGATCCTCCTCCGTGTACAGCATTGAGGAACATGCTATTATACACTGAATGAAGTCTGTTCAATTCGTTTGTCTATGCTTTATTTGTACTAAGCAATTGTACATTAGCTATTTATTATTTTTCCTAATTTTGAAAAAATAAAGTCTAAAAAAGGAACTGTACTCCTTTCGAATTCAAACTCTAATCTAGTGTAACCGAGTTACCTTGGCTACCGTTTCGAGAACAAATGTCAAAGCACTCTAATAAGTGGTAAAAATTTTACTTTTCGCAATTAGTTACAAAAGTAGACCTTTGATTATGAAAAATGTCACAATTAGAAAAATCTATTTTCCATTTTAACCTTGTGTAAATAATTTGGAAATATAAATAAAGTATGGGCAAATAAATATGAGAGATAGACAGAAACAAGCGTTTACCGCAGAACTCCACATCGCCTCCTTTAGCTAAAATAAAATTGTGTTTTACAAAAAAATTGTTTAAACAAAAACTATAGACATTAGAATTGTCAAGAACTTTTCTACCTCAACTTTTTTCGAAAAATTCATATTGGTGGAGATATTGTTACAACAATTATTATCACGTGATTGTTATATCTATTTCAGTAATTATTTATTGGATCAAAAAAAGTTTAAAAAAGTTATGTGAAACAAAATTGTGTAAAATGAGTATATATCTAAATATTTAAAAATTTTAAAATCTGTGTAGGATGACGGCCCTTTTGGCTACATAGAATATACCCAAAATCTAATCAGATCTGCGGAATTATAAATAAGGGCCATGTGCAAAGTACCCTAAAATTCGGCCGGTGGTTTTCTTGATATCTTGTTTACATACGGACGGAAGGCCGGCCGACCTCCGGACATAAAATGTGTTTGCTTTATTATAACGTACTAACTCTAATTCGTCGGAAAAAGTAAAAAAAGGGGTATTCAAATTTTCACATAAAACATTTTTGCAGGGTGGGCAAACGTAAATTTTTCTTTGCCAAATATGAGCAATCGATGGGTAAACAATATAGTGTGAAAAAGGTTAATTTTTTGTATTTTGCTTTTACAAAAAATATGTTTTTCACATAAAACATTTTTGGAGCGCGGGCAAATGAAAAATTTTCTGGACAAACATGGCCAATCGATGGGCAAACGATATAGTGTGAACAAAAATAATTTTTTGATTATTGGCTTCTACACCAAAAAATGTTTTTCACATAAAACATTTTTGGGGAGCGGGCAAACGAAAATTTTCTGGACAAACATGGGCAATCGATGGGCAAAGGATATAGTGAAAAAAAAGTTAATTTTTTGTTTTTTGACCTTTCCACCAAAAAATGTTTTTCACATAAAACATTTTTGGAAGGTGGGCAAGCGAAAATTTTTTCTGGATCAGCATGGCTAATCAATGAGCCAACGATATAGTGTAAAATAAATATTTTTAATTTTGCCATTTTCACTAAAAACTGTTTTTTCGCATAGAAAATTTTTGGAGGGTGGGAAACTAAAATTTTTCATGGGCAATCATGGGCAATCGATGGGCAAACGATATAACATGAAAAAAGTTGATTTTTTGATTTTTTGTTTTTTCAACAAAAAATGTTTTATTTGCATAAAACATTTTCGGAGGGTGGGCAAACAAAAGTTTTCCCTGGGCAAACATGGGCCTACGATGGGCAAACGAATGCCGTATTTTTTTCCAGAAAATTCACATGTGGAGGTGCCAACTTCACAGACCTGATTTTAATGACCATTTTCTAAGTGTCTCTAAAATAACGACTAAAAATTGTGGATCCTCTTTTAGTGTGGCATCTTGCATAGTAACTGGGATTAAAATAAACTCTTGTTCAAGCTTTGATATTCAAGCAATCTCTCCAGATGTAATTAATAATTTAAAAAATTCAAGTTCTAAGGATGTGTACGGTTTAACTTTAAATCTTATTAAAACTATATTGGATGTTATCGTTATAGCTCTCACCAGAATCATAAACGATTGCATTTTGGAAGGGATATTGTCTAAAATTGGCCAAAGTTGTTACTGTTTTTAAAAAAGGAGATACGAATAATATAAACAAATAATTGTTACCGATACTGTCTAAAATTTTGAGAAAGTATTATTTATGGAATTGTCAGCATACTTTGAAATTAATAATATATTTTACCAACACCAATATGCTTACAAAACAAAAAAAGTCAACTACAGGTGCACGGTTATGTCTTCTTAATCAATGTTTGAATGCTCTAACCTTAGATTTAAGTAAAGCGATTGACTGTATCTGCCTAATATTACTGTTACGTAAATTATATACTTACAATGTTAAACCAATAGGCTGTAGATTGTTAACATCCTACCTGACAAACAGACAACAATGTGTTCAAATAGGTGCTGAACAATCTAGTTTTTAGTATAATAATGTTGGAGTTCCACAAGGATCTATATTGGGACCTTTATTATTTATCATTTTTGGTATTGATTTTCCTCAAATTGCCAGTAACATTATCACGATACTATAATCAGATGACACAACAATTTTGCTAAGTATTTCTACAACAGATGATGCAATTGTAAGGTCTAAAGAATTATTGTATTTGGGGGATAACTGGATATGTAAACACAAATTACTGCTAAACAAGAACAAAACTGTAAAAACTTTATTTAGTCTAAAGAATGTTAATGTATCAACTGAGTTTTCTAGTGAATTAAGATTTTGGGGTTTTGTATTGGCTCTAAGCTCTTATGCCGACCACGGTAATATTCTCTCAAAAAAGGTAAATAAATCTATTTACTTAGTAAGAGTGGACGAGTTTCTCAATTTATCTGGTTAAGGCTTATTATGCACATTTTCATTGTCACTTACAATATGGTATACTGGGTTGGGGTCATTCTGTCATTAGGCATAAAATATTTGCGCTTCAACTTTTAAAAATTAAAAATTTTGCTTGTCCATCATTGTACCGGGTGACCCACTAAGAAGGCCAGAATATCTAAAAAACTAGAAGTCGTAAGAACCTGGGGTAAAAAAATTTATTACTACAGTGGCCAAGGAAAAACATTGAAAATTATTAGTTTCTACGGTGCCCCCCAGAGGGCGCATTTTACCTTTTAAATACAAGAATCAAAGTTTGTACGGATTTTGAACAGTAAACATAACTTAGAGTGTTATGTGTTTTAAAGCTGGTGTAAGATTGATACTTTTTGTTTTATGACTTTTTACCATATCTCTTAAAATAAAATAGTGGGGGGGGACGATCATCGATGTCTTCTAATATATATAAATAACTTTAAAACGACTAAACGGATTTCAACAAACTTAGTGTCCTTGAAAAGAGTATTTCAGATGGTCTTAGACGTGATATTAATGTAACAGTTTTTGTTTTGTCTGCCGCCGCTGGATGGCGTTTTTTGACATAACAGCAAATATAACGCATTTTCTCAAAAATTATATTTATTTTTTTGTAAAAATAATAACAAAACACATTTGTAAGAATCTAGTATCTCAATATCTTTTTCCTAAGCTAAATTATTGCACAATGACTGTAACAAAGCAATTTATAAAAAAAACAAAAGACTCTGTATGAGTAAATATAATATGAATACAAGAAAACAATTGAAGACATTTTTTCAAAAAACGACACATGTCTAATATCAGTATTTGTCAGAAGTTTTTATAACGTCAGAGAAGTTCTGATATGTTATCAAGTGAAACCATTTACTGTAAGTTATTTTGACATTGAAATTTCACTCAGGATCTTTGCACTGTTACTTGAAAAATTGTTTTTTAATGACATAGTAACAAAAATAAGTGTTGTGCTGTTTTTATGCAATTTTTTTCTGCAACGAAATGATTTCTTTCTGTGAATAAGTAAACGATATAGAAAGAAAAACTTTATTCTCTCAACAGAAATGTGTGAAAAAAACATTTTTTGAATTATACGTCTTCACATCCGCTGCTATTGCCATCCTTGTCGATTTCATTGACATTACTATATCCCCCCTTCGGTATCCTCATTTTTCTCGAAAAGCTGCGCATAAAAGACTTTCTTTTCTGGATTCTCAAGATATTGCAGCAACGTTTTATGATTGTTTATTTTCAGAGGAGAAATTGTCACTAATTTCGAATAGACGCACTTAAGTGTCATGGCTTCAGGCAAGAAGCTACTGTAGCTGTCACGGTACTTACTGTAGTTTCGTTTTTCTTGATTATCATTTGTCGCACCTTTTTTTATCTGTACAGGGCGCTTTGGGGGCTTTGCTGCTTTATAAAGTATTTTTCTGTAGCAGACTTAATGTCAAAAAAATGTTACTGGTTCATCCTTACAAGGTCAAAAAGAGATGGCTTTCGTCTGGCGGTTTGGATTACGCTATCCCAATCATTAGGTGCTTCCACTCTTTCTATGTGACGTTTTTTCTTCTCTATTAATGCGAAGTCCTGGTCGTTGGGTAGATATAAACGGCCTCTGGTTGGAAATTGATAAAACACTTCGTCGAAAACTTTGAGTACGTGTACTAAAAAGTATAAAAAGTTAAGCATGACATAGTTTTTATTCTGCTCCGGGCAGCCGTCACTTATGAGAACTAGGTCGGTGATTTGAACTCATGGTGGTTTATATAATAAAGCATCATTGATGTTACATCATTGCAGCCTTTTTTTTGTCCTACCTTTATGGTAGGTACATATAGCGGCTTCATTGGTTCCAACATTTTGGATGCCAAATATGTAATACCATAACTGACGAGCATAGAACACTGGATTAGTTGGAATATGCAGCAGTGGCCAGTTTTGCATAAAATAAAACATCAAACACTCCACTTCTCCTGCATGTGCCTTGGCTTTGAATTTTCTCCTGAAAGAGAAAAAGGTTTCTTAGGTGCAGTTCTCTTTGCGTTATTATATTTTGCAGCACTTCTCCTGTCACTGCTTTGTCATTAAGTTTTTGACTGTAAATATAGCACTCAGCACATGTGTCTGAACGAGGGAAGCCAAAATTATGTTGAAGCAGTTTTTACAGGTATGTCAGTAAATTTTGTATGGTATTTTTATTTTGTACTGTGAAATAAACATAGAATGCATTTCTTAATGGTTAAATTTTCTGAAAGGTAATATTGATTCGGATTTTTACGTCTAGAGTAGTGCGACTGTTTTGGTTGGAATGTCATGTTGTGCGTCTTTACAAGACTAACCAAATTATCTGGGAACTTCTTTGGCCTGTTGATATGCAATCCTCTGCCGTCTCTTTGTGATTTACTTATGGTTACCAAAGAATTCTGGATTCTTCTAACACGTGCTGGTGTTATACGGTGTATCTTCAAAAAAGGATCATGACACAAATTTGTTTGTTTTGCGTCTGACCTAATTTTGTAACAAAAAGATGAACGAACATCTTTTTTTTATTTTGTCTTCAAGTGTCTCTCTCGGACGTCGTCTCTTAATGAAGCTAATTTGAATAGGATCAGTTAAATGAGCACCCTGTTCATTTTTATCGGTCAAGGAGTAAAACTGCTTAAAAACATTTTCTCTCGTAGTGACGGAAAGTTTCTCCAGGCACTTGTTCTTATATCTAAAACAAGGAGGTTTGCGTTAATCTGTCTTCTGAAATCAACCAATCTGTTTTGTACTTACCGGCATGTCGTGCCGGTCACCGTTCCTCTATTTTGCCTTTATGGCTGACATGCTCTTCACCTTTCACCTTAGCAAGCCAAAATGTATTCTCTTTCTTTCCATTTTTTTTTTCTAGGCCACTCAACAGTATTTTTAGTCTCACGTATTTCATTTTGATTATTTTCCATTGTTTTTCACTTCTATAACAGTAAATAGAACCAACTGCTTATTGTAGGTTAAGAGTATAACTGAAGAGCATCTCAAGGTTCACCATCAACTAGCTAAAGATTTTAATACGGACAAAAACGACACATGTCCAAGACATGTGACGTTTTATACAGAAACAGAGTGGACTTGTGCTGTTTCTGTAGAAACACGTAATATTCAACAGCAAATATGACTGGCATATATGTCAGTTTTATAAGAAACGAAGTGTTCGATACATAGATACCGCTATTCTCTACTAGATGGCACGTCTAACTCGATTTGAGCATTTTCTGACATGTGCGGTTTTTGGAAAAAAGTCTTTAATTATATCGATATATTAAAATTTACTAAACTGTCCACCCTATTCTTTGTTAAATTGTAAATAATGTAGGAAATAACTTGTAAAACCAAGGTGTTCATTTTTTGTTTTCTCAGCTCTACATGTTTTACACAATACATTACAAATAAGTTGTTTTGGTGTTAGTGCACAGCACAATATGAATTCGTTCCGATGAGAGAATAGTTATTTGTCCAACAAGTAAGGAAAGCGATTCTTGCACCCACTCAAGCTCGAGTCATTAGAGTGAGAGTGGAAAAAGGCGTTCCTCATGTGTTAGACATAACATTTCTTCCACGACATTCCCCAAAAAAACAACCTAATAATAGAAGTAATATTTAATAGGTGGGTCCCAATAGTCTCGCTACTGTAGTATCAGTGTGGTCTCAATCTGTCATAGCGCAGCCGCGTAATTCTAACCAATAAATGTAAGGTAGTAATTTTTAAGAGTCGAAATATAAGATATTAAATTAAACAAACGTGATTGAATACTAAATTAACTTGTTTAACTGAGTACTAGGCGCATATAGTTCTAATGACATTTTTACATTTTTTAAAGAGGCGTTTTTCTAACACGACATTATTTTCCTCGCTTGTAGAGAAAAAACGTCCGTTTTCTAAGTATGTCGTCGAAAAATGTATTTTATTACAGCATGCTGTTTTTATTGTTTTTTTTTCAAATTAACTTGCAATATATGGCAGTGCCCTCCCACAGGTCAAATAATATTCGGGACACACGATTACAAATTATGGGTTTAAGTATAATTAAAGAATTAAATAATTGGAAACAGTTCTTGCTGCTGAAAGTAGAAGATTGAACCAGCATCACCAAAGTACCTTTCAAGTTTTTATGAAGACAACGACAAATACTTTTAAGAATACCAAGAAAGTTTTGTTCATAGAACACTAAATGGGTTTTGATCAACAACATTACTTACAAGTAATTGATATAATTTTTTAATTGTTAAAAGATCTTGTGATATTACCGTTATAAAAGGTTTAAGTTTTAATAACTTTAATAAAAACGAAACTAAAGCTTGTTACGTATATTAAAACGAATTAAATTTATAAAGCAAATTATCTCTTAAGAAGCTTTCTGCTATATTAATAATTAACATTAAAATTTAATTTGATACTTACATGTAGCGTTTCCTAATAGTTTGCCTGCCTTTGTAACGTAAACTTAACACCTGCTACACAAATAATTATTTATAATTTTAATTTTCACTTACACAAGGTAATGTTTAAGTTTCTTGTAGTTGAACACATACCCGACGTATATAATAACTGACTAATAATTACCATTAAACCACAACAACTTGTCACTTTGCAAGTAACACGAAACGCTGACAAACCTAACTGAACAAGAAGCAAACAAGCAAGTTCATCTCAACAAAATTTATGCATGTAGTTGCTAAATTAAGATACACCTCGTTCTAGGTAATTTAGTGAATAATTTTAAAGTTCTGACGTTTTCAATATACTTTCAGGAATAAATATTTATCTATTATTTACGACTCTCAGGAGCTTATTTAATACAGTAAGTAACAAACGCTTGTCTTATTCATTTGGTACGTCATTTAAAGTATAATAATTGTTCCATAAGCGTCTTTAAAATAATTATCGGGGAATGAATAAACAAATACCTAAAGTCAAGTATTTATATTGCGAAATGGGTTGTGTTTAATTTCACTTCAGATTACAGCAAAGCCGCTTTTACAGTATTTAACAAAGACGTTTGAATAAATTAGCTATTTTGGTATGAACTTCTTGTGTAATATATTAGAATTTATGAGCAAATTAGGCACCCAATCCTAATTAGGTTTAAATTGCGACAAGCTCTAAGAAAATGCGATTTAACTTCAACGTAACTAAATGAAATTTAGAAATTACGTTAGAAAAATCTATTTCTATTTGTTGATTTGCATGGTATGGTCAATTTTGGGAATGTTTAATCACAATATGGTGACATAGAGGAAAATTTTCGTTTATTAGGCATAAGTTCCAAAGCGTGGCTAATATTGAATGACAAAATCTACTAATTGCTAACTGACATTTACAACTTAGTATGGATTTCATAGTAAAGCAGCGTTTGTAATTTATGTCTTGCCTGAGAACATATTTTGAGTTAAAAATAACTAATAGCAATTTATAGCTGTCATAAATACAACATTAAATTTCAAATTGGATCGCTATCAATTTTGTAATTTTAAAAACGCTAAATTATTAGTAGATTGTTTGCTTGAGATTTATAAATTTCAATCGCTAAGAATAGAATACTAAAACTTTGTGTAAATACATGGTAAATTTAAAATGTCTTTCTAGGTCAGAGCAACAAGTGGAGGGTGGTCAATATGCATAATTTGAGCGTTTGGTTTCTTTAGATAAATTATCCCTCACATAAATTTCTCATAAATAACTAATATTAAAAATTGTATAAATTAGTTATTACCATAACTTAACAAAATATTAAATCGCGAACGTTTCTTATGTATTTATAATATTTTTTCCATTTAAATTAAAGCAGTTTATTACGATATTAAATTCTATTTAAAAAAAATAATAAATTCAAATGTTTCCACTTCTTATTTATAACCGTTCTGTAAGTTTTAACAACTAATCAGTTTTATGCATCTAAAACTTTCCAAAAATATATAGGTGCGTCTGATTATTCCAAACATTAGAAGTTAGCATGTTGACTGTTTAAGATGTTGGGGGGTGTCAAATTTCAGACTTCGATCGATTATTCACATTTGTAAATATTTTTGATAATGAATACGTTTTTTAAACTAAATAATTTTGAATGTAACTGTACGTTTACAATGGAGTTTAGATTTTTTTCCCTTTCAAGCAGGGTAAGGGATAGCAATCATGATCAGAAGTTAGTAGTCAAGTTACTTTTTAATTTATTATTAATTAGTTAGTTTTATATCTATTGGCAAACTTCAATAATAATACGTGCAATTAAAGTGGACCATGTCATTAATTTATTTAGAAGCCAAGAAGAACAATTTACATTGTTACTGTTTATTCCGTAACTAAAGAAATTTTGATCTAAAAAATTTGTACATCGTCTTCGATATATTAGCAATCAAGCTACAATTGTTTTTTTACAAAAAAATAACAACAACAGCTCTTGGCGGGTAGCGCAACGTGATTCGGAGCACAGCTCTCAAGCGCGTCATCGCACAGTTGGCGAGGCTAATTAAAATATCGTTTCTAAAAATTTGTTCTTGATCTACAAACAGTGTACACTCATGAAATTTAAAACTTGGACACCACAATTTCTGTAAACAAAAGTTTGCACATTGTGAAGCGGGCTTAAGGGTATCATTTACAATTCTAACAGCAGGTAGTCTCAGCAGGGGTTATCTTATACAAGGACTGTAGAATGAATCATTACACTAAGCACGTTTTAGAAAATAGGTAATTTACGTTGCTTACTTAATTTTTTCTTTAAAGAATATATTTGAAGGTATCGCTAATTAAACACCATAGCTCGATTAATTATCGAATCAAAATTTTGTTTAGGAAATGTTTACAAAATAAAATTAGAAATAATTTTGATTTAAAAACGTCTACAAGCAATAACTTTTAAATTAAATCAAAAACTAAACATGGTTATTTGGGTTGACTGATTATTACTTATTTTTAAATAAATCTAACCTACTAATTATTGTAAGTTATTAAAAAAAATCATTAAACTCTCTATTCATAATATTTAGTCCTTACAAAATGTATATTTTATGACGTTTCATTTTTTCTGTAGTTAATATAAAAGTGAAAATAAAAACTAAGGCAATTCTTATTGTCAACGTATATATTTAGTTTTTTGACAAGAATTTATTACATAATTATAATTAAGATACCAAGTTATAGTTTAAAATTAAATGAAAACTTTTTTTTAAATAAAGGTATTACTATATAAATAAATATAAGAAATCAATAATGGGTGTGACCTCCATTATTATTGATACATTCTTGGAGGCGTCTGCTCATTGACGCTATCAAGGTATCAATATAATTAATATTAATCGTTTCCCATGCGGTATCAATGGCTGCAATTAGTGCATTACGGTTTACTGGTATAAAATTTGGCCCTTGTTGTCTTCGGATAACAGCAAGTATTCGAGCCCAAACATTTTCGATAATGTTAAAATCTGGGCTTTTGCTGGCCAGGGTAACAGCTCCAAGTTATTTTCTCGTATCCAATTGCGCACAACCCGCGAAGTATGAATAGGGGGTTGTCCTTTAACAACAAAAATACATTATGAAAATGTTAATTCAACAGATCCCGAACTATTTTCTGGAGAAAGTATAGTGAAATAAGAATACTTACTTGTTGGAAAATATAATCTTCGTCTGGATAAAACACTTCGACTGAAGGTTTCATAATAGTTTCAAAATATCTAAATACGCAGCAGAATCAAGACGTCCATCGATAGCCCAACAAACTCCTGGACCCCGCGCGCTAACCCAACCCCACACATTCACAGAAAAATAACCACTTCGTTTTTAGGACATATGTGATTATTTTCGTAACGAGTTCCTTCCATTCTAAAAACTTTTAGTGGTCCATCGTTGCGGCTATTGAACGTTTTTCGTCGCTAAAAATCACTCGATTCCAAAATTCCAAAGGTTCGTTCACATATCGCCTTACAAATTCCAGACGACGTCTCATATTTTCGTCACTGAGAACTTCTTTCGCAGCAGCATTATACTTCTTTATTCCCATCTCCTTTAATCTTTTTGTGCAGTTATACGGCATCCGGGAAAATGTGTATCTGCTATAGCCCTGGAGTATGTAGCAAATGGTTGTTCTGTTACGTAATGAAACAACTCGAGATCTTGAGCACGTGTAGATACTTTAGGTCTACCACTTCCGATGGCTCTTTCCAAAGTGTGTTCAAGATTCCATTTTACTCGGTAATGCCCTACGGTGCTTTTGGTATATCTAACATACGTGAAATTTCACGCACGCTACGGTCCGCCGCTAATTCCGAAACAATCCGCGCTTTCAAATCAGCACCGAGATGAGGTGGCATTTTCACAAACTTGAAATTTTAAACTAAAATGGAATTTACATTTCTTACTTTATTTATTGGTTCACACTACCCCTTCTCAAACAGTAGGTAATTGTTTATTTATTACATACTTCTAATGACCAATGTAACAACCCTTAGAGCAATATGACTCAAAGGAAGTAAATTAAACAAGCATTGTTATTGAAACTTATTCATAAAGTAAAAGCCATTTCCTTATAATGCTAATGGACAGAATTTTCTTTTAAGTATTAAGATTACAATAGAGGACTTATAAACTTTCGAAAATATCTAATTATAAATATTTACACTGCGATTGCGTTTTTTCCTTAATAATTTCTTAGCAATAACATACACGTTGTTGGTTTTTAAGTTGTCATAAATTTGATATGATATAAATTTGTGTTTCTAATATTACATCACAAACAAACAAACATAACAACGAACCGAAAGTCAAACAGAACGACAAACGATCTTTTATGATTTCCACAATCCGAACAACAAACGGAACGTTTCTGCTGTTCCCATAATTATTTTCAGTACTTTTCAGTTCATATATAGTTAAATAAACGTTTATTTATTTAATTACTTTTTTATTTAATTTAATCGGACATAGTTACGAGTTACTTTGACTTCACATTATAACTGAATAATATTTGATTTCTTATTCTATTTATACTAACTAAAACGGAACTTCTTAATGTAGTTTAAATTTGTTATTTTACAAACAAGGTTAAAATAACAAATTATCGAAAAACTAATTAGACTGGAAGCGATAGACATAATTCCTCTTTCCTTAAGATGGTTGACTGTCCTCAGTCAAAGATGGGTAGAGTCTTGAGACTTCCAGGAACTCGTTCTTTGATAGTCGAACTACTGGTCTTGGCTTGAATAATTTTTCTTGGATAATTTTCCTATATTTTACTATAATTCCAAAACATATTATTAATATTATTACAATTATTATAGTAGTTGTATAATGAACGGAATTAACCAAAGGGTAAATTATTGATGGTTTTTCTTCAATTTCTTTGGCATCTAACTTCAGTTGGTTAATATTCAGTAGGTGATCGTTGTTGAAATTTACGGAATGTGTCTCTTCAACATCTTGTGATTCCCAGTCTGGTTCAATAGTGAAGTTTAAAAATTTTTTACTTATTAGTTGTCCTTTTAATAAAAGATCACAATTTGATTTTATTAAATTTGGACCTATTACTTTTTCTTGCGTTATTTTGTGGTTACATTTTTCTATGACGTCTTCGGGTTGTGAAAAACTAGTTATCACCCCTTGATGTGTAATTGTAAATACTTGATGATTTTCTTGAATTCTTGCTATAGGGCAAGTTGTTACATTCTTCAGAGTGCATTTAGTTAGGATTTCTTCGTAACAAACGATGTGGTGAACATTTTTGGTACATGTTTTCATCCATTTATTTGTATTTCCTCGTAAATACCATGAAGCAGGTAAAATGATTATTCGTGAATTATGGTTTGGAAGAGGATAAACTTGATAGGTTGTATAATGTTCAGGATGTAAGATTGGGATTTTCAAGATCAATGCCATTATATTATTGGTTGTAATAAGTAAAGTTATTTTCGAAAAGTCTAAAATTTCGAAAATGTGTCTTTTATCTAAATTTATAAGATTATCAATGTTATATAATTTTGATAAATGATTATAGATTTCTTTTAATTCCGTTAAATTTATTATTTCTAAATTAGGAATGTCTAATCTTGCTAAATTGATAGTTCTTTCTATTATTTTTATTTGAGACAGAATATTAAGGGAGTTTTGTCTTTCTAAGTTTATGATTTGATTAATATGAATTTGTTCGGCTAAGTTATTGATTGAATTAATAGTAGAATTTTGCCATTTGCTGAGAGTTATTAATTCTTTATTAAAATTTTCTGTTAAGTGGGTTGCAAAAGTAGTAAATGAAGATAGTTTGTTATTTACTTGCTTTTGGTTGTCTAATACAATTTGTAAATTAGTGTTCATATTTTGGAGATCATCGTCGTCTAAGTTTCCAGTTATGAACTTAATGGCTTTTCCTAAAAAATTAAACAAGGCTCGTTTTTGGCGATTATTGGTGATTTTATTAAATTCTTGTTCTATTCTTATATTAATTTGGTTTAATTTTTCTAAATTTTTGGATTCTAATTCGTTACTTATTTTACTTTGAAGAAGAGTTGTGGTTAAAGCTAACTTGTTTAATATTGTTTGTAATTTAGTGAGGTTGTAATAGAAATAAAATTTATGATGGTGACTAAAAATTCTGGAATCTCCTAATTCTTCTAAGAAATAACCATTGTTACGTATCGATTGGATTTGAAGAGGAAGGATTGGAGGTATCCTGTAAGAAAGAAATATTTCTAATTCTTTTGATCTTCGAAGGTTGCAATCGGTAATTTTGTTTGTTTTAGTTAACCCTATTACTTTATCAGGTGTAGTATCAATTATTTGAATTTTTTGATAGATGGGGTCGGTTTTGCCAGGTTTTGGGCGTCTAATATAAATTTTGTCTGAGTTTAAATTGGGAATTTCATCTTTGGTGTCATTAATTTTATCTAGTATCTGTTTTTCGCGAGTTAAATTTTTTTTATATATTTGGTCTAAAAACGGGATTACTTCGTTTTTTCTTTTGCTATTGTAATCTTCGTAAATTGTCATATCTAAATCTATTTCTATTTCGTTTTCGTAAGGACCATACAGAATTGAAAATGGTGAAAAACCGGTTGAGGAATGTATACATTGGTTGTAAATTAGGATGGCTGAAATTATTTGATTGACAGGGGTTTCTTTAGGTTCTTTTAACTTTAGGATTCTAAGTTTTTCTACTAAAGTAGAGTGGAATCTTTCGATTGGTGAATTTGAATTCGGATTATTGGTTGTTATAAAATGTAGTTCAATTTTATGTAAATCACAATATTCTGTGAATAATTTATTATTGAATTCGATCCCCTTATCGCATACAATTTTTCTGGGATAGTTGTGATGTGAAAAGTAATGTCGTAATTTATTTAAAACGTTAATACTATTTATCTGAGTGATGTTATAAGCTTGAGCGTATCTAGAAAATGAATCAATTATGGTTAAGAATTTATTTTTATCATATGAAAATGTATCAATAAAAAGGGTATCAAATGGTTTGTGGGCTAAAAGAGGTCCTTGGAATTTTATATTGTAGGGTTTTCTTTCGTATTTTGATTGAAGACAAAGTTCACATTGGTTGATGTAATTAGTTATCATTGACTTTAAGTGCGGCCAAAAGTATTTTAATTTTAATTGATTGTATGTTTCATTTATTCCTGTATGAGTATCATTATGATAATTTTGTATTATGTCTAATTGTTCTTCTTTATCGTCAATGTCTACTTTTAGTTGATTTGAGAAGATTAAGTTAAGGGAATTATTAAATTGATGTTGAGTGATTTGACTTAACAAAGTTTTGGTAGACTCTTCTTTACAATAAATACAGTATGTTAAATTTGGGTTTACTATTTCTTTTAGCATAGATAAAAGGTCGTGTTCAATTTCTGTTTCTCTTATAATTACTAGATTTTGTTGTTTTTCGAAAAGTTTCTTACGGATTACGTGATATTTGTTTCCTAATTTTATAATTATTTGATTTTTAAAATAATTAACAGGTAGTTCAGAAATGGGGATGACTTTGCCGTCATCATTATTATAGACTGAGTGTGCTGTTCCTTCTATGTTTTCATTGTCGATGTTTTCTAAATTTTCTTTTAGATCACTGATTTTTCCTAAGTCGTTTATTAATGGTACAGTAGAGAAATTATCATCTTCATTATTGTTTAGCTCGATTCTTGACAGAGCGTCAGCAACTACATTTTCTTTCCCTTTTTTGTAAATTATTTTGAAATCAAATTCTTCTAATTTTAGTTTCCATCGTACTAATCGTGAATTTGGTTCTTTTATTTTATAGAGCCATACTAAAGGATTGTGATCCGTTTCTATAATGAATGGGTTTCCGTAAAGATAAGGTCTAAAATGTTTGGTGCAGTCTAATATTGCTAGTAGTTCCTTTTCAATTGTAGAATAGTTCTTTTCTGCTGAATTGATCGTGCGGGAATAGTATCCGATTGGTTGGTTGTTTTGACTTAGTACACCTCCTATTGCTACGTTAGAGGCATCTGTAGTTAGTCTAAATGGTTTATCAAATTCGGGATATTTTAATATGGGAGAATTGGTTAAAAGTTGTTTACAATTATTAAAGCATTCAATGTATTCTTCGTCGTCTATATTTATTTTTGTATCCTTTTTTAAACATTTTGTCATTGGGTATACTAATGATGCAAAATTATTAATAAATTTTCTATAGTATCCTATTAAGCCTAAAAATGATTTTATTTCTTTAACTGTTTTGGGCATTGGGAAATTTGTTATAGCATTTATTTTGTTTGGATTAGGTTTTATCCCTTCGGGTGTTATAATATGACCTAGAAATGACACTTCTTTTCGTAAGAATTCAGATTTATCTAATTGAACTTTTAAGTTTGATTCTCTTAATTTTGAAAAAATTTGTTTAATGTGAATAAGGTGGTCTTGAAGTGATTTTGAAAATATAACTACGTCATCCATGTATACAAAACAGGATTTGTATAAGTATTCTTTCAAAACTTCGTCCATCATCCTCTGAAAGGTAGAAGGAGCATTTCTTAGTCCAAATGGCATCCTTAAATATTCGTAATGTCCATTATTGACAGAGAAGGCTGTTTTCTCTATGGATTGTGGGTCCATTTCAATTTGATGAAACCCTTGTGCGAGATCTAAGGTTGTAAAATAGGTACACCGTCCAAGGTTATCTAATATTTCGTCGATTCTTGGTAATGGATATTTGTCTTGTATCGTTTTTTCGTTTAGTTTACGATAGTCTATAACCATGCGGTATTTCTTTTGTCCTGTTGCGTCCATTTTTTTTGGTACGATCCATACTGGAGAAGAATACGGTGAAATCGATGGTCTTATTATTTCATTATCCAAAAGTTTTCGTATTTGATTTTGTATTTCTTCTTGTATAATTTTTGGATGTCTGTATGATTTGACATAAGTGGGTTCTTCATCGGACGTTCTTATTTTATGCTTTACTACATTTGAAAATGATAAATTTGAATTTTCGTTATAGAAAATGTCGTTAAATTTACAACAAAGGTTTTCTATCATACGTTTCTCTTCATTATTTAAATGTTCTTTTCTAATTAATTCCTTTATTTTAAAGTTTAATTTAGTAGGTTCATATTTTTCTAAATTGAAACAATATAATGGAATTACGTTTATCCGTTCCGAAAATTGAATTGTTTCGTTATTACAATACGGATTTGGAATTTTACAAACACCATCGTTAACGGTAGTTATACATTCTGGTAATATCAAGTTGTCATTAATTTGTAGTGAAGGTAAATACACATCACCTTGATCTAATGATGTTGGAATTGTTAATATTTCTTGATTGTTTACGTGACTGTTTGTTCTATAATCATTAAATTCTAAAAGAAAGGGATTTCTATATTATCTAATGTTAATATTCTATTTTTGTAATCAAGTTTAGCACTAAGTTTCATAAAATCTTTTGTTCCTAATAAGGCGTCGAAACGTTTATGCCAATCAATTATTCTAAATTTTATATTTTGTTTAATTCCTAATTCTTTTAATATAGGTATTATTAAATTTTGGTCTGACTTAACAATTTTGTTTAAACTACGAATAGAAAATGGTTCTTGATAAAAATATTTTTGAAATCTATTAGCTACTTTTGGATTCATTATCGAATCAGTGGCACCAGAGTCTATAAGAATTTTTAAATTTACTTGGGAAGATATAAAAATGGCAATTTTGTTTCGTTGCATAAATTATTCAAATTGACTAATTGTCTTTTTCCGAGGCTACATTGTGAAAATTTTCTACATTATGTTGTTCGGGAGATTCTATTACAGTCGAATTAGTTTCTGCATTGTGTAATTCTTCTGCTAAAAAATTTTTATTTGGGGTATTAAAATTTTGAGCAAATCTGTTTTTTGAAAACGTACTTGACTGTATTGACATGGGAGTAGGTTTAAAGTTTTTTATCATGGAACTACCTGGTTTCGTACCGAAAACATGTCTATTATTGAAAACACGAGTTTGTGGTAACGGTTTGTTAATATCGTTAGAAAAAGGTTTCGGGTTTGATGATTGGAATTGATAATTTGGTACGAAGTTGTCAGGATTTGAAGATTTAGGGTAAAAAGTATTTTGATTGTAGGATGAGTTCTGGTAATTACTTCGTGGTTGGGTTATCGGTTTGAAGTTTGAATGTTTAGATTCTTGTGAACGTCTAATGAAATTAACATAGTTTTTCTCTAATAATTTGTTGTCGAAAGTACGACATTTATTTAACGCTTCTTCTAAACTTTTGATTTCAAAATTCATTAAATAACTGTTGTGGGGTTCATTAAGACCTGTTAAAAATGTTTGTAAGGTTTGTTCAATATAAAACGATTTTTTTAATGTTTGCATATTTGCATCAACCTCATGTAATTGAATGTATTGTAATAAATCATTTTGAGCAATTAAAATCCTATCATAAAAATCATTATAAGATTCATTACGTTTCTGAATTGTGGATTTTAACTCGGTTATTAATAATTTCTCATTTCTTTGATCACCGTATTTTCTTAGCAAAGCTTGTTTAATTCCGGTCCATTCTGTTTCATTTTGGAAATTTAGGTAATCTCTAGCTTCTGCCTTTATTTTTGAAAGTATTGAAACGTTAAATACGTAAATTTGTGTGGCAGTTAATTTATCGCGTACAAATCGTATAAGATTGTCAACAGCAGTAATAAACGTAGATAAATTACTATTTGGGAGGAATTCTGGTAAAGTATTGGTTAGAGCTGTGATTTCATTAAGAGTTAACATTGTAGGTGGGTTAATTTGATTTGTTTGATTGTTCATTGTGGGTTTAATATTAACAGGATTATAAGGTAGAAATCTATGATTTTTATAAGTTTTTGTATCAATTTCTAGTTCTACTTCTGAATCTGACATTAAAAATGGCAATGATTTTGAAATAGAAAAATAGGACTTACGTTAATAGGATTAATGTAGTAATGAGCATTTTCTTTCTCGGTTTCTTGGTTTTTCTTAAGGTGTTGAAACACTCCGGCAGATGACTGTTCACTTTTCTTAGGTGATGAGTTGTACTGCCGTAGAAATATCCTGTTCGCAGCGCCAGTTAAATAAACGTTTATTTATTTAATTACTTTTTTATTTAATTTAATCCTCTTCCAATCCAAGTTCTGGGCAACGCATCATTTAAGAGGCCTTTTACCAGATTAGCACTATAAGCTGGACACCCATCGTGCTGATACCAAACAACAATATCCTCTTCAGCAACTTCGTGCAATGCTGGTAGCACATGCTCAATTAATAGCTCACGGTACTTAACATCAGTAAGTGTACCCTCAATAAAACCTATTACGGTATTGGAAAATATCTCAACCTAAACATTTACTGATTGGGAATATTAGGTGTGAGCTGGTATAAACAGATGAGGGTTTTCTGTGCTCCAAAAAAGGTAATTTTGAATGTTTGGTGTTCCATTTAATGTAAAGGTCATTAATCAGTAAAACACAGATTTTTAATAAAGTTATCGTCATTATTAGATTTTACCATTAAAATTTCACAAAGTTCTTGCTTTTTTCAGCATCCGTTCTGAAAAGCTCCTTGATGTTGAGAATAATGGTAGGACTTATACTTGGGTTTTTTTAGTGTTCTATGTACACGACTTTTACTTAGACCGCAGTCAACACTTAGTTGTCGAACACTTATGATCGGATTATGCTGAACTGCTGCTAGTACATCAATCTCGTCGTTGTTGTTGTTGTTAGGCTTGTCAAACTGCACCAACTTTGGTCGCTTGTGAACACTGCCAGTATTTTCAAAGGTTTGAAATACTCGCATGACTGTACTAGCACTTGGAATCGGTCGATCTTGAAAAAGTGCAGCAAATAATGCTGAACAGTTTCTATAGCTTTCACCACTGCATACCCATTTAACCATTTGAACTTTTTCAGCAATTGTATACACACTCATTATTGCAGAAAGTTATACAAGTAGCGCTAATAATTCAAATTTAAGTTGGTTGCTGCAACTTCAGAGCAATCAAAATGACACATACCGACGTCGCATTTGTTGAAAATTTCAAAGCACTAGTAGATCCATTCTATATTTTGCCTTAATAAAAGTCCTATGTTGCGTTCTCCGTGGGACACACGGTATATACCCCAATTGACTGAATGTAGTTGCAAAAGCCGATTGATCGCTCGTTTTGATTTGAAACTGACATTTACTTATCTAACCTGAAAATCTGTCAAAACGACGTCTACACTTCAAATAAAAAAGTAAACTTGAAAATTATTGTTCATTATTGAGAATAAAAAAATGTTTGGTAGTCATGAAAACAACTATATTTTTTTTTATTGCCAAACTGACAGTTAAATATTAAATTAAATTTTGATAAAACTCATAGATACTACATACTGGTCGTGGAAAAAGTATAGTGTATTACTTGAGGATAAAATCATGTTTCATTGCTCGTGATTATCAGCGCTCGGGCTACCACCCTCGCGCAGCTATCACACTCGCATGAAAACTGTGATTTTCTCCTTGTGTCATACAATATACTATTTTATCGCGTAAAGCGTCTAAATGATCGTCTATTAATGGCGTAGGGTAATTATCGCGTACCGTAATTTTGTTGATCTCGCGGTAGTCAACACACAGTCTGATCTCAATATTTTTCTTCCGGACTAAAACTATTGGGCTGCAATATTCAGAATTACTTTGTCTAATTATCTTTTCCTCTAATTTATTTATTTTTTTAATGACACCCGTCTAGCTCTAAATGAAATTGGTCGATTATGTTTAAGTGCAACAGTCATTCTGAAATATGATTTTGGTTTGTCGTTAAACTTATTAAAGTATACATCATTCATAAGATCATGTGATTTAGTACGAGATTAATAATCTAATTCAGAACTGACGTCTAAAACAAACTGGCAACTTTTAGATTCGTAGTCAATGAGGTAAAGTTTGTTTAAACGATTATTGTAATCAGGATCTTCATGTGCTGTAACATTTCCCGTATCTAGTAACTCCTTAAGTTTATACTCACACAGCATCTTAATCGTTATTCACTTTATAATTGAATTGATGGAAATACGGCTCAATTGCTCCTCCATTTTCAATTAAATGTGTTGTGCTCTCTGGAACTGTCGCATTGCCTTCAGATCTTGAGTTTTCAGAAAAAGTAACTTGACGTCGAGGACATTCCCTCACTAGATGACCAAATTGTCCACAGGAGTAACAACGTCATCACGTCCGCTTCGGCCTGGGATAAGCAGGCGTTGTCTGCCCTAATTGATTGCAATTGAACCAAAGATGTTGAACAACTTGCTGTAGATTTGGCCCTCCTTGTCTCATAGTCTGTGACGGTGGATGGGTCACTTGATGTGGCCTCCTAAAACTGTAACTTAAGATACGATCACCATTTGTTACGTTATAAATAATTCGTAATAAGTCTTGAATACCTTGAATATCAGTCATTCTTGCTTGAGTTTATAACATTGGGTTATCAAATCTATCGATGACGTATTCAATTAAATCTGTTTCTGTTAAACCAGCACGATTATCTAAGGCGACTTTTTCATTAAAATACTCTGCGAAACGTTCAGATCTCTTCCAACGACGGCCCTCAAATATCTTCATTGGTTTAACTTTACTACGCCTTAGCAAGAAAAATCGTTCCATTTTCAATTGAAGTTGCGGTCATGACAAAGCAACGTATTCAGGTTTTGAATGATAGCTAGCAACATAATGATTCAATCACTCACTTAGGGCCAGTTACACCAAACTCAGTTAAATCGTTACTATGTTTAATCCTTGAATACTATTGTTTTTAACCTACGGTATCAACCGGCTAGGTCACTAAAGTGCGGGAGGCGTGTGTTCAAGATAATAGTAAAGATACTGAAAGAACCGTCTTAAATATTTGTTGTCAAAGCCCGGCGCCACTATCTTTTCATAAAGAGATACTTACATTTCCGCGAGATAGAACGGTTAATGTACTTAGGGCTACAATAAAATACTCGCACTGAAAACAAGTCACAAATTAAGTTTATTTTACAACATAACAGTAACACAATTTGCACAAATACAGAAAAAAACGCGAATCGTAGCGGGCTGACGTCGCAGTACCCGTTTTTCTTTGGGCGCACTAAATTTACGACGCAGTCAGCGATAGGCTGATCTTTGTTTATATTAGGCGGCGAGGTCAAAGTCGATTATTAACTGGTTTTACGTCACGCAAAATAACAAACAGTCACAATACCTTGTGCAAATCTGGTAGGTAGCTACGAAGGCAGATACGAAGCGGGCGTGGTTGACGAGAAGGCTCGCACGGTTTCTAGGATTAGGTGCCGTCTTCCAACACTCACAACTTGCATAACGGAAGCAAGGTAGCTATTTTACCAAAACAAAGAATTTCGTGGTAGTAATTTATTTTGTAGTAGTAATGTGGTTGTAGTAATTTTGTGGTAGAAATGTCGTCGTAGTACTTTCGTCTCCGTACTTTCGTCTCAGTACTTTAGTCTCCGTACTTTCGTCTCCGTATTTTCGTCTAAAAGAGAAACAAAGAAGATGTCATCCACAACCGCCTAAACGCACACGCCAAACTACTTACGGTGTTCGAATGCGGAAAACGCATAAAATATGCAAAAATATTCGAGAGAAACACTGGGCGTTGTTGTTATAAATAGTTATACCCTAAAATAAAATATCGATTACTACTGATGTCATCGAAAACAGTTGATTTAATTTACCTAAGCGTCATTAGAGACAAAGCGCATGCGAACACCACGACGTTTAAAGTAACATTAAGCGAAACAGGAGGGAATTGACCAACAGACACCGTGAAAACGAACCAAAACCGCCCTCTATCGGCGCCCCGAATAACGCCACCAAGAATCACACCAAATTTGGCGCGATGTACAAAAAATCACGTAACAGCGTTAAATAATATATTTCACCTTATCAGTATGGGTTTTATAAAGGAAAGTCCACTGAATCAAATTTGTTAGTTTTTTTTTAATTTGTTTCCACAGTTCTGAAAGACAGTGGTGAAATAGATGTAATTTATATTGATTTCAGTAAAGCCTTCGATATGGTTTCTTATGATATGTTACTTAAGAAACTTAGTAAATTGGGTATCACTTGTGGAGCCATTTGTTTTTTTTGCCTCTTATCTTTAGGACAGAGAATGTAGTGTTCCTTTTTTTAAGTTTACATCTTCCCGTTTTATTTCTAATTCAGGAATTCCCCAAGGTTCTAAACTTAGACCTCTATTTTTTCTAATTTTCATTATATGCGGATGATGTGAAATTATACCACAGAATTAATCGCGTCAGTGATGCAATTATTCTTCAGAATAATTTGAATAAATTTAATGATTGGTGTATTTTGAATGAGCTTAGTTTAAACATCAGTAAGTGCAATGGTATGTCCATAAGTAGAAAGAAATCAGAAAGGTTGTTTAAATATTTTATTCGGGGAACTAAAGATCTATGATGTTGGTGTTATTATGAATAATAAGTTTAACTTTAATAATAACATTGATGATAAAATAACTTCGTGTTATAAAATGATGGGATTAATTAAAGAGTCAACAAAGTTCTTCAAACATCCAAAAGGGATTCTAATTTTTTATTTCCCATTTGTTAGAAGTAAAATTAAGTATTGTTCAATTATTTGTAACCCATTAAAAAAATATTGCAAGAAGATTGAGGTCATGCAAAACAATTTTCTGCGTTATTTTTATTATAAAAAGAAAAGAGTGTTTTGTCCTAAGGATTTTCCCACACAGTGTTTGAGGGATTTGGCTGGATAGTCCTGATTTGTTGAGTTGCATCAACTTTCAGGTGCCTTGATCTGATAGCGTCAGAAAATATGTTAGGTTTCAAATTGCTAGAACCCGAACGTAGGTCGCAAGCCCTCTGAGTAATAGTGGTCGTGTCCTGCACGTTACGACGAAAATCGAATTTAGCGCGCACGCTACCATTTTTCCAGTTGGTGGATCGATTATTCACAAAATTTATTAAGACTACGAGTGGACATTTTGTGATTTTCCTTCTATTGGACGGTTATCGGCGTGCTTCGTGAAGCTAAAAGTTTACACGTAAAATATTAATGTGGGTTTAATAATTCCAAGTCAAATTGGTGTGTAAATATAAATCCGATCGCTTTCGCCATAAGTGATTTCTTTTGCTATTTCTTTTGTTTAATTAATTCTAATTACAACGTATGCTTTAGCACGTGTTTTGACCTCACACTCTACTAGTGTTTACCATCTGGATAATACCTGGGGGTGCTGGAACGATTGATTGCGAATCTTTTGTTATAAAAACGTAATGGTGTTGCCTACGTCTAAGCTATCAACGGCCGATAAACTCCACTGGTTGAGGGTCGCTCACGCTGCGTACATGCTATTTTGAAGGAACATATCTGCTTTCCGAGCTTTGTCATCTAGTCCTCCTAAGAGAAATCTTGTAGCTACCGGTCTTCTACTAGCTGTCAACTGCTGTCGTTAGCAAGAACCTTTCTTATCGGAACTACATGCATCAGTACACAGCTAAGTTTATTGTTTAAGAAACCTATTCACTTTGCATGCGTTTGGAGCTTACGTACATGTGACATTAAACGGTTTGAATCCCTAGTGTGTAAGCAAACTTTTATTCGAGATAAAGTGGGTAAAGCTAAAACAAAAGGCTTTTTGGGTTGACGGGAGCTACTTACCGTACTAGTCCAAGTTTAATTCTAGTTTTTAAGTCACCGTGTGTAAGTGACGTGTGTACGTCGAGTTTCCTTAATCATCAATCTTAAATTAGTACGCTAACTTGAATTTGGGGTGTAACAAACAAAAGCTTAACTGAATTTAGACATATTTGCTTGCGAACTCTAATTAATTTGTTGTTGCTAACGCCCGTAAGTTTTATGCAACAAAATATCTTACTTCTCACATATTCCCTAGTATTTTAAGTTGTGTTTGCTATATTTACATGTCTATTTGTCTCTCTGATTTGTGTTCGTTTTAGCGTAATAGTAAAGTCTATTAAATTCCTGTTGGTCGGTTTTTTATCTCTCTATTACGCAGCAGTTTATTTTTCAGTTTTCTCAAGAACCTCCCCAACTCACCGACTAAGCCGGACACTGCTGTGCTAACTCTTACAAATACGGGATCTTCAATGAACTTAGTGCGCTATTTTGAGCCAAATAGTATTGTTTTTTTTTGTCTAGGTTGTATCGCTAGAGCCGTCACTTTCTTTTTTTTATTATTTGTGAATTATAACCGTTACAGATTTAGTTTGTTTTACATATCCAACCCAACTATGCTTGCTTCACCAATCTCTCGGGCCTGTAAAATATTTAATCAAACTGCTGGCCGGGATATGTTCGGCATTACTTTAAAAAATTTAAAAAAGTCCACCTAGTTGTGAGGAATTTCTATTTTTTAAATGTTTTCTATTTTGTATAACATTAAAATAATATTATAGGCATTATAAGTATTACTATTTTATTAATGTGTGAGAATTTGTATTTACTTATATATATTGTTTTCACATTTTATGTTTTTATCTTTCAACTTTTGAATTAAAATTGTACTTTATGAATGTTTTATATTACGCTAGCTAAGTGGAGATATATTGTAATTGTTAGAACCGTTTTAGGATCTATCCTGTGGTTCTATTTAATATCTGATTTAATGTATTTATGTATTTGTATAATCAATAAACAAATAAATAAATTATGTAAAACACACCAATTTTTAGTTAGGTGCTGCTTATATTTTTTAAAATATAGTAAAAAGTTTCTTGACTTATTCGCGTGTATTGCAAGAACCTTTTACCATCATTTTTTAAATTTTTGAGTAAGTGATGATATGCCCCATATTGAACTCTCACATTATTTAAAGGATGGATTCAACTTTTTTTCTTGCCAATTTTACTCTTACAGAATCCATAGCAATTATATGATCTGATGAAGTCGAAGACATCTTTTCTGCTCAAAACTACCAGTTACAGCCTGTTTTTAGTCGCCTATAGGCGCTGGTTGTCGGGAGGCAGAAAACCTGCTTTTACTCTGTTTGCATTCTTAGACTGCGCCAAGTAGATCCTACTCATACCAAATTCTTCTTAGTAATGAAGAAGACCTGGGGAGGGCAGATAACAAAAAACTTGTTCAAAATAAATACATGGTTCTTTATTTCTATGTTTATTTGCTGTTAGGTATAGAGTTCTTTAGAACATTGTGACGTGCATCTATATCACAAGGCAACTCGGTAGATTAACCAAATATTGGGCATTTAGTAACATCAAAAAGAAAACGTCAGCCCTTTCTCTGCTGTTTAAAAGTAAATTAAGGTTGAATATTAAATTTTAAAAATACTTGATTTTCCTGCTTATGCCATACTTAAAACAAACAAAATAGAATTCAGAAATTTTCAAATCGGTTAGTACTTACTCAGTTTTCGTTAAAGTATCAAAAATATTTCGTTTGTTGTTTTATTGTACGTTTTATAATCGAAACATAACATACACTACCCCATTTTATTATTTAAAAAATTATTAGAACAGAGAAAACGCGATATTTAAGCTAATCGTAAGGAATGACAAGCTGGGTACATTTTATGATATGTATAAATTAACAATTCCACTATTATTTGTAAATATAAAAATGAAATGAAATGAAAATTTAATATTGATGTATACCCACTTTTTAATCACAAATATAAAAGTTTAAAATTTAACAATGGGGTTGATCTTTCAAAAGATAAAATAATCTGAAGTAAATTCAAAATCAAAATGTTTTGTTGAAGACAATTTTTCAAAGATTGTAATCAAACGCTCTGGTTTTTCTTATTATATTTCGTTGCTGCCTGCGAGCGTCGTAATAATCATGCTAAA
Organism: Abscondita cerata; assembly: GCA_030710515.1. Classification (NCBI taxonomy): domain Eukaryota; kingdom Metazoa; phylum Arthropoda; class Insecta; order Coleoptera; family Lampyridae; genus Abscondita; species Abscondita cerata. The sequence continues at coordinate 505,829 of JALBCR010003197.1, forward strand.
CTACTTGCAATCTATTGTCAAAACACTTGCACAATTTTGAATAATAAAAAAGGTTGTTTGTTGAACAGTAAATAAGTCTACATTATTTCAAACATTTTTAATAATTGAATTATAGTTGTGGAATTGTAAATAAGCCGTCTATATTTTTTTAGTTTGTTTATTTATTTATTTACATTATTTTGCTTTGTTGGGAGTGCTAAAAATAATTTATAAAATTTAGTTTCCGATATTATTTAACAACTTCTTAAATTGCTTAAATCAAATAACAGTGCTATCGTAACACATTCGAAACTTAAGTTGCTCTAATGGAGATAAAGTTGCTTAATTTGGTAACAGCTCCAAGTTATTTTCTCGTATCCAGTTGCGCACATCCCGCGAAGTATGAATAGGGGCGTTGTCCTTTAACAACAAAAAATACATTATGAAAATGTTAATTTAACAGATCTCGAACTATTTTTGGGAGAAAGTATAGTGAAATAAGAATACTTACTTGTTGGAAAATATAATCTTCGTCTGGATAAAACACTTCGACTGAAGGTTTCATAATAGTTTCCAAAATATCTAAATACGCAGCAGAATCAAGACGTCCATCGATAGCTCAACAAACTCCTGGACCCTGAGCGCTAACAACCCCACACATTCACAGAAAAATAACCACTTCGTTTTTAGGACACATGTGATTATTTTCGTAACGAGTTCCTTCCATTCTAAAAACTTTTAGTGGTCCATCGTTGCGGCTATTGAACGTTTTTTCGTCGCTAAAAATCAGCAAAAAGCCCAGATTTTAACATTATCGAAAATGTTTGGGCTCGAATACTTGCTGTTATCCGAAGACAACAAGGGCCAAATTTTATACCAGTAAACCGTAATGCACTAATTGCAGCCATTGATACCGCATGGGAAACGATTAATATTAATTATATTGATACCTTGATAGCGTCAATGAGCAGACGCCTCCAAGAATGTATCAATAATAATGGAGGTCACACCCATTATTGATTTCTTATATTTATTTATATAGTAATACCTTTATTAAAAAAAAAGTTTTCATTTAATTTTAAACTATAACTTGGTATCTTAATTATAATTATGTAATAAATTCTTGTCAAAAACTAAATATATACGTTGACAATAAGAATTGCCTTAGTTTTTATTTTCACTTTTTATATTAACTACAGAAAAAATGAAACGTCATAAAATATACATTTTGTAAGGACTAAATATTATGAATAGAGAGTTTAATGATTTTTTTTAATAACTTACAATAATTAGTAGGTTAGATTTATTTAAAAATAAGTAATAATCAGTCAACCCAAATAACCATGTTTAGTTTTTGATTTAATTTAAAAGTTATTGCTTGTAGACGTTTTTAAATCAAAATTATTTCTAATTTTATTTTGTAAACATTTCCTAAACAAAATTTTGATTCGATAATTAATCGAGCTATGGTGTTTAATTAGCGATACCTTCAAATATATTCTTTAAAGAAAAAAATTAAGTAAGCAACGTAAATTACCTATTTTCTAAAAAGTGCTTAGTGTAATGATTCATTCTACAGTCCTTCTATAAGATAACCCCTGCTGAGACTACCTGCTGTTAGAATTGTAAATGATACCCTTAAGCCCGCTTTACAATGTGCAAAGTTTTGTTTACAGAAATTGTGGTGTCCAAGTTTTAAATTTCATGAATGTACATAAAGTAATAAATGTTATATAGTCCAAGTAGGTGTTGAAACGATCCACTATTTGTAATAGATACGTGTTACGATGATAACATCGGTGACGCTCTGTAAAAATTTGGATTCGAAATACGTTTATCCAATATCTGCTTTTTATTACTACAAATTTTGTAAGATATCATTAGTTGTTGTAACTTATGTGAAATCTTGTCTTTCCTTCTGCAACATTTGTTACAAAAAATGGTACGTTTTCTCACTTGTGTGCACAATTAAGCAACTTAATCTGCATTAGAGCTACTTAAGTTTCGAATGTGTTACGATAGCACTATTATTTGATTTAAGCAATTTAAGAAGTTGTTAAATAATTTCGGAAACTAAATTTTATAAAATGTTTTTAGCACTCCCAACAATGCAAAATAATGTAAATACATAAATAAACAGACTAAAAAAATTTGGACGGGTTATTTACAATTCCACAACTATAATTCAATTATTAAAAATGTTTGAAATAATGTAGACTTATTTCCTGTTCAACAAACAACCTTTTTATTATTCGAAATTGTGCAAGTGTTTTGACAATAGATTGAAAGTAGTTAAGCATGATTATTACGACGCTCGTAGGCAGCAACGAAATATAATAAGAAAAACCAGAACGTTTGATTACAATCTTTGAAAAACTGTCTTCAACAAAACATTTTGATTTTGAATTTACTTCAGATTATTTTATCTTTTGAAAGATCAACCCCATTGTTAAATTTTAAACTTTTATATTTGTGATACAAAATGTAACAGAAAAAAACTATTTTTGATTAAAAAGTGGGTATACATCAATATTAAATTTTCATTTCATTTCATTTTTATATTTACAAATAATACTGGAATGGTTATTTATACATATCATAAAATGTACCCATATTGTCATTCCTTACGATTAGCTTAAATATCGCGTTTCTCTGTTCTAACAACCATTTCCATCGTGTACATTTACCTCTACGTTACCTTATTTTAACAAATACAGAATAAAATGGGGTAGTGTATGTTATGTTTCGATTATAAAACGTACAATAAAACAACAAACGAAATATTTTTGATACTTTAACAAAAACTGAGTAAGTACTAACCCATTTGAAAATTTCTGAATGCTATTTTGTTTTTTTAGGTATATCATTAGCAGGAAAATCAAGTATTTTTTAAAATTTATTATTCAACCTTAATTTACTTTTGAACAGCAGAGAAAGGGCTGAGGTTTCCTTTTTGATGTTACTAAATGCCCAATATTTGGTTAATCTATCGAGTTGCCTGTTGATATAGATGCACGTCACAATGTTCTAAAGAACTCTATACCTAACAGCAAATAAACATAGAAATAAAGAACCATGCAGGTCTTATTCATTTGGTATGAGTAGGATCTACGTGGCGCAGTCTAAGAATGCAAACAGAGTAAAAGCAGGTTTTCTGCCTCCGGACAACCAGCGCCTATAGGCGACTAAAAACAGGCTGCAACTGGTAGTTTTGTTTGAAACTTTGAGCAGAAAAGATGTCGTCGACTTCATCAGATGATATGATTGCTCTGGATTCTATAAGAGTAAAATTGGCAAAGAAAAATAAATAATGTGAGAGTTCAGTATGGGGCATATCATCACTTGCTCAAAAATTTAAAAAATGATGGTAAAAGGTTCTTGCAATACACGCGAATAAGTCAAGAAACTTTTTACTACATTTTGAAAAAAATAAGCAGCACCTGACTAAAAATTGGTGTGATTTACGTAATTTATTTATTTGCTTATTGATTATACAAATACATAAATACATTAAATCAGATATTAAATAGAACCACAGGATAGATCCTAAAACGGTTCTAACAATTACAATATATCTCCACTTAGCTAGCTTAATATAAAACATTCATAAAGTACAATTTTAATTCAAAAGTCGAAAAATAAAAAACATAAAATGTGAAAACAATATATATAAGTAAATACAAATTCTCACACATTAATAAAATAGTAATACCTATAATATTATAATATATATAATAGAAAACATTTAAAAAATAGAAATTCCTCACAACTAGGTGGACTTGAAATTTTTAGAGTAATGCCAAACATATCCCGTCCAGCAGTTTGATTAAATATTTTGCAGGCCTGAGAGATTGGTGAAGCAAGCATAGTTGGGTTGGATATGTAAAACAAACTAAATCTGTAACGGTTGTAATTTACAAATAATAAAAAAAAAGAAAGTGACGGCTCTAGCGATACAACCTAGACAAAAAAAAAACAATACTATTTGGCTCAAAATAGCGCACTAAGTTCATTGAAGATCCCGTATTTGTAAGAGTTAGCACAGCAGTGTCCGGCTTAGTCGGTGAGTTGGGGAGGTCCTTGAGGAAACTGAAAAAAATAAACTGCTGCGTAATAGAGAGAAATAAAACCGACCAACACGAATTTAATAGATTTTACTTAAGGTCTATTACGCTAAAACGAACACAAATCAGAGAGACAAATAGACATGTAAATATAGCAAACACAACTTAAAATACTAGGAGAATATGTGAGAAGTAAGAGATTTTGTTGCATAAAACTTACGGGCGTTAGCAACAACAAATTAATTAGTTTTAAATTTCATGAGTGTACATATGATTCACTCTTGTTTAATTACATAAGTGCTTACAGTCCAACACCACCATTCATTCAGTTATACAGGGTGTTTCTGAAAGGTGTCTACATGGCTTTACCAGAGGTTCTCTGGCTCAAAATAGACCATATGACATTAATTTACCTATAACCAAAAGTGCACCATAAGGGCGCCAGAGGGCGTCAAACTTCAAAATAATATTGTATATTGGCAATAACTCGAGAACGGTTCAGCGGATTTTGTTCCGTTTTCGTATGCTGGTTGTCTGCTTCCGAAGACGTTTTTCTGTGTAGTGGGCAACTTTTTGATGCCAGGAAAAGTTTCTTTCATACGGGTACTGTCAAATAAATGATAATATTTTAACAACCGTCAACGATACGAAACCAAAAATGAACAATTTGAAAATTTTTTTCTCTCTTGTTAAATTGCGCTAATGTTAATAGTTTGATCAGAAAAAATTAAAATCATATCTATGCAATTAGACTGCTAGTAGGCTATGCGATCATGTGTAGCCCATTTTTCAAGTAGTTAATCGCAAAATAGAAACGTGAGTAATCTTGGAAGATCGGGAAATGAAAAACAAATGATTCCAACCATAGTATGCAACATAAACTTGCATCTTTCAACTTTTGATTCACCGATTATTACATTTCCCATTGTCAAAACAAAACTTTGATAAAGAACTGCGAAATATTAAGCAGATTGCATCATACAATGGTTTTCAAGAATCAATTATCACAAACATAATTAGAAAACATAAACATAAGTTAAACATAAGAAACATTACAACGTTAGGAACTAGTAATAGCAAAATAGATAAGAAATATGTCAAATTACCAAATTATCCCACATACACAAAAAGGTCTTCAAAAAATATTTTCAAAATTTGATTATAAAACAGTAACCTCTAGTAGTAACAACTTGCAAAATCTTTTAGGCAATCCGAAAGACCCAATAGAAATGTGTGATAAATCGGGAATATATAAAATTAATTGTAAAGACTGTAACCAAGTATATATAGGGCAAACCAAGAGACCTATTAAAACTCGTTTTAAAGAGCACGTAGCTCATGTCAAATATCATCGCACAGATAGGTCCAGTGTTGCCATGCATATGCTTGAAAATGGCCATAGAGTAAGCGACATTGAATTAATTAAGAGGGTAGATAATAAAAACGAACTTGATTCTTATAAAAGTTTAGAAATTTTTAAAACAGAAATTTTCTTATGAATTATGATGATAACGGTCTATTAGGATTTTCGGAATTATTTAAGCTTATCTAAGAATCAATTAAGTTTAACGATGCGTGATAAGCAGATACTATATAAGCTTTCCGTTGTTTTTAATTTTAGTATCGGTATCACTGATGATGACAGCTTAGCTGTTGAAACACGTGTCCGAGTAAAGTTTTTGGTGCAGTTTTTGGTGTTTTTCTGTTGATTAAATAGACGCTGCAGTTGGTGTTCCTTTCCTTTGATCCGTAATTGAATGTCACAAATGGTAGATTTTATCGCATGGCCTACTTGTAGTCTACTTTAATTTCTAAGCGTATGGATGCGCCTTGCAGGGATATGATTTTCATTTTTTTCTGATCGAACTAATAACATTAGCGCAATTTAACAAGAAAAAAGAAAGTTTTCAAATTGTTCGTTTTATTTGTCAGAATTATTTTGGTTTCGTATCGTTGACGGTTGTTAAAATATTATCAATTATTTGACAGTGCCCGTATGAAATCAACTTTTCCTGGCATCAGAAATTTTTACACATTACAAAGAAAAACGTCTTCAGAAGCAAACACCCAGCATACGAAAGCGGAACAAAATACGTCAAACAGTTTTTTTGGAAAGTTTGACGCCCTCTGGAGCCCTTATGGTACACTTTTGGTCATAGAAAAATTGGTGTCAAACGGTCTATTTTGAGAGAACCTCTGGTAAAGCCATGTACACACCTTTTAGAAACACCCTGTAAGTATGCATACACTATCATAGACAATTTCGTCATGACGAGAATGAACGACCAGTATCAGATCTTTGTTTTTTGCATTTATAATTGAACAAAAATTTTGATAATTACATTAAAGTACAACAGAAAATAGGAACAGCAATTGGACGTCCTGTGTCACCCGTTATAGCCAACTTATTTAGGAAGGCATTTCAAGAGGAAACCATAGGATCCAGTAAACAAAAATTAAAGTACAGATTACGATATATTGACGAACCTCAACAAATAAGACAGCATGGCAAATATAAACTTCTACAACAATTTATGGGCTACATAAATTCGGTGCATATAAGAATCAAGTTTACCATGGATAAAGAATAAAATTGAAATCTAAACATCTTGGAAATAATAGTGAAGAGAACGGAATACAGAAAGAAGACGCAACATCTCACCATCATGCTATACAGAAGAAGACTATCATAAACATTCTATCCAGACCGAACAGAACATACTATTCAGAGCCAAAACCATCAACTATAATCAATATCTAGCCAATGAGGAGATGCACTTTAGAGAAACTCTTTTAAACAGCTAGAAAGAAACAAATGAATTCGGTTACAACAGCAGAACTACCAAAAGCTATACTTTGTTTACCTTACATAGCGGAAATCACAGAAAAGTCAGGTAGAATCCTAAGCAGATACAGACTTGGTTAAATGGGGCAAAAGTTGCGCCCTCAAAGGCCCAAAAAATGGCGGTCAGGTATATTCAAAAATTGTATGCATTTTTTACCCAAAAAATTTACGAAACTAGGATTTTGATTGATTAATTTTCCTAATCCGAAATTAAAGGATTGTGTTAATTCCATATTATTTTGATAAAACAGAAGAAAAATACCCCATTTAAAATTGAGGGATAAGCACTAGTCACCTTGTTAGCGTCGTAGGTACCGTATCTAGCTATCATTCTACGTTCTTGTGTAAACTTCCGTTTACCGCCATTTGTTCTACAATGTGGCTCCCTGTTATTGTAGATGCGATCGTAAAATTTTTTTAGACAGCGTCCACGCCCTTCTCTAGTGGCGAAATGCATATTTGGGCAGTTTTCCCTATATTACTTAATAACAAATTGTTATATTGATCGATTACTTGATTAATTTATATTGTGCTTTATCTATTTATCTATTTGTGACTATATTTATATGTGGGTGCTCTGGAAGATCCCTTACACGTTCTACTAGGTGGTGCCCTCTTTAATTATCTCCGCAGTGTGGAAGCCTTTGTTATTCGTAAGTTAAGCCCACGACCACTCTTCGACTACTCAAGCTGCTGGTCAGGTTTCAACACTGCTTGCTAATTTTTAAGTTTGGCTACAAATACACCGTAACAACCGATAAATTTGGAATGTTAGCTAAAAATTTATAAATAGGTACAATAACTAAAGATGTAAAAAAACAACAAAACAACACCCGTCGCTTCATAAGATTTTTGATTACTGCCCTTGTAATAACAATTTTTTGTATTCGCATTTAAATTGCTGTACTGTTAAATTTTTTAAGTTCATTGGAATACTGTTGTAAAGATAATATTTTTGATATGTGAACCCTCGTTCAAAATACATGGTTTTATAAATAGGTGAAGTAATTCCTCCTTTGTACCGTATATTGAGGTTATGCAAATCTTCTCTAAACATTTTTATGATAAAACGTGGCTGCTATTTTTTATTGTAAGCTATTTATTTTTAATTGTAGCCCATTTCAGCTTCTTTAGTTTATGAGACACGTGATCATACTTCCTAAAACCAAATGTTAACTTTATGCATTAATTCTTAACTCGTTGTATGCTTAACATAGTGTCATGTGTAAGCGATGGCCCAAATACTGAACAACAGTAAGAAAAGTGCAACAATACCAATGCTTCACACAACATGGATTTAGTTTTAATTGATAAAAATTCTCAAAAAAAAAGGAACACCAACTGCAGCGTCTATTTAACCAACAGAAAAACACCAAAAACTGCACCAATTGTGCAGTTTTAGGTGTTTTTCTGTTGGATAAAAATTCTCTTTGAACATAAATGAGTTTTAAATTTAGAAATGCTCTATTGATACATTTAGTAATATGTGATTTAAAACTAAGCGAAGTATCTAAAAGTAAGCCTAAGTTCCGCGCTTTCATCTACTATTGGTATTTGAATATTATTTTAAGTAGGTTTTAATTTATCGATATCTATAATTTTTTCAAATAACATAGCTACCGATTTATTAGTATTAGGCCATGATTTTTGATGTATTTGAAATACATTTAGGTCTATTTCAAATAATGAAATAGCTGTATACATATCTGCTATTATAAAAGACTGATACATTTATGTATCGTCAGCGTAACTGTGAAATTTACAAATTCTAAGTTTATTGTAGAATTGTGATGTATATATTATGTAGAGTAGAGGACCAACAATTGATCCCTGAGGTAAACCTAAGATTACACTTCTTGGCTTAGAAATTATTTTATCCGTAATTGATACTAGTTATGTGCTACTAGACAAGTAACTGTTTATAAACTCGATAGAATCATGAGATAATCCTACGCAATTAAGAATAGAACAAAACGCTAATCTAATGCCTGGCTGTAGTCAAGTAATGTTATCACAGTAACCTCACCAGAGTCTATTGCTCTTAGTATATCATCATTGTGAGTGCAGTTATCCAGCACGAAAACCTGATAGATATTGTGGTAGTTAATTGTACATTGCCAAATGAGTCTTAAGTTGCATTTCAATTATTTTTTCTTATATCTTAGAAAATGTAGGGAGGTCACTAATAAGTAGTAAGTCGTTATAAATTTTAGGATTTGTATTTTTAGGTATTGGTATTATTAGGAGACATCTTCCAAAGACATGAAAAGTATTTGTTTACAAACACTAATTTATTATGTGAAAAAAATGGAAAAATAAAAGGACAGCATAATCTTATAATATGAATGTTTATTTCATCAATTCCTCATGAATTTCTTTTTAGACTTTTAGTAATTAAGTTTAACGTTTCTATGTTAATAAGAATAAAATCAAGTTTTGAATTACTTAAATAATGACTGTTACAGAAATTTTATAGTTTTTCATAATTATTATCGCAACACCCCTCACCCCTCAAAGGGTTTTGCTTCCCCCTAATAGGGGGTTGAAGTTGCGCAGATTTATTTGATTATTCGTTGGTAGAAGATCAGTATAAACCTGTATAGTGTGATGAAGAAACCGTGTGCAGTTGTGTATCTGCTTCAAGATTTAGGAAAACCACTAAAACCTAAACATGTTGGTCCCCATCGAATCAGAAATCGACGGGTCCGAGCGTTTTTCCGGATTTTCATTTTTAAGCCCTAAACTCGGGGTGTAAAGTTTTGGTCAGACCACATTTGTATAAGACAAAGATCGAGCGACAAAGGTCAGCTATCTTGAAGAAGCTGTTAGCATGGAGATAAAAAGTTGAAAGCAAATAAATAAAATGTGTGTCTTACGCCATCTCGTGTATAACGAACACGTAAATCTTATGCATCTACTAGGAGGAATTACTTATCAACTAAATCCTCTATAGGACCTAACCCGGCGAAGAATATCGCAAGGTGATACCACGGGTTAGTACGGGCCGTGACGGGGCTCACTTAAGCCTGCTGCGGCCGGCCAACACCCAAAAAAACAAAAATTCTATGCACCTAGAAGAATAAATTTTGTCAAATCTGGCATTTCTACGTCAGTTCAAGTCTACACAGATCAACAACTAATTTCCAAGAACATAATAAAACTGCAGGTAGCCCGTAGCAAATCTACACTGATGAAATTTAATAAAACGAAAAGGCAAGAAAAATCGTTACAGTCGTGATGCACACAATGATTTTTTGATGAGTTTCATATTAAAAACGAGAACAAAATCACACGTTTTGGTAGTGGTGCACACAACAATTATAAATAAGATTCTTTGGAAATTTATTTTGACTTATGATGAATGTAGGTAACTATGGTAATTATGATATTAGCAGTCAATTCAATATCTTTATGTAAGTTAAAAATATTGATAGATGGCGCCACCTAAGAACGGCCAGAAGATATCATACAATGATTTTTTCAAACAAATATTAATTGCAAAAATGATTTGTCCGAGGTATATCTATTCGTCACAAATAATTGAATTAGGAAAATAATAAATATTAATTTTAAAGTTCTTAACCTTCTAGGTGGAGGTAGGGTTGAAAATAACGGTCTTAGGATAAGAGGCCGACGTTTCGCCCACAACTGCGAGGGCTTTATCGAGGCTAAAAAGTAAATTGAAACCGTCTTGGTCACAAAATTTACAAAAGTTTAAACTAGTCATCCGTGTAGATGATGTCACAGTTAATAAACAATTAAAAATTGATAAATTTTATAAGACACACAGGTAAACTAGAACGAACGACACGAATGTAGGTACTTAGTAGAAATTGGAGGAAAAAAATGCACTCAACAATAAATATTAATTAAAACACTTTACAGCTGCAAATGAGTACGAAAATTGTCTCTTTTTAAGATGCTCGTCTAGAATCCATATTTTATTAACTAAGAGCATATTTAACTAAGACTTTAATTTGATTTTGCTTGAAAAGGTGTAGGATGTACATACATTTTAGTAGCTGCTTTGCACTAATAAAGTTTTGCATTTTAAGTAATTACTTGCATAGGATCTAATCTCTGATCTTGAGATAATACTGCAGCTTTAATTAATTTCAAAGTTTTTGTTTATGTATCAATTTAGTTTAGTGGCGAATACATATCAAACAGCGTTTATAATAAATACAAAAAAATCGCTTGCTTATTTCAACACTTAAATAGGAAGCTAATAAATTTTGCATCCAAATAGAAATAATAATTAAGTTTTCACACAATCTGATTTAACTGTCACTCAATCTGATATAAATTACTGTTTAAACAAATTTTGCGCTTGGTCTTAAAATTTGTCGTTGACATTTCAGACAAAGTATATCAACTCGTTGCAAGTTTAATGACCTAAATTTTATTAAAAGACAATAACATTTTAATTTAACATTTATAAAGTTTTTAGATTCAAAACTTTTCTAATTTAATTTTTGTTAATTAAGATACTTTTTGTTATGCAGGATCTCTAATTTTACAAAAGTTAAAGTAATTATTTATAACAAATGATTATTCAGCAGAATCTGATCATTTCAAATTATAACATTATGAAACTGCTGTACGGATTCTAAATTAGACCAAATACCAAACACCCTATGTTGTAACTATGGTAGTAACCAAGTGTTTAAAATAATTAAACATAAATTGCTCAACGCATTGATATAAATTGGTACAAATAATTCGTAAGCAAAATTGCAAAAATTTATATTTAATACTTAACAGTGTATTAACAAAATTTCATAATGTGTTACTGTAACAATAAGTAAACCGCTTAATGTAAGTAAACTGCTTAATGCACAATAAAATAATCAATTAAAAGTTAAATAAAGCATCATTCTATTAAACCAGTTTGATCATTTGGCACCTATCACAGAAGCTGATATTGTTGAAATATTGCTTACCGGGGTAGGTGTCTACAGTAAAAGTACACCCTAACTAACATGCTTTTACATTTGGTCCTTCGAGTTAAAATCCACAACCACCGGCCAAGAAGACGCCGACAACTAACTACAATACAACCACCGGCCAAGAAGACGCCGACAACTAACTACTACACAACCACCGGTCAAGAAGACGCCAACAACCAACTAAAATCTACAACCACCAGTTAAAAGAAGTAAACATAAGAAGAAAAAAAAACTACAATAATCAAAATAGAAAAGATCAACGCACTCGTTCGACAGCAAGAACAGCTAGGTCAAGAAATTTTAAAACTTCATAACAACAACAAAAAAGGATTCAGCATCAAGAAAAACACAAATTTACATCTTAACCCGCCTATCAAACTTGGAAAAATTATGGAATACAGCACAACACAACAACGATGTCATAATATCACTCGAAATGACGCTGCATACTTACTTCACCACCCAATACTTCCAACAAATTACAACATTATACGAAGAAGTGAAAACTTACCTCAACACGTGCCCTAAAGCCAATGAAAAGCAGAAGCCTGAAGAAGAATCAACAAAATCAGAAGAAGCACATCCACCAATTGCAAGAGATCCGGAGCAAGCCAAGCGTGTGAAAAAGCAAGAATGGAAAATGAACACCATGTACAATACTATAATTCAAATAAATCAAGAAATGATGGAAGACAAACAAAATTATCGCTACGAATTTTTGCAAAACAAGATAAACAAAGAATGGGAAGCAATTCAAACTTTACACGAAGACATCATGGTCAATGAAGATAACTTCCAAGAGGACTATTTCATGGAAAACTCCTTTGAAAAACTTGAAAAAGAATACGAGAAGACCATAGAAATTCTAGAACAAAAAGTAAGAGCCACAACCCGTCAATCCACTCCGAACGTTATGCTTTCCAAGATAACGCTTCCTACATTTAATGGTAATTATAAAGAATAGCCCACTTTTCACGACATATTTCTCAAAGTTACCCATACTAATTCAATTTCGACTAATACTGAGAAAATGCAATACCTAAAATCACACACAAAAGGAGAAGCTGGAGCCATAATACAGCACCTTCAAATCACCGAAGGAAACTACACTACTGCATGGGATATATTGAAGAACCGTTTCCAAAATACTCGATTAATTATTTCCAAATTAATAGATAACCTATTGGATATGCCAGTTGTCCAGAAAGAATCATCATACGCTCTCAAAGAACTGTACGATTCAACAAATGAATGTCTTGAGGCCATCAAAACCTAGATATTGAAACGTCATCTTGGAGCCCACTACTACCCGCATTATCGTACGAAAATGGGATAACGAAACGAACAAGATATATGAACAAACTTTGGAAAATCCCCATGAACTTCAAAGTTTCCAAGATCTTATGAAGTTTTTAGAACGAAGATTTCAATCGCTGGAAACCATTGGAAACAACATCCAAAACCATTCATTGCTAATAACTCAACTCCTCAATCTATCAATAGCACAAGTGTCCTTGCTGTAACATGTGGCATTGTGCAAAATTTAAGTCACTAACAATAGCCAAAAGAATTTCCATAATAAACAATAAACAAATTTGCTATAATTGCCTGACGCATCCATCTCAACAAAAGTGCCACAGCCAAAAACGATGTCAAACCTGTGGAGGCTCACATCATACCCTCATACACAGGCAACCAAGACCATTACCAATGATCTCCAGACCAACACAACGGTCAGCAACCAACCGACAAGAAGCAACTGCTAACCACATACAAAATCAACAAAATAACATAACCTTGCTGGCAACAGCATTAATACAAGCGACATCTGCATCAGGAACACTTGAGTATCTTCGAGTATTAGTGGATCCAGGATCTCAAGTATCAGTAATAACCGAGGAAGCTGCTCAACTACTTAGTTTACCTAGACAAAAAATTAGTGCCGAGGTCACCGGAATAGGAGGTATGCCAAGAACAACACGATGGAAGGTATCAACGACCATTAAACCACGTTTTCCCAGCACCTTCTCAAGAAATGTAGACTTCCTAATGCTGTCGAAACTAACATCAGCGATGCCCTCAAAGAAACTCGAATTCCAAAATCAAAATCAATGGGAGAACAAAATCTTAGCAGATCCAACATTTAATATACCAGGACTAATTGATGCTATAATAGGAGCCGAAGAATATGGAGAAATCATCCTAGAAGGAATAAACAAGGCAGAAAATGGGCTACTAGGACAACAAACGGAACTAGGTTGGATAATATCAGGAAACATGAAGCATATATCCTACGAATCCCTCAAGGTATTTAGCATAATTAACCGTACGGAAGAAAACAAACAGCTGACAAAATTTTGGCAAATTGAAGAAACTGACAAACCAACGAATATATCAGAAGAAGACAAAATATGTGAAAATCACTTTGACAAAACAGTTCAAAGAAACAAAAATGGAACATATACAGTCAGCATTTTCTTTAAACCACAACAAACCCAGCTTGGAGAATCAAGACAACGTGCTGTAGCAAGATTAATCCAACTAGAAAAAAGGTTAGCAAGAGATCCACAACTAAGAGCACAATACAACCATTTTATTAAAGAATACATAATACTCGGACACATGAAGAAAACAAAACACAAGACAAAGTAGCAAAATATTACATTCCACACCAACCAGTAGTTAAGGAGGATAACACAACAACTAAACTAAGGGTGGTCTTCGATGCGTCATCTAAAACATTAAACAACATTAGCCTGAACGAAACAATGTTGACCGGTCCAAGGTTGCAACAAGACCTAGCTGACATACTCCTTCGATGGCGAAAACACTACATTGTCTTCACCGCCGATATCGAGAAGATGTATCGTCAAATAAAAATTACGCAAGAAGATCAGAAGTATCACCGTATATTATGGAGGTTCAATACAGCCCACCCCATTCAAGAATGCACAACTGTCACATATGGAACATCAGCCGCACCATACCTAGCTATTAAAACTCTTCACCAGTTAGCGAAAGATTACCAAGAAGTATACCAAAATGCAACGCAAGTACAGAAAGAAGAGGTAATAGAGGAACCTAAAACCAATTAATAACGCTCCTTAAATCTGGAGGATTTCACCTTCGCAAATGGTGTAGTAACAATAAAAAGGTACTACAAGCAATATGTGAAGACGACAAAGATCAGTCAGCCATAGAAATAACCGAGGATGGAACAAGAAAGTCTCTCGAAATCCACTGGGCTCCATATGATGACACCTTTCGCTTTAGAGTCACCGCAAAAGACCATATGGTTCTTACAAAACGAAACATATTATCGGAAGTAGCTAAGTTGTTTGACCCACTAGGATGGTTAGCCCCAGTGCTAGTCAATGCCAAAATGTTAATCCAAGAACTTTGGTTACAAGACATTGAATGGGATCAGCCCGTACCAGAAAACATAAAGACGAAATGGATAAAATTCTCCAAATTTCTAAAATGGTGGAGGAAGTCAAAATTCCTAGGTGGATCAATTACAAAAAGACAACAAAATGCGTGGAACTACATGCATTCTGCGATGCGTCAGAAAGAGCATATGGGGCAGTCGTATATGCAAGAACTATCAACCAAGAAGAATCAGCGATATCGCTATTAACAGCAAAGTCCAAGGTGGCTCCAGCAAGATCCAGGATAACGTTACCACGTTTGGAACGTGCCGCAAGACTTTTCGCCAAATTAATGGAAAGATCAACTACAGTAATAGGCATCACAAATGTGTCAATTTACACCTGGACCGACTCTATGATTGTCTTGGGATGGTTGAAAGGAGACTCAACCAAGTGGAAGACATTTGTCGCTAATAAAGTAACAGAAATTAACACAATATTGCCAGCTGAAAAATGGCACCATGTACAATCCAAAGACAACCCGGCAGATGTCATTTTACGAGGAATAAATCCATCAAAAATTAAAGACCACACAATATGGTGGAATGGACCTAATTGGCTAAAAGATAGGAAGCAATGGCCAATACAACAAGAACAAATAGAGGAAGAAATGAAAAGAACCTGTCACACAATAACGCGGGAAGAGCAGGATAACATAATAAATCGCTTTTCCTCCTTTACAAGAATGATTCGAGTACTTTCATATTGCAGAAGATTCATACTAAACACAAAACAACGTAATAAACAAACTGGACGGTTAACAGCAGAAGAAATGGAGGTGGAGTTCCGTTCTTTCATTATTTTTAATGATGATTTCAGCTTCAGCTTCTACTTGGTCAATAATAGAAAAAAAAATTTGTTAGGGTTAATTGATTATTGTTATCAAGTTGAGATTTTTGCGCGCTCCGTTGTCTTTCGTGCCTTTGATTTTATTAAGTGTCCATTTACTATTCGAATGACCGTTAGCAGAAGTAATGATTACATTACTTATGATGTTGATTTTTACTTCCTCTATTTTCATTACTTTCTTTAGGTTTAAAATATTGCGTTAAATCTTTTTGTTTTTGATTTGCTTCTTTCTTGTTGGAAATGTGTGTTTCCGAAACACTTTCACTGAGATCCAAATTGACTTTTAAATGCATTAACAGATGTTTATGAATGTTGCCCAAAATCCATCATATCGCATTGTTTTCCTTTTTGGCGCGTTTTCAAATTGTCACTACACTTGCGCAGAAACAGTGAATTCTACAACATAAATTGCCTCTATCAATTCCTGCTTGAAATACAATTTTGTCAAATTTTTCTTTGAAGTAATCCCATTCTTCTTCCTTTGAACACTTAGATTTAAGCCACTGACGTACAGTTCTAGAGACGTGGGCATTTTCTTCTGTTAAATTTGCTGTGAAGGACAAGTTTTTGTAATCTGAAAAGTCAAATTATGCCAATATGAGTATAGACAACAGATAAGAATACATAATAAAGTTGCAAGTTGTAAGATTGTAGATATCTACCTTTTTTAGATCGATCAAACTTTAAATACTTTTTTAGTGGAGCATTTTTATTGGATTTCCCAAATGAAGTATGTTGTTAGTTAGCATCCTCTTGTTGCTCATTGGGCGGTTGAGAAACTGTTTTCCTCTTAAATCTTTCTTTGTAATATGAAGCAAATAAATTAATGATTTTCTTATCGCCTGGTAGAAACTGAAAAGCTTCTGGTTTCTGATAATAAATGCCATAAAACTGTGCACTGGAGAATAATTGTATGGCACTGCCCCTCATAAAGTCTTCCAGATGTAGATGTAGATAATCCGTTTCCGATTTTCAAAACCACACAAATTTAAAACATTTTTCAAAAATATTGGAATTGAAATTTCCAAATCTACTTCTACTTCTACGTTAATGCAATAAATAACATTTAGTTGAACTAATTTAATTGAAAAGTACTTAGAATTTTTAAATTCACTATTGGGAGGTTATGTGTCACGCGATTCTGCGCACGTCTTGCGCATGCGCACTTTCGAAAGAAAACAATAATTCCTTTAGAAATCCTGAGAATTTTCTTAAGAATCCCCGGTATTCCTTTAGAAATCCTAGTAATTCCTTCGGAAATCTCGAAATACTTGAGAAATCCTCCGAAATCCCTGGAGTTCTCCAAAAATGTAGGAATTTCTCAAGAAATCATTAAGAATGTACACCTGAAATCCCCACGTGTAAACCCCTCGGATGGAACCGATCGCAATTTTTTTTTGCATCGCAAACTCTGAGTGAGGTACAAAAACGATCAAATTGACAAAGAAGCATATACAGTGTCCGCTATAAAGTTGGAACCATATGGCAATTTTTTTTATTATTGTAGTTAAAAAAAAACTTTGGGGGGCAATCACTTCTGCTTCTGAAATAACTTAAAATGCGCCAAGTCAAAGTTGACAGGTAACATCTGTCAATTGTCAAGTTCGTATTTTTAGAACAAAATGTCCTAAAATGGGTCAATTTGTTAAAATTTCGAAAAGGTTACTAGGAAATTATGATGCTAATCACATTTTATGCCCATGTGCCGATTTTGAGAGAGAAATTTTGATGCTCAATAAATTTCATATTTTCGTATTTTTTATTCACCATCCTTATCATCCAAGTACTAATGGTTTAGCCAAACGTTGTGTTCAATATTTTAAACAAACGTTACGGTACAAGACAGAAAACAAATCTGATTTGCAAAAACAAATAGCAAACTTTTTATTGCAGTACCGTAAAACTCCTCATACGACTATTACTTTTTCACCGTAACAATTGATGTTTGGCCGTGAATACGATGATTTTGAAACAAAATTAGTAACTAAATTGGAAATTAATCGCAAATAAGAGTTCGTGAATTAAAGAAGGGGAAAGAGTAGCAGCGATTGACTACTTACACCACGACAAGTGGGCATGCGGTCGCAATGAAAAAGATAGAAATTACTTAATTTGATTAAATACAAATAAAATTTGGAAACGTCACATTAATCAGATTAGGGTGGTTGGAGAAGGAACTCCGATCGAGTTTGACAAAAATCTTTTAATTAATCTGAATTATCCTAATACTAATACATCTAACATGCAGGGAAAAATTTATTCACAATAAAATTGCAAATAAAGAAATAGCAGAAACCACCTCATCAATTTCAAAACCAATACCAAATTTCAACTCTCAATTAGATTAACCGAATGCATCAGATTCAAAACCTGACATTGATTCAAATTGTTGGAATGTTCCTGTGGTAAGTGAGCCTCTCATCTTGCGGCGATCGACAAGAGTTACGAAGCCTCCTGAGAGGTTAATTATAATTAACAACGGTGAAATATTAGGAAGGAAAGAGTGTTATGTCTAAATGGAATTACTGACCTTTGAGTGGTCACATGTCTAACAGCGGGGTTATTAGAGCGGTTGGCTCTTCCGGCACTTTCTTAAAGACCGCGCACAAGTAACGTTCAAATTTAACTAAATAAGTATCATTTTGCAACTACATTTATTTATGTAAATACTTTAAATTACAATAAAGCAGTTAAGTTCACAGCAATTTTCTTTGCAGAAGCTTTGCCTACATTCTTTGTCCCAAAAGATTAGTGGAACTGTCTTGTAGGTATTGGCTGACCTTACTAGTACGTATATTTTTGATAAGGAAGTAGGTAGGAACGTAAATTTTGAAAGAACTCAGTTTGAAAAGGAGGATTTTTACCAAGTTCAGGGTCAACTAAATATAACTGGTAGAAGTTATTGTGACCTTGTTACCTATTGCAATAATGATTTTCATGTGGAAAGAATATTTAAAGATGATAACCTCTGGAACAAGGAAATGTGGCCAAACAGGAACAATTTCACAAAAACTTTCAAAAATTATAAATGGGCGCATACCACGAAGAATTCGGGCAAGAGATCTAATTACATTAAGTATAGAAGCGCAGTCAAAAAAAAAATAAACAAAACTAAATTATTTAAAGGTAATAGTAGGCCATTGCAAAAAATCAAACATGATACTTCATTTAGCTTTTTTTACCAAAACAGTATTGGTATAGGATATAGGTATTTATGTTATCAGAGTTGAAACGCATGATTTTGTAACGAATATTATGTTTCGTTACGTGTAACATACCTACAATATTTATCTCAAAAAAAAAAAAATAATAAATAAAAAGGAATATGTTGAAATAAAAAAATGTCGTTTACTTTATCTAATTTTTAAATAAACAAGGATTGACAGCTTATTTTCTGAGTTTTGAACATGTAAGTTTTTTTAAAACATAGAAAATATGGCAGGCATTTGGAAACTACTATATTATAGCATTGGTTTTCACCTGATGACATTGATATTTGCACCCTTCAATGATGGGCAAATCGGCCAAAACCGCCATGTATCATTTAACTATCTAGCAAAGATGGTAGGTTAAGCAAAATGCACTATTGGGTGTGTATCTTATCGCGAATCCATAGCGTTTTTGATGCACAAATAGGGGGGAAAAAGATATAGTGGGTATGAATGGTACAGTGTGAGTTACGCGTGTTAAAGTTTGGCCTTTATTCAAAAAATGTTTATTAGGGGACTAAAAGTAAATGTAGGATAAGGGCCTAAGAATTGCTTTTAAAAATCCACCCCAAAACCACCCCAAAAGTATTTTTTTAAGTTTTTTTAATATTATCAAAAAAAACAAAGGCCAACTAATAAAAAGAGGATAAAATTTCCTACCGATTGTATATATATATTGTCCATAATCAATAAATAAATAATAAAAAAGAGATCAAGGAAGGTTTGTTGAAAAGAATTTCAGGTTTTGGTCACTATTGGGAATATTATATGGCAAAATAATGTTCATTGTCTTGTTGCATATATTGATATTTATTTCGGATTGCCTAATTAATAAAATTGCATCTTCTTTTTCGTAAAACAAAAACCGTTATACTATCAAGGAAAATTTGTTTCTGTATTTTTATAGTTTGTTTCCAAATTTATTTTATTTTTACAATAGTCCGTATAGTAAAATATGTGAAGTAACAAATTGATACTTAAAATACAATTTTTATTCAAATAACTTAAATAAAAATAAAGTTATGTATTTTGGAAATATTACTGATGCCTTAAATAGGTTTTAAACATACACATTTGCATAGTAAAGTACAAGAAAGTTTCTTTTTTTACAACTGCATACCTTCAGACAACCCTTCTTGCAGCTACATTTGACTAATTCCTCACAAGCCTTACTAACCTGAGGAATTGATATCCATTTTGGGATAAGTTTTCCCTCGGAAGATTTTAGCCACCCAAAATCACATGGGTCTGGAGCGTCAATCAATGGTTTGTTAGCAGAAACCCATATGCTTGCTTGATACAGAGCTCTCTTACAGTGAAGTAAAAAGGCGTCTTGCGTGGGTGGAATTGTTTCCGGGTTGTTATTGCGGCAACAAAATATCTCCTTTCTCAGCTGATTCAAACTATTCGTTTCGCCGCCGTAAATTCTAACAAAAAAAGTTTCTAGCTTGTTAAATAGTGGAGAGGTTAATTCAAGAGTTGTGAATGGTTTCTCTAAGACTTCACACATTGAAGATATAACTGAATTTCCTACTCTTTGTAATGCTTGGAATGCGGTTTTTTTTTTATCTTCCTCTTATTGAAGATGTGGAATCACATCTTGTTAGGCTTGTAAACAAAGGCAAAGCACGGCTAAGTTGTGGTCCCAAAAATGGAAAATGTTTTCAATATTTAATGTTTTCTGGTTCTTTCCGATTCCAAAACATATGTAAATTAAAGAGTCATTATTAATTTGTTGAAAATATTCAAAATGATAGATCAACAGAACAATAATATCGGAAACTACACTTTTGACTAAAACTGTTTTTGATCCCGTCTTTAGGGCATGAATAATGTGAAGAATAATTTTGTGCTGCTTCTCATGATACAACTTTCATACATTTCTGTTCCCGGACCAAGGTGTTGTACAGTATTTTTATATGTTATGTAAAAATTGCACTGTGGTGTTAGTTTCAGCTTCGAACAAGCAGCAGTTGTTAGATATGGAAAGAGCTCACTTTTATTTTGCGAGTTACGAAGAAATATTGACCATTTCTTGGGTATTTTCGTGTCAGGAGTAATTTTGATTCTTGCACTAGTACCCCGATTTTCTCTTGTGTCTGATTTGATAGATATTTCCCAATAGCTGTCCCATGCTATGTGCAATTGAGAGGTGTTTTAAATTCTGAATACAAATAGGTCAAAAACAATAATTAACAAAATCATTGAGAGTGATCGTTTGAGATGTTGGACTAAAACGTGTATTAGACCACCACCATCAATTACCACAGCATCAAAAAGTGAGGGGCTGGTTCGTCAACATCTGAGTTTTTCCGTTTTACTCAATAAACACCGTAAAATGTCCGATTTTGTGTGAATGAAACATTTTGTCGACACTCTCTCCCAAATCAGGCCAAATTCCTGAACTTCATGAGCGAAAAACTCGTCGATATTTCCATTTCGCGACTGTACAGATATATACAAGTTAGCAAGTACGGACATGTTACTTTTCATACATGTTATATTTCTCTGAAATATACGTTTCTTCTTTGGTGCTTTAAATAAACGGAAGTGATTTTACGAATTGGTTCACCAAAAGCTTTTGTTTTATCTAGAAGAACTTGTTGTATATATTCATCATACTGTTTACGTCCAACAGCCTCAATGTTATGTATTGAATGTTTATCTTGCAGAAATTTCTCCATTTAAGTTAACCAGGTCATCCGCAACTTCAATAAATGGATTGGTTTTCATTTTAATAATATTTAATAAAGAGTTAACATCATTAAGGAAATCAGATTGCTCTTTCTTGCCTTCATCATGGTAGAAAAAATCTAAATCATAAGGTGGAACTAAATTTGTGATATTCTGAAAAGCCTCAATTTGTACCGCTTAATTCTGGGCTATAAATCGACCAATTTATTAATGACTCATCATCTTGGGTAAGTCCAATTATACCTCCACTACCTTTTAAAATTTTATTCATTTGTTCGTGAGCTTGATCAATAGCGATAAAAGAAAATCGTTTATGTGATCTATTGACTACAAATCTTCCCTTCAAGAACTCGTTCAGGATTGATTGTGGTAATCTTTTCATATCTTCGACGTGCACAGGTACCCATCTTCCATAATGATAATGATCTAAAGCGAAAAAAACTTTTCCAATATATTCTAAACACTGCACATACAGGGCAAAAAGTCCTTTGCCATGAGCACGTACAAACAAGAGCAGTATCCCCTCAAATTTAATATGAGATACCAAAATGCGAAAAGTTGGATTTTTCATTTTTGGGCGATTTCAGTTTTCGATATTGGTTACTGAAGATGACTCTTTATGTGCCTCGTGCAGTAGTTTATTTAGACAAAAGTAGGAAACTTGATAAGCATATCGGCAAGAAATAAAAAGAAACACATATTTTAAACTCATAACTTAATATTTTTATATTGTAGTTCTTTAGAACACGTATACATTAATATCCTACCTTGCTTATGTGACATGAACTGCGTTAAAAATTCCATCAGCGATTCCCGAATTGGCAATTCTAGCTTTTGCTAAAACTTCATCTCATCCTGAACCTCTTAATACGTCCCCAATGGCTTTAGTGAAATATTTTTCTGTGTGAAAACCACCCAACATAACTACCACATTAGAAACAGAGAAGTGGCTCCATGAAGTTTTTTCATAATGGCATATATTTGTTGATCACCTATAATTATGGGGTTTTGTTGGGGATTAATATGAGCTGCAGATGTTTTGACAATATGCATTGCATGTAAAATCATTCTTGGATCAGTTGAGGATTCGTTAAATAGTGGAAACAGTCCGCTGATACGTGAAGTAACTGCCTTAGATTGACGAGCATGGTAACCCGACCAGGTGGAGACAAAATCAGTTTCGATATCGTTTACTTCATTGATTTGTTTTGAAACCAAGAAAGCCCACAACTCCTCTTTTTCAATTCTGTAAGTAATAAGTTTTGATCAATGTTTAATGACACCTCACCAAATGCAATATTTGATTTTTTTATATTAGCTGCTGTAGGCAATTTCGTGAAAGAATCTGGAAGCTTGAAATTTTTTGATGGATTTCGGGATGCTGTGAATAATCTTGCAACTCCGTGATCAATGTGTTCCCTTGCTTGGAAAAGCGATACAGCACACCCATGAAATGAATCCTTAGATGAGATCGATGGCGGATTGTAATCAATATTGTCTACAGCGGCAACTGTAAATAAACCACTGCGCAATGGTATGGGACAAACAACATCTTTAGAGTTGTACTCTTGTACAATTGATTGACCAATCATGCGCGTAATGTATTTTACCCTATTGTATAAAACAGATAAACCAAGTCGATGTAATTCATTGATTAACCGAGCACTTCTAGACAAAAAATGAACAAGAAGCCCTAAGTAAATAGGCAATGACGGCTCAGATCTTTTAGGAATCGCAACATTAAAATGAATAAGCTGACAATGACTAAGTGTACTTTGTTCTTTTTCAATGTTTTTTTCTGAAGAAGGGCCATACAAAATAAGTCCTATCAGGAATTTCAGTTTGTCAGACACCGATCCTTCTTGGGAGATTTCTTGAAATCCTTCTACGGTATATTAAAATTTTTTTTGTTTCGTTATTTCTCGCCCGCATATAAGAGCTGCTTTACTGAGTGTACAAAAATCTTTTTCAGTGTTTGTTTCGGGTAAAGAAGATTGAACAAAGTCCTTCATGGTTTTAGCGCAAACTAAAATCACTTCATTACGATAACCAACTTCCTGAGTCAATATAGATTTAAATCTGTCTAATATTGCAATATTTAAACGTGTTCTGTTAACAAAAAAAATGTTGTATTGTAACGTCTTTGCTTTCATGTCGTCATATATAGATTTTAATGGAAAATAAGTTTTGCCGAAGATTAGATTTTCTTCAACCATACTAAGAATTTCCTCAAGCAATCTATCACTTGACGCATCATTATTGATACTTTGATTATTTTGTTTTGAGAGAGTTTCGTACTTACGATTGAAATTCACCTAACAAGCAGTATGGTATTTCAGTTCATTCGAAACTACATCACCAACCGATAACTCTTTAATTACGTAGTGGTCATTTAAAGCAACTGTATTATGTTGTAAACTTTTTGTTAATTCAACTTTTTGAAACCAATGAAGGGCATTGTTTTTTGTCCTACAAAAAATGCAGTGCGCACTGTCTTCTGATAACTTTGTCCTTATATTAATCGTGTTAATATCACTATTTCCGGCTTCATTGGAGTTAATGTTACTTTTTATCTTTACGAAGTTTCCTTCGACAATTTGAGTGCCATTTTGCTTGATTAATTATTAAACTATCCACATCGAAAACTGTTTCTGCTAATGCAAAAAA
Source organism: Abscondita cerata (assembly GCA_030710515.1). Lineage (NCBI taxonomy): Eukaryota > Metazoa > Arthropoda > Insecta > Coleoptera > Lampyridae > Abscondita > Abscondita cerata. Next base: position 530,513 of record JALBCR010003197.1, read on the forward strand.
TTTTGTTGTCTTTGCAAGTTTATAATCATTGAAGCTGGACATTTAGGACCTCTTTTGTATGCGATCGATTTATCGCAAACACGTTTTTTTCCCGGGATATTGGTTTTTATTTTAACTCATTGTTTGTTTATATACTATAAATTATCATATTTACAATTGTTTTAAATACACTTACCTTAGAAAAAGCGTACTCACACACTATTGTAATAAATGTAAATTATTGTTGTACTACGAAGGATAAACCTGAGCGCGAACTAAGGTTTTCAATAACTAACTGAACTCCAGACATGTTGGAGCTAAATAACAGTGTTGTCTTTTCGTTGAGTTGAAAAGGCATTTCTAATAATGACTAAAACTAAAAATTCTTCACAATAAATTAAGTAATTAAAGTTGTATATTTAAGTTTATTCAGGGTAGGAAATGTTTGGTACAACCTTTGGAAATGTATACAGGTCTTTCGCTTGCTCTCCTTTTTGTGTTATTTATTTATAGATTATGGACAATGTATACAGGGTGTCCAGAAACTCTCCTGACAAACCAAAACCGGAGATTCCTCAGATAATTTTAAGACAATTTAACCCAATTCACCTAGTCCGAAAATTTAAATTTAATTTAATTTATATAAATTTAATAAATTTAATAATAATCATTGACCTACAGAAATTAATCCAATTACAGGACAACTTAAATTTAAAAAACAATATCTTAAAGCACAAAAGATAGAGAAGATAAAACTAAGGTGTACAATTCTTAAAACTAAACACAACACATAGAATAATTAAAGAAATACAACTATAAACAGAAAAAAAAACAAAAAATCAAAGATAAATCAACGGGTAGTAAATAACTAATAACTAAAAAGTAAGTAAGTATATAGTAAATTAAGCAAAATGCATAGAATATACGTAGTTAATACATGGATTTCAATATATCATTTAAATTGCAATTAAAAATATCACAATTGTGAGCAATTTTATTATAATTTGTGCACATATTATAAATGGGTTCCTTAAGTAATATGCTGGTTCTAGGCACATCACAACGAAAACTCAAATTATTGCGTACAGCATAATTAGGGATGTTGAAATTAATCATAGACAACAAGAAAATACAATCTACATTATTATTTATAAGTTTATGGAGAAACACTACACAGGCGATATGACGCCGAACTTCCAGGGACTGAAAGTTGAAGCGGCGAAGCAGCACGTCATGACAAAACCCCTAGGTGGGTAAACACCATCCAATTTAAACATTAGATACTTGAGAAACTTTCTTTGCGTGGTTTCAATAATATCAATATGGCATTTATAATGTGGGAACCAGATAATAGAACAATATTCAAGTTTGCTACGGACTAGAGCAAAATATAATTTACGCAATGTGTGGATATTAAAGCTTTTGCAATTACGTATTATGAATCCAAGAGCTTTAGATGCCGAAGAACAGATCATTTTAATGTGTTCAGAAAACGAAAGATTGGAGTCGAAAAAAACGCCTAAGTCCTTAAATGTCATACTTCGAGCCAGACTTTCATTATTAACATTATAATTAAAAACAATACATGAGAGTTTTCTAGTATACGACACAACTTTACATTTGGAAATGTTTAAGGTTAAGTGATTAACTGTACACCATTCTTGAACATTAGCAAGTTGCTCCTGAAGGAATTCACAATCACTGATCGTTGACACAGGAGTAAAATCTTTAAGTCGTCTGCGAATAATAGTTTATTACAGGAAAGCTTAAACTTAAGATCATCAATAAATAGTAGGAATAATAAAGGCCCCAAGTTGGAGCCCTGTGGAACACCAGAGTGCGCTGAGACAGAGTTAGAATAATAATTATTGAACATCACATACTGAGTGCGGTTAGATAAATAGGACGAGAAGAAGCATAGTAAAGACTCACTAAATCCAAAATTGTGCAGTTTAACGAGTAGAATGTCGTGATGGATACAATCAAATGCTTTAGCAAAGTCAGTATATATAACATCTACTTGCCCTCTCCTATCAAGTTCAATACTCAATATATTTGATAAGCATGCTAAATTCGTAACGGTTGATCGCCGTTCCATAAACCCATGTTGATCATCAGAAATAAAATTTCTTACAAGTGGATAAATACGAGCATACAGAACCATTTCAAAAACTTTTGCAAAATTGCTCAATATTGTTATCGGCCTATAGTTACACACATCGTGAGAATCACCAGTTTTGAGAATAGGAGAAATTATCCCAATTTTCCAGTAGTCTGGAAAAGTAACTGTTTTAAGGGATAAATTGAATAAAAAACAAAGTGGTTTCGTAAGTAAAGAACAACAGTCTATGACAAGAAAGCTAGGTAATTGATCAAAGCCAGCAGTATTAGAATTCTTCAATTTTTTATAGCTGCAGATACTTCATCTTCACAAACGTCAGGGATGTTTAGATTTGGAAAGTTATTAGGAGTAAGTGGACTACTTGACACTTGAGTAACGTTGTCTACATAAACACTGCCAAAGTATTCAGCAAAAGCATTAACTATAGATTGAGGAGATGTAATCAATTCAGACTTAAAGTGCATATTATTAGGAATACGGGAAGAAACATTTTTGATCGAATGTACTTCCAGAAATTTTTGGATCAATACTTATAGAATTTTCCATATTAATCAAGTAACATTTAAAAGCTGCACGAATTTGTGTCTTGATTATTTTTCTTAACTGTTTAAATTCCAATAAAGCAAATAAACTCTTGCTCCTTTTATATTTTTTAAGGGACATGTGCTTTAAACGAATGTTAGAGATTATTTCAGTAGTGAACCAGTTAGGGTACTTAGAAGACTTATTACCGTAAATAGGCACATACAAGTTAAGCTGTGCTGATATGGACTTATAAAATTCATCACACGCAATGTTAATATCTTTCAAGTGATCAAGAAAAGACCAGTCAATATTCATAAAGGCAGAATAAAGATCCGAAAAATTAGCTTTGTTAAAATTATATCGTACTCTTGTACTGTTATTTAAAAAGTAGCTTTTCGCATAATTGTAAAGTGTAATAGTATGTACAGTGCTGGATGATACAGATCCTCCAAAACCATTGGAACATCATCATGGGTAACTTCACACTTTAAGTTAGTGATAACTAGGTCCAGTAGTCTGTTGTTAACATTAAGTACAGTATTACATTGTGTTAAATTTAATACATCCTTAAAACTATTTAATGCAAGGCTTTTAGCATCGTTTAAATTAATTTTTACAAGAGAAGGAACATTAAAGTCACCAAATAAGCAAATATTTTCATAGCAAGCGCACACTAATTCAAGTAAGTCGAAAAATAGTTGAAACATTTGCACGGAGGTATTAGGCGGGATATAAATAACAAAAATATAAAGAATAGTAAAATACACGTAGTTTACAACCAATGATATCAATGGACGGTACAGCAGATGTTAATGAAGATATGTCTATAGGTTCACACGTAAAACTCGAATTAACCGCCAGTAATACACCTCCACCCCATTTCAGATTGATAAGATCGTAATCACGATCATGCCTATACACATTATATTTGGGTGGAAATAATTCCGAACTGTTGATATTTATAGTAAGAGCAGTTTCACAAAGTCCAATAATATCAAATTCCATGTCAGCTACAAAGGAGAACACCTTATCGATTTTGGTCCTAAGACCACGCACATTTTGATAATAACACATTAATTGTTTGTTGGATGGATTAAGGCACTGGTCACTTTGGTTACTCAGTTTTTTGATTTAATAATTCTAGGTAAAAAAATGCTTCCTAAGGGAGTTAGAGCTCTTTGAAGATGTCGCCTTGTACATAATTTTTTTTTAAATACCTCCAGAACGCTTCTCCTTAGAAAAACAAAATCTGGTATGCTTATTTAGCCTTCAGAAATAAATCGATTCCATCAATTGCGAATTTCTAGTACCGGTCATAGGCGTCCGTTTTGGGTAGGTCAACGGTTATTTTAACGCATAACTTTTAAGCATTTGTGACACTAGATTATTAAATTTTCAGGTATTCTAGTACTAAAAGGTATTTTAACTTTAAGTCATTAGGATACACCGTTTTCTAGAAAAATGGATTTGAAATTTTTTTGTTTTTTTGTCATTAAAGTTAAATTTATATTTTTTGCACTAGTTGGCTCTGAACTGTCAACAAAAGTAAAACCTACGTTTTTCATTGTCAAATTGTTGTCAGTTCGCGAAGTTTATCTTTTAATTTTTTACTTTACCAGGCGCCATCTTCAAATTGCTCTAGCTCCCTTAGGAAGCATTTTCGGACTAGGTGAATTGGGTTAAATTGTCTTAAAATTATTTGAGGAATCTCCGGTCTTGGTTTGTCAGGAGAGTTTCTGGACACCCTGTATATACCATTCGATAGGAAATTTTATGCGCTTTATTTTAGTTGTCCAGGGTTTTTTTTAAATCAACGGTTTTCGATAAAATTGAAAACAACTAAAAAATTGTACATTTGGGGGTGGCTTTGGGGGTAGTTTTTTAAAAAATATACCTGGGCCCTTATCCCACATTTACTTTTAGGGTCCTAATAATCACTTTTTCAGTAAAGGCCAAACGTTAACACACTCGGTAACTCACAACCCATTTTTATATGGGAATTCATACCCACTAATAGGTGAAATGTGAAACTACTTTCGAAAAACTTCCTCTACAATACAACTAATAGAGAAATATCCCAAAGCTTCGCCAAGAACATTATTATCGCAGCGCACAGATAATTCAAGGAGATTCTTTGCGGATTTAAGACTGAAGACAGCAGAGTAGTTTTGCTTTGTTAGGAATAAAATATAATCACAATTGTGACTTTCACTTTCAAATGGAAAATTAACAGGTTCAAACATACATACCAATTTGTGTTTGTAATGTTTCCACCGCAAACGATGCTGTCGTGAAGGTGCGTACTTTGGTCAAATATCGGGGAATAATCATAAATTAGTGGCAAACATACCCAGACATTAAGAATGCAATAAATTACCTTGTGTGTGCATTACGTGGTTTTTTCCAAATTTATAGTGCGTTCTTGGATTAATCCCCTCTTTAGCTATAAGAAATGAGACGGACTGTCGTAGTGTAGGTAGTTGATTATTAAGAACTCTCTAGAATAAATTATTTTGCGCTTGTTTCGTTACAAAAGTAATAATAAAAGTGGTTTTTCTCAGCTACTCCAACGGAGGCTTCATGGAAATACAAAACTGTTTACCAAATACTAAAACTCTCCCTAAACTATTACACATAATTCCTGTCTATAGAAAGCACTGTTGTTAGTACTTTTAGATATTTATTCTGTAAGTGATATTACAATAAATGTTAATAAGGTAATAATTACCGTATGACTCATTGTCGTTCGGTGAGTTTAACATTAAATCCAGAATGAAGTCTTTTTCTTTAATCTTGTGTTGATACATTATGAGAACTTATCCTGCTGAAATGTTTTCGAATGCCTAAAACAAAATCATTTAACTATTTAAGAAAAAAACTGGATTACTAAAGGTTGTCTAATGGGTGTTGAAGATGTGTAATACCGCATGATTAAAAGCCATAGAAATATGATCTCAAAACTGATGGACACGTCTGTTGCCATACAGTCCAAGTTATAACACCTGGTTAGCAGAGAACACGCGCATTATGTGCATCATGTTCAAATTCGAAATAATTGTAATATTAAGACGTCTCGTTATTGGGCCAATCTTTTTTAACGTTGTAATTGATCACACACTTTTTTAAGAAAAATTCCTTATGGAAGGGCATAACGATGAATTAGAAAAACGTTATTTTCCAATCAAAAATTGCGAAGAAACACGAACAAAGCATTAGTTTGGGTTTGGAAAACAATGGGCATTTTCAACATTTTTTGTGCTTTCAGTTAAGTTTTGGTACATCGAAGCAAAACTAAAATTAAGATTTGAACCGAAGAATGTGTTATTTCGGTGTTAAATAAAAAAAATAGATGTTATCTGCGCTCGTACAAATCAAAACCTTGCACGTCTTGCAATACACACAAAATGTCAATTCAGTAAATTAAAAGACTTTGAATCCGGGCTTATTGAGATAAACCAGAGGTTGTTGTGACAGGTCGGACGTCAGTGGAAGCAACATAGAATTTGGCACGTCAATAAGAAATTTTTTTATCAGATCTTACTAAGTTGGACTTCAAGTTCCCAGTAAACTTCGAAAATTAAATTTTTTCGCTCGTATGAAGAAATATAAATATTTCCAGACACTCCTATCTAACTTCAAATCCAAAACTTATTCATTTCCGCTACCCATTACATGCATTACACACGTAACTAAATTCTGCGAGAGCTGAACGTTCACTGCTGCAAAACAGCAATTGCATCACACTTATGTTTCCTTGTCCACAAACCAAGTAGAACTTACTAAATTATAAAATTTCGAACTTCATCAAAAAAATACAATCGAAAAGATGAAACAGAAAAATTTTATTTTATCTCAAGGGGAAGTCGACGAACTGAACGCTATTTGCAACTACAAAAACTGGACAACTATACATACAATACGAAACAAAAATCAAATGCTAAAAAAATAAAAGTATTCAAAATATAATAAAATCGGAAGCATAGTATAACCAAATCATTTTGTAAGCTTGAACAAATTTTCAACTTCATAAAATTGAAGTAGAAAGTGGCGTTGCAATATTTTATAATTTAAAGAAACAATCGTTTCTGCAAATACGACGTATGCGCCTAGAGAATGTGTACGATATCTACAAACGTTATCCCAATATAGGTAATAAGCATGTTTACCAATCCACATGTTACTGTGTTAAACTACCTAAACTGGTATTGAAATAAGCCGAAGAAGGAATTGTTAATTTGAAGCGTGAACAATGGAAACAATTGCTGTCTAAATGATTTTAGTTTTTTACTTTTTATAAAGTTCATATACGATAAAAAAATAACTACAACCACCTATTCAAAAATATAATTAATAATCTTCGGAAGTATTTTTGTAGTATCAAAGCGAATTAATAAACTTTGCAATGCGGTATGGAAATTTAGTTTTTACAATATAACTGCATTAATCTTTTGGTTGTTTGCAAAATCCGTTGTCCTAGTTTAACACAATAAGTTACTAGTCAGGATTATCCTATATCTAGGGAGATTAGAAATTATGAAATGTATACAGTTTGGAAAGCGGTTAAAATAGAATTAATAAGCAGGTTTAAACATATGCAGATGTACTTGTTTCAGTAAGTATACTTACAATTTTAGATTTTGTAAATTTGAAAGACGTAGAATTGAAGTATTAAATCACATCCACTTTACGATTAAAAATTATTACCATATTTCAAAAACAATAAAAGTCAGTAGCATTGGAATATTTCGTCATTTTTAATTAAGTAATATGTATTTAAGTTCCAATTTAAAAATGTGTAGCTTTAGAATGAATATGTTGATTGATATATTTATACAATGAGTTTATCCTGAAAAGCAGATATTCAATAAAAAAAAAGACAATTTATATTTTGTAGTCTACAGCCTGTTAACTTAAATTTAAAATAGCATATTTAACTGAATATTTCACTCAATATTTTTTACACATTTTTATTACAAGTACAACACAGTATACTTATTTGGAATATACAGGGTAGTGCAAAATTTTGATATTGGATGATAACTTAGTTGATAAAAAAGATATAACTTTCATAATTTGTCGCATTTAATACTGTTACTGAGTGCACATTTTGAAAACATTTTCGATTATAGAAGGTGTTTCAAAAAGTCATTGCAGCATAAACTTACATTCTTTTAAATGGAAAGCACCATATTTTCCTTAAGGTTCAAAAAGATCTCATCAAGAGCTTTAAAACAATATAGCATGTCTGTTATAGCAACTTGAAATAATGTATTTTCCGTGTTTAATGTTAATTGCTTTTTCAGTCGACCATGTATTTACACGCCTTATTAATGTATAAAACATAAGACAAAATCATTCATTAATGAACCTCATTAATGCATGATTTCGTTTTTCTATTAAAGCATGATTTCAATATAAAGGGGTTTTAACAAGGACGGGTGGATGTTAAAATTGAATAAAACAAGATGTGTGTGAGATATTTTATTTGAAAGGCACATTTATGCCATTATGGATGGAATATGACATCGTTCAAATGTCCGCTGCGGCTTCGTATGGTGGCACAAATCTGAGAGGTCCAATTTTTAATGACTCTGCTGCATAGATCCGGCTGAATCTGAGCGATGGCCTGCGTTATGTTGGCTTTCAGGGCAACGGTCGAATGTGGTTTATTGGCATAGACCTGCGACTTCAGAAAACCCCACAAGAAAAAGTCTAGCGGAGTCAAATCACACGATCTTAATGGCCAATTCACGTCACATCTGCGAGAGATAACCCTACCGTCAAACCGTCCATGCAGAATGTCGATAGAGCGAACACACGGCGTTGTCTATGGTCATTAACTTTGAGCTCTTAGGTCAGTTGGATCTTGTACGGATGCAGACCCAAGTCCTGACGCAAAATTCTCCAAGTTGAAGTCTGCGAAAGGCCGAGGTGGCAATTTTTTTCTAATTGTAAAAATTGAGCAAAAACATCAAACATTTGCAATAATGAGATTGTACCCCCACAGATTATTTATATGTTGTTCCTTGTAAAGCAGTTCTTATAACCCTAGCAACAAATTACTCCAAAGTGCCGTCAGAGGGTGGCAATTATAATTCTAAGTGTAAAAATTAAGCAAAAACATTCAACATTTGCAATAATGGAGTTGTCCCACCGGAGATTTTTTATATGTTGGTCATTGTAAACCACTTCTTATAACAATCCTTGTGCTGGAATACGTTTTTAAGTTTCAACAAATTTGACCATTTGTGGGCCCAAATAATCGTGTGTATCACGTGGGCAGAAGCTAACCGCGGCTTGCAAACCATCGTTGTACTCGCAAACGGTCAGTTTCTAGTCTAGTGATACAAATAACTATTGTGTGCACCACGGCTCTAAAGATTTTTTTACGGCCTCTTTTGATATGTTGGACATGGCTAACGCCTCGGCCATCGATAATCAGAACGGTCAAAATAAACTACTTTACATTATTGATACACAAGTAACTATGCATTAAATATTTAACTACAACAATAAAAAGGTTGGTTGAAGAAAAACTTAATGGGCACTTGTAGCATCAGTAAACCGGTTTTAGAAATAAGGCCAAATCTTCCTTTTTTAGATATGTTTATATTCAAATCTTTGTTTTTGATCCTTTTTATTTTTTGAACCTAATCAAATACGATTGACAGTTTCCAAACCTAAAATTTTAACACTCTTTTTAATTATACACATTTGTTGTTTAAACTATTTTTTTATCCAATAAGGAATTACTGAGATATAACAATCACGTGACCAATATCAATTTTACAAAAAAAATTGTTAACCTTAAATCCCACGAAATCACTGAAAACAATGAAAAGAAGAATTTTTAGGTTACATATGGGTTACAATGATCCATATTCATAAAAAGAAGAATATTCTTATACATGTCAAAATATTATACTTTTAGAAAATTAACCTTAAAATTTACTGCACTCAAATAAATTGGTATTCATAAATTCACTTTTCCCTATAAATAAAAATCATTTCTTTAGAAATGGTCGGTACCAGACTAATCTTTAAAGTAAACGTCAGTTTTTGTATTTAAAGAGTCAATTTAATTAATGCGGTGATGCAAATTTTGTAAACTTAATAGAAGTTGTACTGCTTGGTGATGATGGTTATGACATAGAGCGCATACTTTATAACTCTATTTTGAAATCCTCTCCCTGGTGCTGGAAAAAAATATAACAATTTATTTGAAAAGGGAAGAAGTAACAATTGAACGATGTTTTCTTAAATACTTTCTTACAATACGTTTGTCGCCTATACGTGTTCGCTTTCATAGACAAAAAAAATTGTGTGTTGTCATTAACCATTTAAATATATATAAACAAAATTTATTTTTATTAGCTAAAATAAGTACTGTTTTCAGTTTGAGCATATTCTCTGGAACCTTTTTAAGCTGCATCATTTCCAATTTTTTTCATAGTAGTGTTGTTATACTAGACTTGTCCGGCACTATTGCAACAAAACTAAACGCTGGCGTTTTTTTTGTTGTAGGCTTTTTTGTCTCATCTGTTTCATATTTTCAGTGGATGAAGATTTTGCAAGTTACGTAAAGATTTAAATGGATGACGATTGTTTCATGTACGTGAATGCTTATGCAGAGGAAGATGGCTCAAAAAATGTGAGTGCTTGATTTTCTTCTTTGCCAGAATTACCAACTTGCATGTAACCTGCATCTTTCCAAGTGTAGGATTGAAATCACCTTCCATTGACTTTAGTAGTTTTCCTTTCCAATCGCTTAATTTGTTTGATTTTTTTAGTTATTCCATATCCGTTTTCTATTTTAGCCAAGTTTTTATATTGTTAAGTTTTTTTTAATACACATTCAACGCTCTACCAAATGTCTTCTTGTATTTTTTTATTATGTCTTCAATAGTTTCGTTTTTATATTTTTTTATTTTTAAAATTTGTGATTTTTTCAAAATTATAGTCGCATTAGCAATTTTATCAGTGATAAATAATACATCGCTAACTCTTTCCATTCCTGCATTTTCTTCAGCTATACGGGGTGTCCAGTAACTCTACGGACAAATTTCGCGTAGTGATTCTAGTCCCAAAAATAAGAAAAAGTTCATATAAACTCAAGTCCAAAAACGCTTCCTTTATGACCTACCTCTTCGATTTTTTAGCGATATTTTGCGAACAAATTTGAATATGGTCCTGAAATTTGAGACACGGAGGTTTACGTGGTCGAGAAACTTAAATATTTTATTGATTTTAATGCAACTTGCAGAGGGCGCCATCTACAGTGGTATGCTAAAAGTTAATTGGCAACCGGATCACCTCTTCCAATTCAGTGTCCACAAAAACTCCCGTGTTCTAAACTTCACGGTCATATTCAAATTTGTTCGCAAAATATTGCAAAAAAAACGAAGAAAATAACGACTGCCTCGGAGTCTCCTAAACACTCTCACGTACAGTGGCGATGTTCTCGGCCGATCTGGCGTTCCTTTGACGTAAACGTGTTGGTTGGTTGTTTACCGAACCGGTTGTCTCAAATTTAGTCACCAATCGTTGGAGAGTAGACTTTGAAGGGCCATGGCGTCTGCCGTAAAATGGGCGCAATGCGCGCAACGTTTGCACTAACGAACACTCATTTTGATAATAGAGTTTTATTATTTGCACATGCTGCTCAACCTTGTAACTTGCCATGGTGATTTGGCATCAGTGAGTGAATAAGAAAAAACAGATTTGATAGATGCCGCCAAAACAAAATGGCCGCCACAGATTATTAACATCGACCCGCTCTATTTGAAAGACTCTTTACATACAAATCTAGTATGTGTTTACCTTATAACATCAAATCTAAAACAAAATTTCATTTTTTACATAATTAATTGTGAGTAATTCAACAAATTCTGTGAAGAAATGGATGTTTACAATTTTTCTTTAACGTCGCCAGAAGTGGCAGAAGCTGAAAATATTGCAACAGCAAGTTTATTAGCTAAAAAGAGTAAAAAATCTTTATGAAAAAACTTATGATGAGTTTATTTTATGGTACAACGAAAAACAAGTAACGCGGTACACAGAAAACGTGTTATTAGCGTATTTTTCAAATATTTCTGAAAAAGAGCTAATTGCCAGCTTATGGCCTAAATATTCTATGCTAAAAAGCACAATGAATTTGAAGAAAAACATAGATATTTCTAAATTTAATAAATTAACTACTTTTATTAAAAGGCAACAAGAAGGGCATGTGCCCAAAAAATCTAAGGTCCTTGAAAAAGAACAAATACATAAATTTTTATCTGATGCTCCTGACAACTCATTTTTAAGCGTAAAGGTACGTAAACAAATACACTACTGCGTAAACATATTTACACCTAATTTGTTTTTATTTTAAAGGTTGCGAAAGAATGAGCTAGTAAATTTGGAAACAGATTACGTTCAGGATTTAGGTTCTAAGTTTCTAGTAACCATTAAGGCTTCTAAAACTAATACGAGCAGAACATTTCCCATCATTGACAATGATCAACATACGATTTTGAATTCAGTTAGACACTATTCCTCATTGCGGCCAACACACACCCCCACAAACGCTTTTTTGTTTTTTATAGAAATGGCAAGTGTTCCATTCAGCCAATTGGCATAAACACGTTTTCAAAAATGCCATTCACAATTGCAACGTTTTTAAAATTAGATGATCCGAATACTTATACTGGTCATTGCTTTCGACGGTCTTCTGCATCGATACTTTCTGACAGAGGTGCAGATTTTGCAGCCATTAAACGCCTTGGTGGTTGAAAATCCACTGTTGTTGCAGAAGGGTATATAGATAATTCGATTGAGAATAAAATGAATACGGCTAAAAAAATTCTCTGCGAAACGGTGACAAAACCTTCCAACACTAGTGTCGAAACTGTTGAAAGCAATAATACTGAAACCACTGCAGCTGAAACAAATAATGATTTTACAAACATTCAAAATTTAAACCCAAATATGTACTCACACAGCCAATCAACAAATAATTCCAGTATGCCCTATTTTACTTTTAATAATTGCACTGTTGAAAATGTAAATATTTATAAACACAATGTTGAAACTGAAAATAAGTAGTTTAATTTGTATTGTTATTCATTTTTTGTTAACTTTGTGTAATAAAAATTAACTGTTCACAACAATTTCTATTCACAATCATTCTCTCTGTCGTACTAACTGGATCACATTCTGACTGATATTTTTGTTTCATCATAAACTAGTTTTTATCTAATTTCGTCATTTTACCTAACTGTATTGAAAAAAATATTGTAGTAATTTATTTTAAATGTTAAATGTTATTCAAATACTGTTATTAATTAAAAAATAATTTATAACCTAAAAATACTAGACTTTTCTTGAAAAGAATTTAAAATCATTCTGGAATGATTTTTGCAGAACAACCAAGTACCAAAAAACCAAACGTAAAACAACAAAATTTTTAAAAACTCAGAAAGACGTAATTTCCTTTCTTCTTGAAAATATCAAAATTTGGTAAATAAATTGGACGTATTTTAACTAGATTTCTTCGGGTGAATCCGATTCGTTCCAGCTGACATTTAGTACAAGTTTTTGTATCATGCGTTTGAGTATTTACGGTAATTCACTTAAGAATTTTTTTTGTAATTTATACACATTTTCTTTATTTAATTAAGTTATGGTCGATTGAAAAATATTGGAACTAACTCGAATATTAATATGCGATTAATAATCGAGATTGTTTAACAAGTGAGTGAGCGCACACTTGTTTGTTAAATAACTATTTCCGTCGACCGTGCATTTATGACTTACGTTAACGTAAACAAAATCGTTCATTAATGACCCCTATTAACGAACGATTTTCTATTAATTAACGATTTGATTATAGGCAACTAAGCATACATGTGTATACCTAAAGTTGCCATTTTATCTGTCAATCAAATAATATTTGAAAATCTAAATAAAAAGTCTGTCATAATTTGTACCAAAGCAAGTTTTAATAATAACGAAACAACATTAATGTACAGTTGTAAAAAATCTTCAATTTGTTCACACAAACTTTGAGACATTTTTGTACTGTTTACAACATTCCGATGATAACACTTAATAACATTTAACGATGTTTAGCTTATCTATTCTACAAACTATTGGCTCACACAGTTTTTCAATATTGTTTACTCATTGTTCAAAAAAAGAATGGCCCGATAAACATTCCGACTCCTAAAAATATTTTTTGGAGGTGTAGCGGAACCACTTTAAGAAAATGTTTTTTTTTATAAACTCTACATGAGCATATTGTGTGAAATAACATTAAAGTGAAATCAAGCTTCATCATTAAAGCATCTTAAGCTGGAATATACAATAGCGATATGAACGAATATCTTTGTTGGTATGATGTGACAAGTCATTATCAAAAGTTCAACTTGTTTACAAGCAACGTAGAGATGTACTTGGGCTTTTTGTATCATTTATCAAACATTTTCAACCATTTCTGGTTCGGTCTTTAATGGTGCATCACTATTTTGAATAAGCACCAATTCGTTCTCACAAAAAAGATTTATGCACTTTGTTTCGCTGTGATAAAAACTATTGTGTTTTGACGCAACAATTGAAATTTAGTACCTCAATTCTCCATCAAGTTAGTGACCTTAATTAAAATACTGTTACTAAATAGCCATGCAAAAGACAAAAAGGCAAATAATAATCAAATACAAAGCTCACAAAAAAGTAGAAACAATGAAGTTAGGTTATGTTATACAATTAAAAATTTTGGTGAGTTCACAAAACGGTACTTTCTACAGGTGCGTTCACAATAGCATATCTTTTCTAAAATTATTAAATTATAATTTTATTAAAATTACAAAGTACGGTCGACGGAAAAGTTGTGTAACTAACTGTTGAATTAAACGGCGATTAACAATCTCAAACATTACCTCTAAAATATCTCGATTGTTAATTGCCCTTACTAATACACTCGTTTGTTAAATAACTATTATGTTAAATTATTTAAATTTTATACTTATAACAGGGTAGGTGTCATTTTTAATAATAATTAGCTATAACTTCTAAAATACCCCGTAAAATACATTTACATGCCACTTTTTTTAAAAGCTCTTGATCAGATCTTTTCGAACCTTAGGAAAATATAGTGTGTTGTATTTAAAAAATTATAAGTTTATGCTGCCACGACTTTTTGAAACCCTCTGTATAATCAAACAACTTTTTAAAGTATACACTCAGAAACTGTACTAAATGTGACAAATTTTGAAAGTGTAATCTTCTTCATCATTCAAAGAACGTCGCTTAAGAGTTTTGGCCACAAAAGATAGATTTTTAACAACTCGATCAATTACAAATGATTGTATGAGAGGTACAGGACTTAGGAAGGTCCGTAAAGCTGCACCCCCCATATCACCAATTTAAAATTAAAGAGCTAGGAATTATGTACTTTTTATGTGCTAATTTTGTACCGACTTTAAAAATTTTGTACTCCAAAAATTGGCATATTTTTTTAACGTTGAAATGTGGGGGGTGTGGTTTGCGTAAAAGCTACACCCCCCATACCAGAAATCATTGAAAAGGTGGTCCAATCGCAAAAAGAAAATTACAGTAATTATGTACTTTTTATGTGCTAGGAAATGAGATAAGTCTTGGTACGGTAAGGTCATCCACTACGAAGATATGGGGATTGAAAACTTTATCGACTTTAAGCGTCTAGTGATATACATGGTATCCCACGACGATTAAGACAAGTAATATATCAGAATTGGGCAGTAGTAGATAATTATAATTTTGGGGGTGTAAATTAGAACAAATGTTGCATATTTTCTTGTTATTGTGTTACCCAATGAGGTATTTTTTCAAATCTTCTAAATCTGTAGCCGAAAATTACAGGGGATTCAATTTGAATTTTTTAACTTCATTCCTTTAAGTACCTGTAGCTCTTGAATTAATCACTTTAGACCCCAAGTGTGCTAGTTAGTTGGAATTGTTTTATCGGGAGGAACACAGAAAGGATCAAATATACAGGTTGTGCCATTAATAATTTTGAATGCGACGTCACGTGACCAAAACAAATACCTCATTGGGTAACACAATAACAAGAAAAGATGCAACATTTGTTCTAATTTACACCCCCAAAATTATAATTATCTACTACTGCCCAATTCTGATATATTACTTGTCTTAATCGTCGTGGGACACCCTGTATACGATATGATGTAACGACACCAATTCAGTGATAAATATATAGTGATGGGGAAAAATGTGGTGAGCAATAATGCTGAAGGTACTTAGATGAGTAGTGGCGAAACGGGTAACAAGGGGGAGGGAGAAAGAAAAAGAATTTCTGAAATGTACTTTTTATTAAAAATTATGTACCCTTGATTACAAACTGTTATCATATTCTACTATTAAAAAAGCTATCTCTGGCATCTTTAAATGAATTTTGTACCGCAAACCTTACCTCATGTATAAGCACCGAAAGAGAAAATCGCGATTTGTATAGCTTCTTTGTCGGTAATAAGAAATGTAAAAAATTATGTACCTGATTTCAAGGTGTCATCAATCTACTATTAAACACTCTATGTTTTGGCATTATGCTCGATTTTGTCCAAAATGTCTTGCAGTAATATGCTTCGAAAGAGAAATCGCGATTTGTTATATTTCATTGTAGGTAATAGAGGATGTAAAAATTAGTACCCTGATTTAAAGTGTCGTCATATTTACTATCAATACGCTATCTTCTGACACTTTGTCTAAATTATGTACCCAAAAAACTCTTGCAGTATGATGCTCCGAAAGAGGAAAAATCGCGATTTTTCTTCTTTTGGATGATATTACTGCAGTTACTGAGTTTTTTGAGTACAAAATTTAGACATAGAGCAAAAAAATAGTTTATCAATAGTAAAATATGACGACACCTTGAAATCAGGGGTACATCTTTTTTAAATCCTCTATTACCGATAATGAAGTATAACAAATCGCGATTTTTTCTCTTTTGGAGCATATTACTGCAAGAGTTTTTTGGGTACAAAATTTAGACATAATGCCAAAACATAACGTATCAATAGTATAATATGATGAAACCTTGAAATCAGGGGTACATAATTTTTACATTTCTTATTACCGACAAAGAAGTATAACAAATCGCGATTTTTCCTCTTTCGGTGCTTATTAATGGTAGAGTTTTTGCCGTACAAAATTCATTTAATGTGCTTTTTAATAGTAGAAAATGATAACAGTTTGTAATTAAGGGTACATAATTTTTAACAAAAAATACATTTCAGAAATTCTTTTTCTTTCTCTCTCCCCCTTGTTATTCGTTTCGCCCCTACTTATCTAAGTACCTTCAGCATTATTGCTCACCACATTTCTCCTTATCACTATATATTTATCACTTGGTGTCGTTACATCATATCGTATGTATATCACTAGATCGATAAAGTTTTCATTCCCCATATCTTCGTAGTGGACAACCTTACCGTACCAAGACTTGTCTCATCTCCTAGCACATAAAAGTACATAATTCCTGTAATTTTCTTTTGCGATTGGACCACCCTTTAAATAATTTCTGGTATGGGGGGGTGTAGCTTTTACGCAAGCCGTACCCCTCACATTTCAACCTTAAAGAAAATGCCTATTTTTGGAGTACAAAATTTTTAAAGTCTGTACAAAATTAGCACATAAAATGTACACAATTCCAAGCTCTTTAGTTTCAAAATTGGTGATATGAGGGGTGCAGCTTTACGGACCTGACTTAGGATGTCAATGTTTTCTGTTTATCGTTGATAAGATCTTATGGATTGCGTTCATATCGTCCATTTTATGCCTTCCTCTTACACCACTTCACCGTCGAAGCAGACTAGAATGGAGCAACGAAAGGGTTAATTGGACGCAAGAATGGCATCAAATTGTGTTTAGTGACGAGTCCCGATTTTGCTTGTGGGCTTACGATGGTTGTAGTCGGGTCAGACGGATGCGTGGAGAACGTAAAAATCCAACATTTTTGTGGAACGCAACACAGCCCTCACTCAAGGAGTTATGATATAGGGTGCAATATGTTATAGTAGCAGATCACCCTTGGTTTTTATTGACGGCAGCCTTAACGCAGCTGGTTACATTGCTAATGTATACAACCAGTTGGCCTTCCATATCTTCAGGGGCTGCAAAATTCCATTTTTCAGCAGGATAATGCGCGCTCTTATACGGCAAGGGCTACAACACGGTTTTTAGAAGAATCTAACATTGCCGTCCTCCGATGGCCTGCTCGGTCGCCTGATTTGTTACCAATTGAACATGCATGGGATATGATTGGTAGGCGACTGGGTAATTTACCGCACTCTCCAAATAATTTACACGATCTTCAGCAACGGATTCAAGAAGCTTGGGATGATATACCACAAGCAGCTATAGATCACTTGATTGATAGCATGCCAAGCCGTCTAGATGAGTGCATTACAAATAGTGGCGGAGCAACTCATTATTAAAAAAACTTTTTAAGCTTATTTTTTTTTGTTTTTAAATTTTAATCATCACTTTATTTAATGAAAATAGACGTTTTCTGAAAATTTCATTAAAATCGTTCAACAACTTCTAGGTGTTTTTTTTAGAAGTCAGTATATTATTCGAAAGGCGGGCTGGTACGTCTGTTTTGAATGTTGACAACTGTAGTCTTTCCTTTTGGTTATCATTTCTAGTCTTTTCCTTTTTCACTTTTTAAGTCCACTTTTTCTTTTCTAGTCAACTAGTTTTTTTTCTTTCCAGTAACCTCTAGTTATTTTTTTTTCTAGTCAAACCTAGTCTTTCGTTTTGTAGTTAAATCTAGTCTTTTATTTTTCTAGTCAACTATAGTGTTTCCTTTTTTTAGTCTAGTCTATCTTTTGAATCCAATGTAGTACAAGATTTTTGATATAAATTTTTGATCTAGTTTTCCACAATCTTTTGAACGCTGTATTTCAGGATTTTTAAATAATAAACACAAAAGTCAAAATTTTCAAAAATATTTTAAAGTGCTATAACTTTTGAACCCAATGTAGTACTTACATCATTTTTGGAGGCAGTTTTTAAATTAGTTTTTAACAAGTTTTTGAATGCTGTATTATAGGATTTTTTAAAATCATAAACAAGAAAGTCAAAATCTTAAAAAATATTTTAAAGTGCTATAACTTTTGAATACTGCATGGAAAAAGTTTTTAAAATTATATTTGAATAAGTTTTTTCCGCAAGTACATAACAGTTTCGGTTGGATAAAATGAAATATGACACCATGTCAAATTTCTCTTTGTTAGAAAACATAATTAATGTAAAAACTTATAATTATCGCACACTTATTTAAACATCAAACTACCAACATTACTGACAATCCAATACGTAATTAAAAACGAAATTAAAAAAAAATTTTAAATTTTAAATTTTAAATAAAAATGGTTTTCAGAATCTGATATTAAATACAGTATTAAAAAAATAAAGTCGATGATGGTTCCGCAAAGACGAAACGTCAGATTGAAAAACTGATAATACCACGTTGGAAGGCATTAAAAGTTGCCTAGAAGAAATGCTATCGGTTTTGATTTAAGACCAATATTGAGGCCAGAAAAAATAATATGTGAAATCCAAGATTTCCAAACGTCATCCTCCTGGGCCTCTGATGGAATAATCGAGCAACGTTTTGGCAGCTGTAATTAGTAATTTAGCAAATATTAATAATATTTTTCTTGTATCCGTCACCAATGATAAACAAATAAACTAAAAGTTTTATAACATATTAAAATAACGTTTAAATATTACATTTTCTCCTTCACATTCAGGAAGATCTTTTTTAAAACGCTGGACTATATTATGCAACACTGTACATGCATATATAATGTTACCATCCTTAATTGGGTTGTCATGTAGAACTCGATGTTGAAGTATACACCAAAATCTACCTTTCAAAACAACATTTACCTTTTCAAATATGGCGAGCCCCTATAAAATGGTGGTTACAATTTCCGGCAGGGGTGTTCTCCATTGTTGCTATTAGATTTAATAGAAATGGCTGTAACGGGCATTCAGCAACACCAATTAGAACTGAATCATCTCCATGGATGTAAGACTCCTCCATGATATCTGCCATATTGCGGAACCATGAGTTGATCCACGAAACGTTCATACTTATTATTTGATAATCACTGTCTGATATAATTTGACAGTTTATACTGCAGTTTCGCTTTCTCAAACATGAATGCAGAGCAAGATATTGCTCTGGTGGCAAAAATATGGCAATATTTGAACAATCTATTGCCTCTATGCATTGGGTAAAGTAGAAATGGCGGAAATGTCGACGAGCAAATCTATTAGAAAAATGCACAAGATAAATATAGAACAATCGTTTACAATATGGAAATTATAAGAAATTGTACCTGAATTGGCTGAAACAAAAGCTTACCAAATCTGAAGAAGGAATATTAATAGAACAGTGTCTTCCTTTCAACGAAGAAACTAAGAAAGAAAGAAAATGGTGCAGTTGACCAGGTACCAACATAAAGTGAATTCCCTAAGGTATTTATGTAAACAGGGTACTTCGGATGATTTGCACGTTACAAATATTAAAAATTTACCTCTTTAATCATGTAATTCACAATGGTAATACAGGTATAACAAATAAATTACAATTGCCACAAACGTTTAAGCTTTATTTTGAATGAATTTGAAATTGTAGTGGGTAAAGAAGTCATATGGCTCAAAATAGCAAATTCATTTTCTATCCGGGATTTCTACCGTTTTTAAAAGATAAAATTAATAAAGTATAATTAAAGTTGAATAGGTTGCCGTAGTTTAGCTCCCTAAAGTTTTAAGTGGATTTATGGAAACACATACTGTAGTTAATTGGAGTGACATGAACAATTAAACTGCTGCTTAGTAAAGAGTCGCTTACGTTCAATATCAAGAACTTTCACTGCAGTGTATTATTAAAGCCATAGCAAAACCAACAACAACAAAGATTTTAAAAACCAAATTCAGAGAGAATCAAGTCAAGATAGATGGAAGTCTTCGTTTGCTAATGGATTTTTGTCAATTGAATTAAAACTTCAAATTCCGTAAGAACCAAATTATAATTACAATGCAACTGCATATTAATTCGTACCTAATTTAATTACAATTATCGTTTTTAATGTGTCAAAAAAATTTATCTACCGTTTAGATATTAGTTGTTTTTCTTCTTTCTTTTTCTTTGTTTTCTCTTTCTTCTGATGAGACTAACAATCCGTTTAGGAGTATACACCAAAACTTCCAAAATTTTGTCGTTACACTTAACTTCCTTAAGGTGAACAGTTTATTACACCAAATAAATCGATAAATATGCATTTCTTTAATTAGTTTGCATGTAAGGGAAACTCAATAAGTCGGTAGGGGTCATATCAAAGAAAGTTCTCTTTATTTTCGCGAACTGGGTTGTTTCTTGCACGTTATCTTTATCATTATATATCTATAACACGCATAAAAATCACCTTCAATAGTTTGTACGCGAGTAACTTACGCACACCGTTCAATACTTAGCGATTGTTGATAATAACAATTATGATCCGCTACAGGTTGGTAATTGTGTCATTACATAATACTTCGTAGTGTATCTCTTTCTTAATTTTTACATAGACAAAGAAACTTACAAAATTAACAAGTTCTCATAAAGATACGCATCTACAAATCTAGAATTTAATAGTGTTTAGTTTTAATATAACAAAATATCAAATTTACTTTTAAAAACAACACCTTTCACAAGCTCTTTCATGGAACAAACAAAGAGTTCATTGAATCAGCAAAGCAAAACGACGAAATGTGGCAAATGATTCTATGAAAACTTTGTATAAAACCTAACGACATAAGCATTTCTTTAAAGCTTATCATGGGCACAAAAACATACGTGCTTTGTCAATGCAAACAAGATATACATAAAGTACAGTACAACGTACAACTCACTTAAAAAAATACTTTAACAAGACCAAAATCATTTGGACGTAAAAAAAATAATTTTCACCAAACCGAGGTGAAATTGTTTAATATTGATTTTTATTGATTATGTCCCGAAGTTGTCTATTAGTTGCTTAGGATCCTTAAGATTCTGTAACTGGTAATATTGGTAGTAAGCAGTAGAATAAATGAGCTGATACTCTTTAACTTACATAATTGTTAGATAAATTACCCGAAACAAGTTTTAGAACATTTCCGCCGCTGGCATATTTATTTATATCATAGATATATCTTCCATTTTCTTCATTGGGTTTTTGATTTTCATTGTTCTTTAACTTGTGGTAATGTTATACAAAAACTTAATAGAAAGTTAATTCGCTATTTTCGGAAGATTATTACAAAAAAAACATTTTAAATTACAGCTTTTATCTTTTTTTGCTACAATATGCTGTTACCGGCGTATATGTTTTATTTGGGAATTCTATCCGTCTTGTAAGGTTTACAATATTGGTAACCTTCACAATTTACTTTGAAGTGCCATTGGATTTAGTTACTCCTTAGCCGGGAATTGGCAGGCCATAGTTCTAGTCACTTATAGAACGTATTTGATATAGTGTTTTTCAATTACATAAAGGCTAAATACAGTGAACTCATATAGAATGCACTGAACGAATTTTAATTGTTTGAACATTGATTATAAAGCTACTAAAGGTGCGCAACGCATATGGGGAAAATGTAACGTACAATTTCACCGATTTGTAGATGGCTTCACAGTCAATTTTCAGCAAAATATTTTTAGTTGCTTTTTAGTACACGTTGAGTTAGCGTCACTTTTGAGCCGCTCCGAGTTTGTGCGTGTGTCTGGAAATTATTGTAATTTGTTGTGACAATGGCTAAATGCGAATACGTAAATTGCAAAAGCAATACTAAGAAAACAGAAACAAAGTGTTTTTAAATTTCCAATAAAGATGTACACCGCGCCAGCGAGTGGCAAAAAAATTGTGGGAACATTGTTTGCTCTTGTAGATATTGATTCTTTAGGAAATAAGTAAATTTGTGAAGAACATTTTAATGTCAGACATAATTATAAACAATAAAAGAAAACAATTACATAAACATGCAGTGCCGGCAAAATTTGAGGAAGAAGGTTTATAAAGCAAATTAATATTATTCTTATTTACTTACTGAAATAGCTTTGTGTGTTAAGTTATATTTCTATAGTTTTTTTTTTTAATTTCAAATTGATAAGATAAAGAATTATGCACTCGTTCTAAGTGATTCACATAAATTCGTCGGGTGTTTTATTAACTATATTTCCTTTGAAAATTGATCGCATACAATTTCTGATTTTTAATTAAACCAACTGTAAGTTTTTGCGCAAAAATACAAAACAAATTTAATAGCTGATTAACAACTTATTGGTTGTTTGATTACAATGTACTAAAAGTTGTGTGTAATTAATGAGAATTAAAATTTTAAAAAATTGAGTCTGCATATCTTTTATTTTTTTTTCTTAGAATCAACTTGCGAAGTCCTTTTCGATTCAAAAGAAAAACTCCTTTCCAACTGGGCCAGAAGCGAATAAATTGTTTATGTAAATAATAACCACAATTACATGGAAATACATAAATATGATGTTTTATCATAAGTTGTATTTCATTTAATTTTCTGAGTGTATTTAACAGATTGACCTCAACTTGGTCGCGTTTTACTTAAAATTCTATTTTCGAAAAATATATACAAAAGTTTAGATCATTCAGAGAAGAATGTAACTAGTTTTCGGGTAATTTCATAAAATTTAACCTATTTTCAATGTTCTGCAGATTTAACAAATTTTGAACTAAATTTGTTTTACATATAAATTTTTCTAGTTTCAGGCAAACTTTTAAGAATAATATACAATTTGTACTGTTTTATAATTACACTTCGAGATATGATCCCTCAAAATTAATTTATTTAAAAAAAATAGGAATTTTCAACTTTTTCTTTAAACTTCGATTAACTTAAAAAACGACGTCGTTTTTATGATAAGGTATCATATAATGTTATAAGTTGTGTTAATCAGTTTATGAAGACACTGGTTGTAAAAATATTTGATGAATTATTTTAATCGTTAATTTTGTAGTCCACCTTTAAAATAAAAATTAGTATTTACAATAATTGCATTTATTTACAACGTAGAGTGGCTGGCGATAAATCATCGAAACCTGATACCGTTGCTGATATCATTTTATTAAGGCGAAATGCAGTTTTACGACGGTGGAATTTGTAGTTCGCATTTTATAAGACGGTGTCGCCAAAATACAGTTTCAATTTTTATGAAAGATGGAGGTTCTCCATAAGGCACGATATTTAACATTAGGTTGAGCCTCTTTAAGAATTTTTACTCAATGATTTGAAGCAGTTTTGAGCATTTCGGAGACTTGTTTTACAAAAGTGAAATTTTGTCTTACCAAAAAAAAAAAAATAAAACAAC
Organism: Abscondita cerata; assembly: GCA_030710515.1. Classification (NCBI taxonomy): domain Eukaryota; kingdom Metazoa; phylum Arthropoda; class Insecta; order Coleoptera; family Lampyridae; genus Abscondita; species Abscondita cerata. The sequence goes on from JALBCR010003197.1 coordinate 554,551, forward strand.
ATTATAAATTATTCATTATAACACTATCAAGACATTTAAAATAAAAAAGAACACTGAATATAGTGAAACAAAATGCCTTCTCATATGTTTAAAGCATTAGGGGTAGAATCAGAAGAGATTTGTGTAGACCATTTACGATTGTATATCAGCATATAAAAAAATGGGAGCATTCAAACATGCTGACTTTTGTTTAAAATGATTGATTCCTTTTATGTAGGAAATTTCAGTTCAATATTTTTACTTATATATTTATTGAGAATGTTGAATTTTATTAAAATATTTCAGAGTATAAAAAATTTTTAAATGCGTATGATTTTTAATACATCACAAATTTTATTTGTTTATTTACAATAAATCTGTTCTGTCAAATGATTTAGTACCAGTTGCAACAAATTAAATTTAATCGCAGATTAAAAACGATCACTGCTATTCGTGTATTCTGTTATATTTTATCTAAGTTTAAATTTGACTTACTTTTGTATAAATACAAACTAAACTAGAACACGAAATAGGTACTGATAATTATTTAAGTAATGTGACAGTTTACACACAAAAAATGTTTGAAAAATATATTTATATTCGTATGCTAACGACGTTTTTAACGAGATGGAACATTGCCAGTTGTTTAATTGTCAGCATATACCAGAAAAATTGTGTAACATTAAGTTTGAGTTTACCTAAATTCCGAGAAATGCGTTTCTATTTTAGATTCAATTTGTTTAATTATATATCAGCGTCCATTCCTCCATATCATTAGAACATAATGCAACATTCGTTCTGGTATTGCCCTGCTCACAATATTGAAAGACAAAGGAATTTCCCCTGTGTTCACAACATTTATTTTAGCATAGGTAAAGTTAAAAAACATAAGAAGAGAAGTAGAAGCCGTTCCAGTAGTTTACCCGATAATTTAGATTCTGTAAATCTATTACATAGAATAAAGAAACTGGAACGTGAATTGGAATTTTGTCAACGCCATTTATCTCGCTCGAAAGATCGATATTGTAGTAGAAGCCGTAGTGAAATGCGACAACATTCAAGGTCGCATTCCGTTGTTCGGCATTCTTGATCTCGCTCTTGTGATGTTCGGAGCCCTTCTGTAACTTCTTCACGGGCGTTACATTTAACAAATAGTCAAGATAGATGGAAGTCTTCATTTGCTAATGGATTTTTGTCAATTGAATTGAAACTTCAAATTCCGTAAGAACCGAATTATAATTACAATGCAACTGCATATTAATTCGTACCTAATTTATTACAATTATCTTTTTTGATGTGTCAAAAAAATGTATCTACCGTTTAGATATTAGTTGTTTTCTTCTTTCTTTTTTCTTTGTTTTCTCTTTCTTCTGATGAGACTAACAATCCGTTTAGGGGTATACACCAAAATTTCCAAAATTTTGTCGTTACACTTAACTTCCTTAAGGGGAACAGTTTATTACACCAAATTAATCGATAAATATGCATTCAAATGGTATTGCATTTCTTTAATTAGTTCGCATGTAAGGAAAACTCAATAAGTCCGCAGGGGTCATATCAAAGAAAGTTCTCTTTATTTTCGCGAACTGGGTTGTTTCTTGCACGTTATCTTCATCATTATATATCTATAACACGCATAAAAATCACCTTCAATAGTTTGTACGCGAGTAACCGTTCAATACTTAGCGATTGTTGATAATAACAATTATGATCCGCTACAGGTTGGTAATTGTGTCATGACATAATACTTCGTAGTGTATCTCTTTCTTAATTTTTACATAAACAAAGAAACTTACAAAATTAACAAGTTTTCATAAAGATACGCAATCTACAAATCTAGAATTTAATAGTGTTGAGTTTTAATATAACAAAATATCAAATTTACTTTTCTCGCTCGAAAGACCGATATCGTAGTAGAAGCCGTAGTGAAATGCGACAACATTCAAGGTCGCATTCCGTTGTTAGGCATTCTCGATCTCGCTCTCGTGATGTTCGTAGCCCTTCTGTAACTTCTTCACGGGCGTTACATTTAACAAATAGGGATTTCATTCCCGGTTCACCTGCCCCGAGTGCTCGTAGCATTCCGGCAGATAAATAAAATACAGGGGATGATATTTTAATTCTTCATGACGAAGAATATGTAAATTTATTGGGAGAAAATTCCGAATAAACTAAGACTGACGCTTTCTTATTGCATGAAGCTTTAGCACCTCGGTGGCGTCACATTCTGTTGAACGGAATGAAAAAAGAGGAAGCTACGTCCTTGTCGGACAAATATGCTTTACCAACCAATTTACCTGAACTTGCTCCGCCGCGCCTGAATCCGGAGATCATTTCTATTTTGACAAAAACAAATTAGATAAAAGAGGGATCTCTTGTAGAGATTCAGAAACAATTAGATACCGGTTTGTCTGCCCTTGGCAAAGGTATACATTTTTTACTAGCGGAAAAAGAAAACTTTCCAAAGGAATTTGTAGAAAAAGTGTCGATTCTTTTCACTGACTCGGATAGAATATTATCTAACCTTTTCCACCGTGTCAATATATCGAAAAAATTTAATTTATCCATTTGTAAATAAATCAGTCAAAGAACAAGTGGATAAATGCATCCTTTCCAAATTTTTATTTGGGTCGAACCTGGGGGAAAAAATTAAAACCGTCAAAATTTTTGAAGCTATAGATAAATATTTAAAACCTTCTACAACTACTTTCTCTCATAAACAAATGAGGGGGGGGAGCAACTCAACACAAACCAATGGGCAATTTAGGTACTCCAAAGTATCATTTAAACGTTCAGCGCCCGGTCCGTCAGGTCTAGAGGACGAGACCAATGAAGGGGCTATCCTCGAGATCAAATGAAATAGAAAAAAAACGTCGAGTTTAGACCCAGGACTATTGCAGGAAGGATTAATTGAAGTAAGTGCACCTTATTCTGGCCGATTAAGCTTTTATTTAAAAAATTGGGCGTCTATAACATCAAACAAGTTTATCTTGGATTGGATCCAAAGTTATAAACTGCCCTTTACTAAAACCCCAAAACAGTATCTACCACCTGCCTCTCAAAAATTTTCTAAGTTAGAAAATAAGCGTATAAAACTAGAGATTTCTAATCTCCTCAAAATAGGAGCAATTGAAAGATGTGAACCGATTTCAGGACATTATATTTCAAAAATTTTTCTTACTGATAAGGCCAACGGTAAGAAACGCTGTATTTTAAATTAGAAACAATTTAATATTTACATTAAAGCGCCGAATTTCAAAATGGAAGATGTTAAGTTGGCATCAAGGCTCATTCAAAAAGATTTTTTTCTTGCGTCGATTGATCTGAAAGACGCCTATTACTTGCTACCGATTAACAAAAACCACAGAAAATACCTTAGGTTTTATTATGGAAAATATCCTTTTCAATACACTTGCTTACCGTTTGGATTAGCTTCGGCACCTTACACTTTTTTTAAATAAACTTATTAAACCTGTTGTTCAAGAAGTAACATTAGCAGGAATTTTGTGTGTTAACTATCTAGACAATTTTTTGATATTAGGTTAATCTTTTGAAGAATGCTCTCGAAACGTCGCTTTTGTTGTACAATTATTATCTAATCTGGGGATTATAATTAACATAGATAAATCTAAATTAATGCCAAGTCACACGTGTAAGTTCTTAGGTTTCATATTTGATATTAGGAACATGAGCTTGGCTTTACCTGAAGAAAAACGGGAAAAAATTTCAAAAATGCTGATTACCGCTGGCCCAGCCATAAAGTATGGCTGGATATATACTAAGCAATTAGAACGGGCTAAATTTTTTGCTCTACAGGAAAACAACTCAGATTATTTAGCAAAAGTGTATATTTCTAATGAACTTATACCTGACCTAAAATGGTGACAAACTAATGTGAAAACTGCTTCTAATAAATTAAAAAATGATAGTTTTGCCTTAGAAATATATACCGATGCCTGCCTAACAGGCTGGCGTGCGTTTTGCATAGGTAAGAAAACAAACAGTTGGTGGACGGGGCAGTTTCGAGACGAACACATAAACCTTCTAAAACTCTAGGCGTTTTTTCATGGGCTACGCCATTTTGCATCCAACCTAAAAGACTGTAACATTTTGATTAGAACTGACAACACAACAGCGTTGGCTTATATAAATAAAATGGGAGGTATACAACATCCCACTTTAAATAATTTAGCGAGAGATATATAGAAATGGTGTCGAGTTTAAGAACTTGTGGATTCTGGCTTCTTATGTCAGGTCATCAGACAATATCCACGCGGATCAAGTACCTCGCGTGCTACCACCAGAAACAGAGTGATCGTTAGGGGAGAAATACTTTTCACAAATTCAAGAAGTGTTTGGGGTTCCAGACATTGATATTTTTGCTTCGTTAAGCAATAAAAAATGCTCAAAACACATCTCTTGGTTCAAAGACCAACATGCATGCGGAATAGATGCCTTCACTATCAATTGGGAAATTTTATGCATTTCCCCCTTTCACTCTAATTACTAGAACGCTTCAAAAAATCATTTTTGATAGGGCAACTGAAATGTTGGTGGTGCCATACTGGCTATCCCAACCTTGGTACCCGATTTTTGAAAAACTAATTGTGGGTTCACCTATTTTTATCGGTCCATCTAATGACCTTCTTATTTCTCCTTACAGCAGGCAACCCCATCCGCTCTCCAGATGCCTTATATTGGTTGTAGCAAAATTATCCGGGAAGCTTTTCTTTTAAAAGGGATCCCAGAAGCCGCTCTGAAGACAACGCTAGATTCGTTACCATCGGCAACTCTTCAACAATATAATTCGTCCCTCAAGCAATGGTGGCTTTTTTGTAACGTAAACAATTTGAACCCCTTTAAAGGAAAAGTCGCGGATGTGTTGCGATTCTTCCAATACCTGCAAGATTCCGCTAACGTTACATATGGCACTTATAACTCTCACAGAGCAGCTACATCCCTAATCGCCTTGGAGGATATAGGAAAAAATCCATTCCTGAAAAGATACATGAAAGGCTTATTCAAAAGGAATTCTTCAAAACCTCTATATGAAACTACATGGGAACCTCAAAAGGTTATAGAGTTTTTAGCCAACTTACCCGACTCTTCTAGATTGAAGATGGTTTCAGCCAAATTGGTTACCCTTACGGCGTTGGCTACAGCTCAAAGGATTCAAACTTTATTTCTAATTAAAATACAAAATATTCAAGAGATTGTTGAAGGTATATATATATATATATATACTTAACATTCTATCAATGTGACATCCGACTTAAATAATGTAAAACTGACACACGATATATACATCAAAGATAAACGGTGCTCCGTGTGGCACCCTGCTATTGGTTAGTAAAGTGGCACCTCTTTATATACAAATAATATATAAAACCCTGTCAAATAGCATCCTGCAGTGTTGCAACTTCTAACTCTGTTACATCTTAGAAGAAGTACTTACGCGAATGATTGCAATCGTATTCAAGAAAACATATTTTTCACATAATTGTGTTTGATTAATTTCACGTGACAATGAACTGCAAAGCTTTTAAATTTTAATTTTTTGAACGTTGAATAGGATAGTATCATAAAACAAATCTTATAGCACGATTTGAAAGTCACAAATTATTTTAAAGAATAAATACACGAACTTCTTATGAAACGTGTTTTATAATATTTCTGCAACTTACCACTTTTGTAAAGATTTGTTTTGCTTCATAGATTTGAATCATGATAGCGCATTTGCTAAGTAATAAATATTAGAGCATCAAAATGCAGTTGCGTGTGCGTATGGATTCATTACAGAATCAAAATGAAAAGAAACTACAAACAAAAATTCAGACAAACTACATTTAATCCATATTGTTTACACACTATTATTTTGTACGGTATTCGTTAAAAATAAAAGTTTTCACTCTAACCCATCCCACACCTTCAAATTTTTGGTCAAATATTTTTAAAAACTCTTCACATTCTTGTTTCTTCAAAGCTTTTTTCATTTTAATATTTTTTTAAAATACTCTGACATCATTTTTTTGTTCCTTAGTCCATCTTTGACGACCTTTTTTATCTGCCACATTTGTAATTTTAGGAATTCCTGCCAGGTCTCTGTTTTCTTTTTCGGAATCTAAAAGTATGAAATTTTTTATTGTACTAATACAAAACAATCCAATTTTACTATTACCTAACTCGTGTGGAGAGGTTATGTTATTATAATCAGCTTGATTATTCGTCCTGTCGATGGTATCTAAATCTTCGTCGGTCGTACCTAAACACATAAGTAAATTTATTTCAGATAACGGTACTTTTGAAAATAAGTATGTGCCAATCTGAGACCCTGATGGTTAAAATACGAATAATGTTACAAGTTTAACTTGAGATTTAGAAAATTTCTAGAAAATTGCCCTAACTGTCATTCGTCTAATCAATATGTGCATAGCAACTGAAATAAAACTATGGGAAAGTAATAAATAAAATTATTTTGTTTACATAAGAAAACCGAATAAGTATCAACGTCAATCTGCAAGTAAAATTCGTGTTTCTACGATATTACTAACATACCTACAGTGCTAATTGCACAATCCTTGAGACTGGTGGATGTATCCCTTTCACCATCATCTCCATCTTCTTCAATAGTTTCCATGTCAATATCAATCTCTTCTAAACATTTATTTTAAATTCAGCAATATTTCCTTTCTCAATTAATTGTAGAATTTTAGATACTTTGGCTACTTGATACACATCTTGGGGTAATCTAAAGAATTGATTAACAGTATAAAAATAACAAAATATAAAATCCATACTTATAGAAAGTTTCGTGAGTTTTTGAAGTGTGGCCCATAAATTTCGCTAACTGGTCTATCTCATTACTTTTTAAACTAAGTACTTGAGTTACAGTAACGACAAGATGTTAGTAGATGTGCATGTTTTGCTCCACATTGTTTTGCATACTTACTAATAACTCGACAACCATCTAACCACTTTAGCGAGTTAGGGTACGTAAAGAAGTATGTATTCTCATCGGGAAACCATGTTGTGCTTGTTCTAAGACTATGTAACATAGAAAAATAATTTTGAATATTTTTGGAATAAGTATTGTGACTCCTCTGTTTCCTTTTCCGATAGATACAATTCTCTTATAATGTCGAGTCAAGATTTTTTCATTTTCAGAAAGTGCTGCAGCCATTTCTGTTTGAACAGTGTTGTGAATTTGATTATTGTACGAATTTAAATCAAGGTACTGAATGTCTCCTACTCTTTTCTATTATGCAGCACTGTCAAAACAAATGTACTTTCTACTAGTGACCTGTAAGTCTGTACTGACTTTGACTTTTTTAATTCTTTATATGATTCTTCCGCTTTTGCTTCTACAAAAGTTTTTAGTTTGATAATGTCTTCAGTTACCGGAAGAAGTTTCGGTTTTGTTGCGGCTTTCTCATTTAAGTCTTTTAAAGCTAAGCTGCCTACTTCAGTACTCCATTGTGACTCGACAATCTTTTTAAAACGTTCTAAATCTATCAAGAACTTATCGACATCAGGTACAGACACTGGTATTTTTTTTCTTAATTTTTTCAAAGTGGTTCCGAAATGTAGCGCCAAAGAAGGTGCTGCAAAGGATCTGCTTTCTACATCATACTTTGACATTTTTTTAATTGATTCAATAGCATCGTCAAAGGTTTGTGGTTTTAATGTTGACAACATATCAGTATATGGACCAAGCTTTCTCATTTCTAATAAAAATTTTGCACATTCCCGTAATTTATTTGATATATGGTAAATACTACGTTTATTTTTGGTTTTTTTAAGCAAATCTTCTCCAAATAATATTAACAAAATATCATTAATTGCCGTAGAAGTTATAGTGTCAGCTTGCATTTTGCTAAATATCTCTTTTTTAACCGCTAATTTATTTAAAATCTGACCATATTGTTTGTGAGTTGTTGAATAAACAAGAGATTCAGATAGCGGGCGGCGGTGTTTTGCTATATGGGAGTCTGGCGTCTTAGCGAAACATTTTTTTATATGTCTACTAAGGCATAGGCGTTTGTAATACCCTTTGCAATGCATACAAATCGCATAATCGCTTTCCTGTATTCCTTTTTGATCTGCACTTGTCATACGTTTTTTGGGGATTATATGTCCTCTAACGGAAACTTCTAAATTGCCAGCATTTCTAAGTAACTGTAGTAATCTTTTTCTCTCCATACTTTTAGTTGCAAATGAAAACGCTTCCTTAACTTCTCTTTCATCGGCGTGTTTTCGCTCTAGGTGACGGGCAAAATGTTTGGAAATTATTTCATCGTCACAAAATTTACAGGTTGTCTTTTTATATTTGTTTTTTATTAAAATAGGAGATTGATAAATATTGGAGACCTGAAAAACTTTGTTTTTAAGTATAGTTAATAAAGTATCGACTACTTATTAAATCAAAGATGCACACAGCTCAAATATGTTAAAAAATATTCTTAAAACACATAAGTACTCACTAACTACAACGAACTGAGGCGATCTATATGTGGAAAATTACTAAGACTAGAGTACTGAAAATTTTATGGGACAGTTTTCTGATATGCTCTTTTCAGCTAAAATAATTATAAATTTATGCAACTTCAGCGCGGTTATACCATAAGATCATAATTTTGTTATTTTAACTAGAATGTTATAGTTTTTATTAAAGTTTTGGTATCTAGGCATAATTCTAATATAACTTTATATAACACATCATATGTTTAAAATGTGTCATTTTTTAATTATTTCAGTTCTTACGTAATTTTTGACAAGTGCAGCCTTTAATAGGAAAAAATTCCTTTTTTAAACCCTAGTTAATCAGATCAAACATTTTTAGCGTCTGAAGAAATAACACTTATAGCTCTCCAAACACCTCAAAATTTTATTAAAAATTTATACAAGGTGCCCCTTAAAATATTGCCAAACTTTGCTATTTAAAAATTCCGAAACATAGTTTTTCAAATGGCAACTCCTTTTTTCTTTTCACGTTTCGCTTCTACACTGAAATTAAAGACACTTTGTTATTGTTTCTATCTTAAATTAAAGGATTTTGCAGAAATGAAAAAAGGCGAATTTTTAATTATCAATTAGCAAGGAGCTAAAAAATACAAACGCAGACGTATCAATTAACAAACAGTAAAAATAATTTGACGTATAAGCGATTCAAAAGTGTTTATTTATATCTTCGTGAGTGAATCCTAAACGAAGCATAATGAACACTTTTGAACCGCTTATACGTCCAATTATTTTTACTGTTTTACCAATACTAATACCAATTGATAATTAAAAATATGTTATAAACACAAAAATTCGCGTTTGTTTTCATTTCTGGAAAACCATTAATTTGAGATAGAAATAATAACAAAGTCTCTTTAATTTTAGTATAGAATCCAATCGTGACAAGAAAAAAAATGGTTGTCGTTTGAAATGTTGCAGAATTTTTTAAATAGCAAAGTTTGGCAATATTTTGGGTGCACCTTGTATAAATTTTTAATAAAGTTTTGATGTGTTTGGAGAGCTACAAGTGTTATTTGTTCAAATGCTAAAAATGTTTGATCGGATTCACTAGAGTTTAAAAAAAAGATTATTTTCTTAATGGCTGCATTTGTCAAAAATTACGTAAGAACTGAAATAATTAAAAAATGACGCATTTTAAACATATGATGTTATATTAGAATTATGCGTAGATTTCAAAACTTTAATAAAAACTATAACATTCTATTTAAAATAACAAATTTATGGTTTTATGGTAGGTATAACTGGAAGTTACATAAATTTGTAATCATTTTAGCTGAAACGAGCACATCAGAAAACTGCTCCATACAAACTTTCCGAACTCTAGTCCTAGTAGTTTCCTACATACAGATCGACTCAGTTCGTTGTGAAACAGCCTGAACAGTATTGAACAATGCATTGATTGTGAAATTATTAAATAAAGAAAATAAAATCTACCTGATTATTATTTGTCTTATTTGTTACATTTGTCACGTTGGCCTCAGGAAAGTTTTGATTCAATCTATTAATAGTATCGGAATTTATCAGATCGTTATTCTAAAAAGAGAAGAATATACAAACTGAATTTGTACTGAAACAAAATTATTACTTTTAAATTATTGTCGAATTCGCAACGTAATGGAGAGAAATTGGTTTTGTTATTATAATAATCAATACCCCTTGGAAAATCGTCCTGGTCATTTTTCTGTAAGTTTGTTAATTTTCATCTTAAGTATTAGTACCTAGTAATGCGTGTCCTGTTTTTATGTGTCAAATCTTACATAGCGATTTAAAATTTCTTAAATAAAGTGCTATCTATTAAAAATTGAGATTGTGATTCAATGTTTTTACCAATTGTTAGTCACTATAAAAAACTGATACATATAAACTTCCTTCTTCATAACTTAATTTGAAATTTTATTTTAGGCATTTTTTGAATATCCTTAAAAATTCATATAAATTGTTAATATATTACATGAATTTTAAAAGTAATAAGCTACAAAAGTATTAAAAGTTTCAAATTAGTCTAATTTATAAAACTAAAGTTATTTGAAAAGAAAACATTAATTCTACTTTTTAAAATGCTTTTGTTACAATGGCATATTGCTGTAAACATTTTGAATGCATATTTGGATGATTTGTTTCCATAGAGTTTGAAAAACTTATGAAACTTTTAAATATGATACAAGAACTACACTATACTCACTTGGATTCTTTCTGGTTCAGGTGTATCATAACTTTCCTAAGAATAAAATACAACGTGAATTAAAATTTGTTGGCATGGCAGTATTAACATAACATAATAATACAAATGTTTAAATCAATGTCCTAAAAGTCATCTAAAATCCTTTGACTGTGAGTGTAGGTAATCAATAATGTATACTGCTGATCAAAAAAATAAAGATTAGGTTCTAGAGTAGTGGTGAGATAGATTAGCTGGGGTACACTATAATAACATTTTTAATTTAAAATATATGAACATAAATTCTACATAAAAGTTTTGTAAGTAAATTATTGAACCTAAATTAAAGTCAGCACTTACTAACTTTTTGTTACAGTTCCAAATGTAAAAAACAATTAAGGCAATGGTTTTGAGATATTTTATAAATAATTTTTTTTAATAAATCACTTTATTATATTATCAAAAATTAATGAAAAAGAAACTATGAACCATAATAGAATTGGATTAATTCCTCGTTTTACTTACATAATTTTAAATTTAAAGTAAATTTAAAAACAAATAATTTAAAACTAAATCGAACAACTTATGCTACTTTTAGATTTTATGCCCTTTTGAACACAAATACGAATTGTACTGCTTCATTCTATTCTTTATTAGTTAGTAATTTACTGAATAATAAAATTCATTTAGTTCATAGAAAATACAATAAAGTTTTGAAGTCGTTTGGGTATTTTGCAGCATTTAAGTGTTTCTCAATAATAATAACAATAGTCTATGCCTAAAATTACTTGGAGAAAAAAATTATAACCCGTTTATGACTGCGATTTACAATTTTACTTTAGCGAAAAAGTTTTGTTGGTTGTTTATTTGAATATGTACGTGACGAATCCTACGTGGTAAACAAGTGTTAATTAATACGTAGTACTCTGAAAATGCATATCAGCAAAGATAAATTATAGAATTTTATTTTAATCTCTTGCTTTCCTCAATGAGAAAGAAATACAGACAAATTGAATACTGACGTAGGTGTAATTATTTTTAGAAATTATCAGATGGTTTCTACTAATTACTTACATTAGATGATTCCTCTTCATCTTCATCCGTCGGCGGAACATAACTAGTATCACTGCCACTATTACAATAAATAGACGGTTCCTTAGTTTCATTGTCGCTGTAAGAATCATCGTAAGTTCCATCTAAAAAATCGAAATTTCTATAAGGCAATAAAGTCTTAAAAAGAATGATAAGAATTATGGATTCATAGTTTCCAAACATAAATGTGGTTTTCGTTTTAAATTACTTATTTCAAAAAATCGTGAGCTTTTAAAACAATAAGTATGAATAGGGTAGGAATAATAGGTTTAGGTAAAATAATATTCATTCAAATATTTTGTGTTACTTACCTTTTAACGCAAGAGTTAATATTCGTCGAGATCTTGAGCTCATTATAACGAACCTTATCACACATAAGTAAGCATGCAATAAACCACAGAGAAGCAAACACAGTTTAATTTTAAATTCGCCGTGTTGCCAAATGTTGAATAGAGTGCGGGTGCCATTAAAGGCAGAAAATATTTTGAGTCATTTTACAAGTTTTATATTTTGCTTATACAAACGTATAATTATCAACGCCGTCTAGTGGTCAAAACGATGTACTATTTTTGTATGTTTCATTATAAATTTTTTCATTGTGGCACCAACCCAAAATCGTTTTTAACTCATAATAGATGGCATTGGCATATTCAAAATTTAATTTAAAAGGAAAGTAAAGTGACACCCGATGACGGGTGTCTGATTGTAAAATTGGGTGCCACTTTTTCAATATTTATACAATTTGGGTGTCACATAAACAAATGACTTATATATATATATATATATATATATATATATATATATATATATATATATATATATATATATATATCCTGATTTAATGAAGATGTCGGCTCCGAATAGGGTTTAACCTTGTTTAGAATTTCCCTATTTTAAAGATCGTCCAGAGTTGTGTGTGGCTACACTTTCACACAAATATTTAGACTTAACTGCCTCTTTCAGAGCGCACAACAAAAATAATCTCTTTCTCACATCATCAAAACCATTTCGCCTAGCTTCTAAACAAACTCTAAGTCGTTGAGTTCAGAACATTCTGGAGTTATCTGGAATTAATACTTCGATTTTCTCTGCCACTCTACGAGACATGCATCGACCTCGGAAGCCTTTAGAATAGGTTTGTCAATGGAAGCCATCAGAAAATCAGCGGGATGGACCGAGTCGTCAGGAACTGTTTTTGATATTGGGTAGCCATATTGTAAACACTTTTAGTGTTCCTTTTGTTTTTTTTTCCTTCTTTTTTTAAACGGGAAGTTACTTATTTTGTTAAAAAATTCAAAAATAAACGAAGTGTTTTGTGGCAAAATTCTTTAAACATCTGCACTATGTTCTAATGATATCGAAGACTGGACGCTTCATATAATTACGATCGAACTTCACTTCAGGTAAGTTCGTTTGATCTAGTAATTCTTGTCTATCAATATCAACTAGTTATAAAATTATAAATTATAGTACATTTAGTTAAAATTAATTATAGTAATCAAAATATTCTAAAATACTAAACATGAATTTGTGCATTTAGAGGTAGGTACCTAGTAGTAAAACTTAAGATTAAGGATTAATTAACTCGGAGACTTGGTAACACAATCAAATTTTAATCCAATACAATTAATCTTGATTTCTAATAAAATTTCTAAACTTCTTGATTTCTACAGCAGATTTTAGATGATTTTATCTTTATTTTTGGCATCTAATAAATCTAAGTAATTTCTAAAAACTAACTCAGAGTATGTTATTTCTATTTTAGGTTAAATATTACTAACTTACCTCGTAGAAAATCACATTCTCTCCACGTACCTACATATCACGCATCTGCAACAAACATATTTTGATTAGTAAAGCTAGTTTATTTAATTTAAATAATATTTTTCTATAGGTCCATAATTTGGAACATGTTTGCTTAACAGACGCTGGTAAAAGTTTTGGTAATGCATGAAAAATGAAATATGTCTTTCTATTGCGCCAATATAACAAAAAAAAAGAAATAATAGTTCTCAACTTTTATCACATTTAAATTTCAGAAAACTGTATTTTTTTGCAATCTAGTCAATAAAAAACCAATTCTATTAATAGCATTATTCAAATATACTTTATGTAAATTTAAAGAACCGAGATGCAATAAATTCACTGTCAACAAGCTTCAGGTTGGAAGAAGTTACAAGAAAGATACTAAATATTGATATACGCATTTAGAAGCGTTTTGTATGTGTACACTTTTAATATAAACGAGTATACTTATTTCAAAATTTTTGCCTTTTGGTTTTCTTATTCTATAAAATTAAATAAATCAATTACCTCTAAAACAAGCAGCAATTTAGGTTCTAGCCAAACGTTACAATTAAACGCATCCAAACATATTAATAATGCATGAATATTTTAGTGTACGTTATGATATATCCGGACCCTTGTCAAAGTATCAGTACAGCTATTACTCTCCTGTACATTTACATTTTCATTAAGCCAAAGATGTTTTCTACACAAATTCAAAACTTTTTGTTTTGGATAAAATTTAATTTATAAGTTAGAGTAGACATGCGTGTTAGTGGAATATATAAAAAAATGTGTATGGTTTTGCAATAAAATGCATTTAAATTAAAAATAAAATTAAAATACTTCCTGAACAATGTTTGTATTTGTGAACACGTAATAAGCTTAAATTTTTAAATATTAAAAACTTATAGGTATTTGTGATTAATCTGTTAGAAGTGTAATTTCATTTTAGTCAACAGAAAAACACCAAAAACTGCACCAAAACTTTATCGGACGTGTTTCAATAGCTAAGCTATCATCATCAGCGATACGGATACTAAAATTAAAAACAACGGGAAGCTTATATATAGTATCTGCTTATCACGCATCGTTAAACGTAATTGATTCTTAGATAAGCTTAAATAATTCTGAAATTCCTAATGGACCGTTATCATCATAATTCATAAGCTAATTTATGTTTTTAAAAATTTCAGTCTTTTATAAGAATCAAGTTTTTATTATCTACCCTCTTAAATAATTCAATGTCGCCTAGTCTATGGCTAATTTCAAGCATATGCATGGCAACACTGAACTGAAACAGAAATTTGCTTATGAATTATGACGATAACGTATATGAGTAAAATGTACTAAAAAGTTGTCCCGACGTGTAGATGGCTCCACCGTCGATTTAATCCAATTTTGGCATATTTTATTCAAATAACTTGTTTATCTTCTCACATTTTCATTTTCAAATTGAATTGCGTTAACTTTATTACATAGTACCACATTAACGTTAATCGTACGTATTTTCGTTCTTTTGAAACGATCGTTATTTAAAATTATGTAGCATAAAATTACTCTAAATTTTTCAAAGCCCTTTTAATAGTTATATTGAATTAAATTTAACTTTTTAGTTTAACTCCAACCAATACCTTTATTATTTTTTGTAACGAGTGGAGTATTATTATGAAAATACTAAACAAAGATGCAAATCAGCCATCACCACTAACAACATCACTAGGAATGTAATTTGTCTAGTACAGATAAAGTATGAAACTAAATATACCGTTTTTATGATCTTTTATTGCTGTGGCAGGTCCAAGGGCTGAACTGTAATATTTGCGTACTAGGAAACTGTTCCTTATAAGAATAAATTTATTAAATATTGTATATTAATGGTATTGTCATAAGATTAATTAAATGACCAAGATGAATCACCCTAAGTTTCGAAATTAAATGAGTAAATTACTAGGTAAACCTAGAAGTATTTGAAGAGACCTTTAATAGTCACCTACTACTTTAATTCATGTATAATCTTTCAAGTTAAAAAAATGTATTACTTCTTAGTTAATCTTTCTCCAGGTACTAATGGATTTGTTTATCTATTGTTGATTGGTATTAAGGTGATTCAAATTGAGAGAAGCTCATTTTATTAAATTATGTGTTCTTGCAATTTTCTTTTGTTAAATACTTAATTTATGTTGATTTGTAGTATTTATATTCTTCATTAATGTGGAAGCCTTGGAACACACTGAAAATGAAAACAACGACGAAGACGTTGCAATTTTAATCAGTGATATTGATGAGTGCACTGATGATGAAATAGTAAACAATGAACGACCCTCTACGTCACGCAATGATGCTACATCAGAAAAGCATCGTCGCATTCTTGCTAAAATCATAATTTTGAATATTTATAACTGTGAAAACAGAACAGGGCGAATATCTTATGCATCAGTTCGTAATATTGTAGTGATTGGAGTCAAACAGTGAAGAGTGATGAAACATTTTAGGAGTCTAAGGACTTTATTGGAAAAAAAATAAGACGGATCATATATTAAGCATATGAGAAAAATATTGTGTTGACTATTAAAACATTGCATAAACAAGTTTGTAGTGTCTTGAACTAGAAGAGAGTTTACGGCGATTTTTTTAAGAACTATTAACAAGAGGCAAGTTCTAATGGAATCCAGAAGAATTTCAGACTGGGGACAAGATTTTCAATTTCCAAAAATTTGCCAGTCATATATTTATACAAAACGTCGTTTGACAGTGGCAATATCGTCAAAAAAGAGTGGACTGATGGCAGCCTTAAATGCTTATTAAATACACCTTCTTCTCGGGGAAACACATTATTATTTTGCATGCGGGTTCTGAAATTGGTTGGGTAAATAACGCTTTGTTGCTTTGGGCATGAGATATCAAAGAAACAAAGGTAGATTACCACAAAAATTTGACTGCAATCATTTTTGAAAATTGGGTTTCCGAAAAACTACCTTACATCCAGCACATAGTGTCATCGGGAAGCGTAATGAATCCTAACATTCGGCACAAGCACAAAAATACCGAACGGCTCTTCTAACAAAAAAGAAACTCAAAAATTTCTACATGCAAATGATTTGTTTTTTGAAGAATCACACACAAAGAAGCAGTTCTTGGAAGTTCTGAAAACGTGGGTTTAAAGTTGTAAGTCTCCCTCCATGTTATTGAAATTTAATCCTATTAAATCAAAGACACATTCACAAAGGAATTATACCTCACTAAAATTTAGTTATGGTACACTAGGACTTATTAAAAAAGAAGTCGCCAAAATATCAGCATACAGTGGAAAAATTGTGTGGAACACGTCATTCGCATAGAAGATATATACAGGAGTAAACTTGTGGTGCCTATAATTATTAATGTTGACGACGAACCAAGTGATCACAATGATTGCTTCGATATAAACGATTAAGTTCAAGTTTGTACCTATTTATATACAGGCTGTCACGTAAAAACTGAACTACTCGAATAACTCCGTTATTTATTGTCCGATTTTAATGAACAAAAAAGAAATTGAATGGCACGAAACGATCTACTAAATGGTGCAATTTAAAATTTTTGACATTACTTTGTATGTTTTGCGATAATCAACTTTTGATTTTTAAATGGCACGGTATATATTTTTTTGGCTCATTAAATAGAAATTTTTTTTCTGCATCCAATGGTGTCTAACTTTACATTTTCCCATCACAATTTTCCCACAAAAAAAATAAAAAGAAACCTAAAAGGTAGCAAAGTCAGGACAGCCCAAGGCAGAGCGTACATGATACATTAACATAACACAATAGAATAATTTACGAAATTGCACTACTTATCAATAGAACAAAGTCCACACTACATATGCTGCTCAAACTGCCCGTCACCATGCGCAATACACAATATACATCTGCGAAGAACTCCTCTAACTACATGTAATAACACGTTTCCTGGTATTCCACGACCAGCTGTTACTATTTTTGCCTGCAGTATCTCCCTAGTTTCTGGTAGCGTTATATACGATCTTTTAGGTAGGCCCTCAGCCAAAAATCAGAAGGTGTAAGGTCCGGTAAACGAGGTGGCCACCTGAATGGTCCATGAGTTCCCATCCAGCGTTGCCCAAATTTTTCTATGAGAAAGTTCACATTAATTAGAGCGTTGTGGGGTGTGACACCGTCCTGTTGGCAGTAAATCCTACGATGCTCCGCTAATGGCAACTCGTCTAAAAAACTTAGGAGTCGGTGGTAGGTTTCTTGATTTAAATGTCCTTCAATTACAAACGGGTCCACTAACTGATCCCCTAAGATGCCACACCACACATTTACACCAAAGCGCCGCTGATGGTGGTGTTCTATGACCTGCCTTGGGTTCTCCTGACTCTAATGACAATGGATGCTTCTGATAAAGATGCCGTTGTTAGTGAATGTACACTCATTCGTCTATAGGATCTTGTTGTAGAGTAATGGATTTTGTCGTGTTGCATTTGTAAAAAAAATGCAAAATTCCAGCCGTCGCACCCGATTATTCGCTTCAAGTGCTTGTACTGTTTTGACTAGGTAGGGTTTAAACTTGCGCAGGAGCAACCCTATCGGGACAGCGCTGACTATACACTCTACTTGACGACGATTTTTGTTGCACTCAAAATAAACATGCAGCATATCTTGTTGTTCATGTTCATCGATAAAGTGATAGCAACACAAGAGAAGCCACAGCATCGCCGTGTTCAATTGGTTTTCCATGGCACTCTTGTGCGATTTCATAAATTCAATTTTTTAATCTTTGTAATTTTTTTTCGTGGGGAAATTGTGATCGGAAAATAAAAAGTTAGATACTATTGGATGCAGAAAAAAATCTTTTTTGGTGAGACAAAAAATATTTACCGTGTCATTTGAAAATCAAAAGTTGATTAGCACCATCTAGTAGATCGTTTCTTTTTTTTTGTACATTAAAATCGGATTAATAAATAACGGAGTTATTTGCTTGGTTCAGTTTCTGCCTGACAGCCGGTATATAAAAATGAATATGTGTGTTTGTTTGTCCTCGAACTCCTCCTAAAACGTTGGTCCGATTGGAATGAAATTTTACACACTTCTTCAGGTGGGTCCAGAATTTTTTAGCCGTTTTTGTCGCACAGTAGGTGTGCATGTTTCTGAGTAGGTTGAAATGTATAGAGCAAAGGTAGCCAAGAGATGTACCTTTCCAACAAAAAAAAATTTACTTTCGGATATTATTTATTTGGCGTAGCGAAGCGCGCCAGGACAGCTAGTATACCATAAAATAAGACTACAATTATAATTAAAATCTAAAAAATAGTGTTTCTGAGTCGTACGAAAGTGCAAACATCTGTGCTCGTGTTTAGCCATCAACACTCGCACGATATTTGCTATTTTCGACACTTGTTACGAAAATAACTATATTAGTGCAAAAAGTAGTTTTTTTATTTTTTATTTTATTTTTTTTTATTTTTTCGGTCATAGAAAAGATGTTGTGTGTAACATGTGCAAAAAGCATATTTGTTGCACTCAGCATAATTGCAACTTAGTCTCGAGCTGCAAACCATGCATCGTGCAACAAGTTTGCACTTTCTGCACTAGTTACACAAATAACCATTAACATTAATCATACACCTGCCCATGTTCAAATATGCATATAAATTTCTCTTTAAATGCAGTTACTTTGCAATTACTAAACTAATTTTTGAGTTTAAATTTAAACGTAGTGGTGAATAGTTCAAATTTATAATTAATTTTCAAACTATTTCTAAAAATACTTTTAAGGTTTAAAAGTGGCGGTGAATATGGGCCAATGTGTGTAGCATTTTACTTTTGACAATTTAACGTTAAAGTTACGAATCCGTGCATAATTTGAACTGTTTCATAACGATTAAAGCTGCAACCAGTGCAAAGGTAATAATTATAGTTTCAAAGCTAATGACAAAGGAAATTTCATCAATATTCTATATCCGCCGGCTGTAATTCGCAGAGTCTTTGCTTTTTTGCTTTGCAATAGCAAATTGAACTATTTTATATCTCGAAATGCTACAAAATACGGAAATTACTTTATTAAAAAAAATTAATTTATAAAGTACAATATAAAATCAAAATAGTTGTCAGTTAAGATTTATGTCTAATGAGAACATATTCCTGATGAAGTTTTTAAACTGTTTAGGGACTTAGGGTTTTCAAGCACTTTCAAAGATTAATTCAACCGTTGTGATCCCTAAAGTAAACAAGTTAAACAAAATAATATACTAAATTATTTGAATCCCACATTATTACTTCCAAGTTATTGCGGGATAATTTTCAGACACCGTGTACATTTTATGCTACAAAAGTAAAAAAAAAAACAGTATCATAACCAACTTCAATCTAAAAAAAAGTAGCATATTTTAAAGATAATTACTACTAAAAAAAAATTCTATATTCTATCACTTAAAAAAATTAATCCATTTACTTTCTACATTTTACTGTTAAATATTTTTATGCAAGAATGAAGAAGTTTGAATTTTTAATTATGCAAACAGCTTCCACTGCCTTTGTTGTAGAATTTTAGAGATGACGTTTGCTTCGAATTTTCACGAGCTTTTACATGTTTAGAAAGCACAAAATTTGTTTTATTCTACAAAGTTCTATAGCATAATCAGCTTTGACAAAAATTGAATGAGATTTTTCGAGTCTTATTTGCTAAGGCAAATATTTTAGTTCACAGCGTCATTGCATTGAAAAATTAGAGAAGAATTGATTAAATTGGATACTTCTGCAAACTGCAAAAAATGTATATAAAAAATAGATGTTTCACAAGAAATCTTTAACGGGAAGTAATTTCCTCTATAAACAAAGTAATTATCGTTAAAAAAAATACAAGGACGCCGCGCCGTGTTTATCATTTTAATTATTCTCTTGAGATGAATTGTCCC